>SMJT01000008.1:940158-1042600 GCA_004349715.1 Crucihimalaya himalaica | reverse complement strand
AAAAATGGAGCTTTTAACTCAGTTTTAAAGCATTAACATCACTTAATTCGGTTGTTTGAAGCATTGAGAGCTCAATTTTGTTTGGTAAGTGTGGTTGGGAACTATTGAAGACGATGGCATTTTCGTTATTACGTGAGAATCTTTGGGTTATTGTTTTTCAAACCCAGCTACCAGACTTCACAGGAGAAGTCTGCGCTAGGTATTTTTGTGAAAAAAGAAGCGATGAGGGGTATTTTAAGCCATTTTGAAAAGAAAAGGAAGAGGGGTCTAGTTTTGGAATTGACTTCAAATAAGGGTCTAGTTTAGCAAAAAGCCCAAAAAAACTGGATAGTAGTAAATGGACAATATTTTGGTGTTTGATTGTATCATCAATATTTTGATTATAACAAATGGATTTGCAACATGTGCAAATCAGAGAAAATATAAATCTTCTTAGTTATAAAGCATTGTATTATTGTAAATGCTATTTAATAATCATGGTGATCATAAAAACAAATATAAATCATAGGTTATGCTTTTAATAATTAAATTGATATTATTTTTTAATTTGTAATCCATTTTATTTGATTTGTAAAAATCATACATATTTATTTAATTATATAAAAATTCTACAATTTGTTGTGTTTCATATCATTTCATAGTTTGTTTCAATAATCAACAGCTATACATCTATGTATAAAATTGAATATATTTTTTATAAATTAAGCAATACGTGTTACAAATTGCTTATCAGATTTGTTTATGATAAAATTTAGGAGTAATTGTTAAATTTTATTAAATGTAGATATATTATGGAAAAATCAAAGTATTCGATAATACCTTTTTATTGTGTTGTATTATATTTTACAATCGAATTTTTTCACTTATTAGCAATATGTATTTAAAAAATCAACGTTTGCTTTATATCAATTTGGTATTTAAGATTTATAAATGCATTTTTTTTCTAAACCTATTCGATTTGATTTAAAATAATTTATCTTTAAAAAATTTTGATCAAAATATTTTTTTTCATTTTTTAATTAAAATTTCACATTTAATTACGGTTCAGACTTCATTGTCGAAGTCTGCGACTGTTTATGGTATTTTAGAACATAATCAACCTTACATGCTTAAAATTTATGAAAGTTTCGGAAATTTTAATTTATAAAGTTCATATTTTAGATAATCTTATTTTCTTTAGAAGAAATTGCATTGAAAATATTTTTTATTATTTTCCTAATTTAAATCTAAGGTTTAATTACGGTTCAGACTTCATGGATGTCATGAACGAAGTCTAACAGTAGACTTCGTTCAAGAAGTCTACTGTGAGACATCGTTCAAAAAGTCTATGAAGTCTACTGTGAGACTTCGTTCAAGAAGTCTACTTCGCGCGGAGGTTATAACTGTAATTGCGGTTTCTGTTTTTTTGTTTGCAAATAAGGGGGTTAATGTAATTTCCATACTCCAAAGGTCTAGTTTTGCATTTGTTTCAATTTGGGATCTAGTTTTGCATTCAAACTCAATTTTGGGTCTAGTTTTAGCAATTCCCCCAGTTTTTTTTACAGGAGTTTGATTCGTAACATAATTTTTTTTTAAAAACATTATTTAACATTCAACACATCTAAGCCCTGAACAACATATCAGAACCAAAAATATTGAATTGGAATTGAACCGGAAAAAATCGAAACCGAGTAAATATCTTAATGAACCCTAAACTCATGAATCAAAAGAGCTTGAACCGAACCGGAACCAAACCGAAATGAAATCGAAAAATACCCAAATAACTGAAATGAAAGCACAAGGAAAAACCCGAAATGTCTTGAGAGAGGGATTGAGGAAGAAACGTGTTGGGGAGATTTAGAATTGGGTTTCACTTGAAGGAGAAGAAGACTTGTTTTTAAGAGATTTTTGTATCTTCTTTAGTTCTTTGGCCACTTCCACCATCGTTGGAACTTCCCCTTTAAGACCGACGCATCTCAGTGAGAGCATTAGGAAAGCATTCATTTGACAAAACTCTATGCTGAAATTTCACACATCTTTTCTATCATTTTTGGATCTGCAACCTCATCCATTTGTCGGTCTTCCATTAATTTTGACAGCCAATTTTGAAGACGTCTTCTCATCTTACTTTTAAATTCATAATCTGTACCATAATCTTCACCTCCACCTTCTTCATTTTCTTCTTCTTTTTCTGCTAGATAAAACTCCAAAAATATTATTTTAGTATCATAAACATTCCAATGGCAAAGACATTCGTTTCCTCCGAGACTACGCCACTGCTCATGTATTTTTCGTCCAAGTAATTATATGTTCCCATTACTTTGTCAACCTGGAAAAATGTTTCTCCTTATGGAATTGAGACGCAGAAAGAGAAATCACTCAGCTTAACTACCCCATCTTCATCCAGAAAGATATTCCCAAGAGACAAAAGAATTTTATGGGATTTGATTTGCCATCGCAACATTTGATGAGATCTTCTAACAACATTGCCCCTCTCGTGTACTCTATACAGGACTTTGGCTTCTCCTTCCTCCACCAACCCATCTCAAGAGTCAAGACCAGGTTTAAGACCTCACACTGAGTTGATAACGAAGATTAACTACTAATTTGTTGTTGACTATTCATTACCACGTCATGGTCAGAAATATTTTTGAGGATATTAAGAGACGTTAAAACTATTTCTCATTATTATTATTGTATCATTGTATTTACAAGTATTTATACTATGTATAGATTCTAACAAGATACTAATAACCTCTAACTAACTTTATACATTTATACAGTGTATTTTATGATTACTATATATAATTTATGTATAAGTATTCCAATACACCCCCTCAAGCCTTTGAAGTGGAAGCGAGTGAAGTCGATGATGGTCAGAAAAGGCTTGAAATGGACATACGAAGAAGAAAAGAGTGAAAAGAACCCGGTTGAAGAGCTTTCGTAAGAATATCAGCATGTTGGTTGGAACTTGATACATAAAATAGCTATAAAAATCCATTCTTGAGTGGATCCTGAATAGTATGACAGTCTATCTCTATGTGTTTTATTCGCTCGTGAAAAACCGGGTTAGAGGCTATATATATGCATCGCAGATTTGTTATCACAGTAAAGCTTGGCAGGAGATGTTACCTTAATCTTCATCTGTGAGCAATTGTTGTAGCCAAAGTAACTCACAAGTAGCCAAAGCCATACTACAATATTCAGCTTTTGTGCTACTTCGACTAACAGTCTGTTGTTTCTTGCACTTCCAAGAAATTAGAGATGTACCAAGATAAACACAGTAACCTGTAACAGATCGCCGTGTATCCTTACAAGTGGCCCAGTCAGCATCAGAAAATGCATTAAGGCATAGTTCAGTGTTTGCAGCATAGAAAAGACCTTGGCCTGGATTAGACTTGATATACCTGAGTATCTTAAAAGCAGCATGCATATGTACATCAGTAGGTGCAGACAGAAACAAACTCAATGTGTTCACAACATATGTATTATCTGGCCTAGTTATAGTCAAGTAAAGAAGTCGACCTATCTGCTCCCAATAGGGTGTTTCATTCTCCAAAAGAGTGCTTGAATCTTGTCTTAATTGCACAGTTGGATCCATGGGCACAAAACTAGGTTGAGATGATAGCATACATGTGTTAGATAATATATCCAGTGCATATTTCCTCTGACATATAGATATGCCAGTAGAATTTCTAGCAATCTCTATTCCCAAAAAAAAATTTGGAGCTCCCATGTCCTTAATCTTGAAAGCTTGGTGAAGAGCATCCTTCAAAGCCTGTAACTCAATATTATAATTGGAGACAATCATAATATCATCAACATAGACTAACAGGGCAATGAAATATGAACCAGCTTGTTTAACAAACAATGTGTTATCCGTAGGTGATTGTAGAAAACCAGCTTGAAGAACCACTCTTGAAAAACAGTGATACCACTGTCAAGACACCTGCTTCAATCCATATAAGGATTTGTGTATACGTCAAACCGGATTAGGAGGTAATGGAGCGTTGTTTGCAGGTGTATAGCCCTCAGGAAGACTCATGAAAAAATTTTCATTTAATTCTCCATGGAGAAATGCATTTGTGACATCCATTTGTGTTAAAGTCCATCCATGAGCAGAAGCTAATCCCAAAATCAGTTTAACACTAGCTAACTTAGCAACAGGTGAGAAAGTTTCAATGTAATCAATGCCTTCCTGTTGTGTGTAGCCCTTGGCAACCAGCCGTGCCTTATATTGATCAATGGATCCATTCGGGTTGTAGTTAATAGTAAACACCCATTTACAACCTATCACATTCTTACCATGTGGTAAAGACTCTATACTCCAAGTTTTGTTCTGCTCAATAAAAGTAATCTCCACATCCATCGCATTGTTCCAAAAAAGGTTTGTTACAGCGTGTTTAAAATTTTTAGGTTCTGATTCAATTGAACAAGAGAGAAAAAAAAAGATTGATAGGATGGGTGTATATTAGCATAGGAAAGGTGAGCAGATATAGGGTAAAGAACAGGAGAAGGATTAAAATTGGGATTCAAAATTTCTGTGAGATTACAATGATAATCAGAAAGATAACCTAAAGCTTTAGCCTAACGTTTTGGTCTTGCATTGTTGACAGAAACATGGCATGCATCAGGTGTCACAGTCTCCATTGGTAATGATATAGCACTAGAGAGTGATGCAAATGAATTTGATGATGATGCTACAAGGACATGATTATTTGCAACAGATACAAGAACAAAATCATGAAGCAATGGAATATGTGAAGGTGTAGAAATCAGCATATCAGAGACAGGGGTATTTATATGCAACAAAGGAACATGTGAAAGAGCAGAAATCAAGGTATTAAGCTCAATAGTAATAGACAAGGGCATAATTGATTCAGAAAACAAATCATGAGACTGAGAACTATCAATGTTATTCTTAAAATAGTTATATGAAACACAATATTCCTAGAAATGAACACAACATTAGGATCTAAATCCAAAATTTTATATCCCTTATAACCTGGTGGATACCCTATGAAAACACATGGCAAAGCTCTAGGAGAGAACTTGTTCCTATCCTTAGCTAAAGTGGAAGCTGCATAAACACCCAAAAATTTTTAAGAAAGAATAATCTGGTTCTTTGTGAAACAACCTTTCATATGGAGATAGTTTTTCTAATAAAAGAGAAGGTGTTCTATTTATAAGAAACATTGCAGTTTGAATACAATCACTCCAATATGCTAATGGTACATTTGATTGAAACAGTAAAGATCTTGCAACATTTAGAAGATGTTGATGTTTTCGTTCAACAACCGAGTTTTGTTGAGTATATGCACAAGAGTATTGATGAATCATGCCATGTTCTTGAACAAGTTTAGTGAATGCAAGCTCAGGAGCATTATCACTACAAATGACCTTAATGACAACTTGAAATTGAGTTTTGACATGATTAACAAAAGCTGGAAATGCAATAGCAACTTCACTTTTATTTTTCAACATATAAAACTAGGTTAGACGAGTACAATCATTAACAATACTCAAGAAATATTTGTAACCTTCTATATATTCTACGGAAAAAGGCCCTCATATATTTAAATGAACAAGATCAAACGGTGACTGTGAAAGATTATTATGTGAAACAAAGGATAATCTTTTCTGCTTAGCTAATGGACATATCTGACAATGTGAATGACTAAAAGAATTCTTATATGAAGGTAAGATACCAGGGATACTTTGTAGCTTAGCCAGAGATGGATGTCCTAGGCGTTGATGCCAAAGATCACCATCTACAGACAAAGATCCACAGAGATTGATAGAGGATGAGATGACAGCAGTCTCCAAGATATAAAGACTGTGTATGAGTGTGCCTCTACCAATCGTCAAATCCTGAGTACGGTCCTGAAGATAACATGAATCAGAATAAAAATGAGCAGAACACTAATTATTTTTCAATAAGGAACTAACACTCAAAAGATTAAACTTAAAAGTAGAAATGTACAACACATCATGCAAATGAGATGCTTAGATATATGCACTGTGCCTGTGTGTGAAATAGGCTCTCTAGTGCCATTAGGTAAAGAAACTGTAACTCCTGAAACAGGAAAAGTTTCAGTAAACAATGACAAGTCAGAACATACATGGCTAGTTGCTCCACTGTCAATAATCCAAGCATCATTAGGTAGAATGGAATAAAGTGTGGATAAACATTGGTGTGGAAAAGTGAACATATGATTTTCAAAACAAAGGTCAGAAGAAGGAAAGTTAATTGAAATAGTAACAGATGTGGAAGTGACAGCCATGACACCATGTTCTGTGATTATTGAACAAGATGGGAAAAGAGACGACTTCTCTTGAACTTGAAACTGGGCATTGAGCTGTTGAATCAAAAACTGCACTTGATCCGGACTAAAAATACTAAGATCAAGGCTCATGTTACTATTTCTAGTAAGTGCATTAGCATGTGCATTAGTCTTCAGATTCTGGGATTGATGAAATTGTTATTGCTGAGGAAACTGAGTCCTTTGTCATGTCTGGTATCCACAAGGTTGAGAAGAGATGTCTTGTTTCTGAGCCATCTTATGACCTGGTGGATATCCATGCAGTTTATAGCATTTTTGTATCAAATGACCAGTACGACCACAATGTGTGCAAACAGGTCTCTGTTGTGGCCTAAAATTATTACAAGCAGCTGCATATGTTGTGTTCTCAGCTAGTACTCCATAAAAACCATGATTAGAAACCACACTAGGCCCATTTTGATAACCAGAAGAAACATTATCAGGTCCTGAACTCTGAAACACAACATCTTCTATCTTAGCAGACGGCTTAATCGATTTTTGTCATTCATCCTGTGCAACCATGTTGAAAACATCTTCAATACTAGGTATAGGCTTTAGCACTAAGATATGTCGTCTGGTTGGTTCGTAAGACTCATTCAATCCCATCAAAAACTTTGTAACTCGACTACGTTGCTGTAACTTTTCCCACAAAGCTACAACATTACACTCACACCTTCCACAGGTGCATTGAGGCAATTCCACATAATTCTTATACTCTTCCCAGAGATTTACCAATTCAGTGTAGTAAGTGCAAACATCCATAGATCCGTGTTGGATAGAACTTAGTCTCTATACAATTTCATAGACCCTAGGTGCATCATCTTGTTTAAACCTAGACATAAGGTTCTTCCATATATCCTCAGCAGTAGACATGAATAAGAGACTCTGTCCTATCTTCTTTGAAACAGAATTCATAAGCCAAGTGGCCACCATGTCATTACATCTGGACCAAGATCCATCATCACGGTGATTACTAGGAGGTTTACGAATAGAACCGTCAATAAATCCTAGCTCGTTTCGGACATTGAGCGCCATCTGAACAGAACGTCGCCAATAGTGAAAGTCAGATCCTAATGCCAATCGATCGGAGACAAGGACCAAACCTGCGTGGTTAGTACCGTTTAGAAAATACGGATTCTCGTATTGATCAGTAGATCTTTCAAAATCAGAAGTTGCAATTGGAGCTGTATGCTGAGTCGATCTCATTTCTAAGAACGAATATGAGATTAACGAACAAAATCGTGTTGGATTATGTATTCAAAAGAGGACAACAAAGATTCGTAGGTCAACAAATCATAGAAAAATCGGAAGAAAGAAGAAGAAAGAAACAAAAAAGATCAGCTCAAAAATTACAAGAATCAACCGAGCAATGAATTCGAGAACCAATCTATGGATTGAAGAACTCATACTTGCAAAGATCGAAGCTCAGATGAAGAAATCAAGAAAGAGAAACAATGGCGGAAGCTAGAAAACACTCTGATACCATATTAAGAGATGTTAAAACTATTTCTCATTATTATTATTGTATCATCGTATTTACAAGTATTTATACTATGTATAGATTCTAACAAGATACTAACAACCTCTAACTAACTTTATACATTTACACAGTGTATTATAAGATTACTATATATGATTTATGTATAAGTATTCCAATAGAGGACTTGGATTTTTCTATGTTCGGCTTCTATGTATGGGTAGTTGGAGGAAATAAGTGTCAAACATAGACATCTTATTTGATATGATTAACCAAAAAGAGATAATAAATTCAAAAAATAAAAAAAAATTAAGACAAATTAGCATTTGTTAAGTTTTATGGGATGTGTTGTGGTTCAACTCTAACAAAATGTTTAGTGTGGATTAGCCTCCTAAATTTTGGTTCGGTTCTATTCTAGCAAACCAATTTTGGTTCAGACAATTTGGTTAGTTTGCATAAGAGAACTATCACTTTTGAAGATGCCTTTAGTTACACGGTTACGATTGCTTCGTGAGTTTAGAAGAGGTTATGAATAAAGGTTTAGTATACGAATCCAAAATAGCCACTTATAATTTGTATCTAGTAAATATGTTGTGGTTCGATTTACCGGGAAAAGATGTATTAGATTTTGAGACGAGGATTTAACCGGGCTACCAAAGACAATATATAAATGCAAGGAGATCGCAGAACAATGTCTTACAAGGTTCAGTGCTGATCATTTGGGAACTAGATCTTTGCTTTCACTTCTTGTACTCTAATATATTCACTAATTGATATATTGTGTTTTTATCGTCTTTCGTCTCAAGTTTTAGCGTCGTTTCTAAATCTGATATGTCTTTTTAGCGTCTTTTTGGTCGAGTCTTGAGTTTTCTGCAAATTAGGGAATAGGAAGTTTTTGCTTGTTTTTCGGGACGATTGCGGGACTACGCAAGCATGAAAGAGAGGAGACCGATCGATCCATACCACGATCGATTTATCAAAGTCCACAGATGAAAGAAGAGAGAGAGAAATCGATCTGGATCGATCAATCCATGAGTGGACCGATCGATCGGATCCGCCTGATGTGCACTAGAGGAAGAGATCGACCGATTCGGAGGGGGATCGACCGATCCGATGGCAGATTACACTTATCCTACGTTTTTTTTTTGTAAAAGGGTAAAAAACCATAAGACCTATCTTTTAGAACATACCTTCTTTTTATTTTCTGGAGAAATTTTTGCATAGTTAGCTACTACCTGGGATCTGAGATTCGTCATTTCTGACAATTTGAGAAGATTTCTGAACCCTTTTTTTAACAATTTATTGCAATTTTATTATGTCTTCTTCTTTGATTTGTGCTGTTTTTGTCGTTATATCTGAGTAGTTTTCTGACTGTGTTTTAGGGTTATAAGTGAGAGATTCAATGGTTTGATGATTTGATTGCTTCTATGAAACTCTATCTCTTAGGTTCTTCAATTCACATGTTCTTAATGATAGAATAGGATTGATCACCCTGTTTTAGATCCTAGGTTTATCTATGCATGAAAGTGTCTGATAGGTTGCCTGAATTAATGTGAATTGAGCAATATGCTCTTAGCCAACGACAATTGATGTTAGGAAGTATTGTGAACATAGTGAACTTGATAATGCAAATTGACTAGGAGATCTCAAACGACAGTTTGTAAAATTGATTAGTCAAGTTTAGAGATTAATGTCTTGAAAGATAATTAGTCTAATTAAGTGTTCATGTTCCAAAAGATAATTATCTATTAAGTTTCTTGATTCATTCATCTTATGGGTCTTTATTTCTCTGAAATACCGTATAACTCAATGTCTTTAATCTGTTAGTTTACATCGTTTAATTTATCTGCATTTTTATTTACAATCGTGAAATCCAAAACAAATTTTCTACACTTTAACTATTTACGAATCTCGCAAATATGTAGAGTACCATTGGTCCTTATAAATTGACCCCAAACATACTATTGTGCACTTCACCGTGCCTTTACGGTTTAAGTATTTCGGGTTAATTCTCGAGCAATCACTAATCTCAGTGGAACACTGCTTAGCCTCCACAAATAATTAAAACAGTATTGGTGCTTTAACACAAGGAGATCGCATGACAATGGTGTACCTCTCTATATCATATATATGCAGTTGCTAGCTGAAGAGCTAAAGCTTTAATCTAATTGCCTAATGAAACTCCTAAGAAGCTGTTGGAGACTATAAAAACTATTGTCATCACTCTTGAAGAGATTTCGTAAGCTTTTAGAGTACTAGTTTCAGAGCTAATTCAGTCATGCGTTTTACATGGTTGTGATTCTTAAAATAATAAAGGTACGAATTGAATTGATAATATTGCATGTCTTATTATTATTATTTTTTTTACCGTGAAGAGACAAAGTCTTTTTCTATATTTTTTTAAAAAATTAAAAATTTAACTCATTTGACATGGTTTATGTTACAAAATGGTTCAATAAATATTAAATCAAATTCAAAAATATACACATATAAGAACTCTCAAAAACGTTAAAAAGAACATGAAAACAAACGCACATGTGTGAATATTTTACCTACATAATTAAGAAAAGAAAAAAAACCTGATTATTCTAAAATATTCTTCATGTTGGGTACATCTACTCCTTTTTTTACAACGGTACATCTACACTTACTTTCAATTTTCTTTTGGAAATTATCTTATTTTAGCTAAGATAGCTAGCAATCAAATATAATCAAGTTAGAAGACACTTCGGAAAGAAGAAAGAACTTAACAGTATAAAAGTTTGCATATTATTTATTTAGATTAAGTTTATCAAATATCAAGTTTACAGATAATACTTTTAAATGTCAAACTCCACAAGAGTTTCCTCCCGGACCACCATAATTGAAAAAGAAACCAAGTAATTTTACTTTACCAATTCTTAACCCATAACATTTTGGACTATCTAACAACTTCTCTATAGGAAAAGAATCAATTCTACGTTGCTCATAGTTAGAATTCATGACTTCAATATTTGTAAACAATGCTGACTCACTACTGCTTCCAATAGGAAATTTTCCATTACCCATCGGAGGGCTTGAACCCTGGCGAGAAGCCTGAACTGCACCTCCTACTCCAACCATATTTGCACCATTACCCATAAGGTTGAATAACTCTTTTGGCCAATATCCGATATCTATGTTGGGTGCATGTGGTATCAGTTTTGTAATCCACCAGTTTCCTGTTCGTTTATCCTTTTGCGAATGGGAGAAAAAACAAATTAATTTTTTTTATTAGAAATTTTTAAGTACCAAAAGTATGTGTTAATCAAATTTACTTAAAATGGTATTTCTTTTGGACAAAAGATACCTGATGGATGGAGTAACGCAACAAGTCTTCCCCTGGTTGGTCCAAGGGTTGTGCTATGGGTACCTCTTGTGATATTTGAATAAATCCTGGACATGCTGTATTGTAACATCCTTTTCCATCTTTACCCTATCAAACTCATATTTTATATTTACATGCTATTTGATTCAAGGGTTTCATCATATATATCTGGAAACCGAAAACAATTTATTTCATATGCACACCTTCCAAAATCCGTATGACCAAAGATCTCTGAAACCCACTAGTCTTGGATTTATCTGTAAAAAAAAAACAAATACTTACTATCTAAAGGAAAAATGAATGGATTTAAAAAAAAAACCAATTAATTAAATAAATAACCTACCATCCAACCCGCTTGGATAAAATTAACTTGGTTATTCAATCCAGTGCCTATATATATTTGAGCATATGAGGCTTGATCTGTTCCGATGTTTAGGTTATGTATACTAAACCAAGCTTCTACACCACGATATGGACCATTACTTGATCTTACTCCAGCAATCTACCAAAAGCCGGTAATAATAACACACACACATATATATATATATATATATATATATTAATACTTGAAATATATATGTATATATCTAATGGATCTAGGAATTAAGAAAAAATTGAATGCTTACATGTGTTCCAGGACTATCACCTGATAGTGGATGAAAATATTTCTCAGTGAAAAGTTGTGTGTTGGTGAGGTAATCCTTAGAATTTCTCAATATAGGAACAGTTCCATCTGGACATCCCATATTCTTCTTATATTTTTTAATATTGCCAGTTTGATTCCTCAATTCAGGTCTTGAAACTGATGGTTTCATCTTTTCGGGAAAAAAAGAAATTGTATATGCAAATTCGAAATCACTTTTATAAAAAGTAAAATCCGGGGAGGAGATGAATGTTTGAAGCGAGTATGCACCTGGATTGTATGGTCTTTAAGCAAGGGATGATCGAGTCCTGGTTGCTTATAAATGTCAATGCAATCATACGTTACATTTTCACTTATCTGCTAATGACAAATAACGATCGATAATGAGCACAACGATGATGTACTCAGTCCATATTAATATATCCGACTATAGAATATGATGATCTTAAACTAATTAAGTAGATCAAAATAATTTTTTGTTTTGTTTTAAAGCTAACCTTGAAGGTTCTCTCAGGCAACATATTTTGATCTGAACGAATTAGGGATGCTGAGAACAAAAGAGGTAAAAAAATCATAAGAATAGCCATCCTAATTCTTGTAGACATTTTATTAGTTTTGATTCATGAACACACTAATATATTATATAATAAGGTAAAAAATTTATAGTATATATATATATACTATAATATTTATATATAACATATAGATTATATTATTGCCATGATGTCAAGAAGAGAAAAAGCAACATAATAAACACTACATTTGTTTTTCTTTTTGGTAGGATTAGATATTCTGAGAAAGGAAACATAAATGTTTGACTGATATTATGGAAGTGTTGTAAAAGTAATTTATAGAGCTCATATTATAAACAGAATTACAAGATCATTAAATGGGGAATGGTAGAACTTTGACCAGAAACAAAATATGGCATATGTATTACATTATATATTAGAACATTTCTTAGTGAGATATGTTGTTAATGTAAGGGATTCTCATGGGTTTTAACAAAGTCTCCCAAATACGAATCAGCTCTCATCATTTTTTCTTAATATTTTTTTTTCAGTATTTTTTAAAGTGGGAGACTCGTAAATAGAGATGTTTTGAAAATTGCAAAAATAAAAGCAAAAAAAAAAATGATTAATTTGTTAAATAAAAAAATGTAGTCAATATTTGTTGCTACGTATCATAAGCGAAGAACCGAATGATATTCGGAAAAGTATCTAGATCCAAAATCTGATTTGATCTGGTCCAAAAATGATCCAGAATTTATCTTATTTAAAGATAAAGGTGTATATATAACAAGCTCTCGTGAGAAGATTATTTACCGTAAGAGTTCAGTGGAATTTTAGTCAGAACTTGCTTTCAGCTATTAATAGACTAGCACAATGAGAGCTGAGATTGTGTGTTATCATAATAGTAAATCGTAAGTTAGCACAATGGCGTGTGTTGGTTATGCCACGAAAATTCGTTGGCGTGTTTGTTAAGACTCAACATAATTGGAAGGTGGGTAAGTGATGCGGACATTGAAACTAAAGTAGAATTGTTAGTTGAAGAATCGATTTGAAAGAGTAAAAGTTTATTATTCCGTTAGAGTCAAATGTGGTTACAACAACCGTTTATATAGAGAACCGGTTTACACTAATTACATAATTAAACCGGTTATCAATTGGTTTAATGTCAATACACTGAAATTCTCCCTCAAGATGAGCCATAGATTGAAAGTAAGCTCATCTTGCTAATAAGATTGAGAAATGGTGTCGGATACAAAGCCTAGGTGAACACATCGGCGAGCTGGTAACTGGTTTTGATGTGCATAGTCTTCAACACATCGAGTACCTCAGAGATGATCGATATACCTGAATTGTCACCGTTAGTTAGCACATAAGGAGAGTGAATATTGTCCAAGATATCAATCGGAGGAATCAGAACTTGTATCGGTGAAATCAGAGGAAGGCTGGATCTATCTTCACGATTCGGAGTTCTCTCAGCTGAGGCAACTGATCTTCCATTGCGACGACCTAGTTTTCGAACAACAACCATCTTTCTCGAAGAATCGAAGCTTTAGTAGAGTAATCGAAGCTCAAGAAAGAAGGAAAAGATCCAATCTCCGACGGAATAACCAGAAATCAAAGTCGAGAAGCTTCAGTGAACTAACTGAGCTGAAGTAAGACAATCTCCGGCGGAATAACCAGAAACTGAACCATTGGAGCTTCAGCGGCCTAACCAAGCTCTATCTTCGGCGAATCGACCAAAATTTCTCACCGAAATCAGTAGATCGACCGATCAAAATGCTCAGAAGAAGGAGGAGAGTTCAAATCTCTCGATTAATCCACGCAAGTCACCGAGGAACCACGCAGCATTATCGAGGATACCACGCATTTCCCCGAGGAATCACACGTCGCCCACGAGGAATCCACGACAGCGTCCGACAGCGCCATTTGTCTCCGCACGAACCAAGGTAAGCTTTATTCCATTTATACCATCCTTGCAGGTTCACCAAGTCCTCTCAATGACTAAGTCCTCGACCAAAACGACACCAAGACTCGAGTTTAATGTGCGCTTAGCTAGTTTCCTATTTTGGCTTTATTAAAACGATGAGTTTATGTCTTTTCTTTGTTTTGCGTTTTACTCTTTTTGTTGTTGGGTTTTATTTTTCTTTTGGGCCTTCGGTCTAGCTGATAGGACTATTATAAATTCCCCTTGCAGCCGTGTAACCGATTTTTACCCTATTATCAATAAAGACACCGAATTTTCTTAAAAAAAGAAAAACCCTAGTTCTTGTTCTTGTCCTTGTTCTTGACGAGCGAATCTTCAAGGCAAGATCTGTGCTGTATCAGAGATCATCATCACTCTGTGGTGCACTTCACCTTCGCCAACACTTCCCCTTGTTCGATCCCACACGAGAGAAGCGACCGCCATCGTGCCAGATCTTCACCCACGTTCGAGTTTCCGAAGTAGCATCAACGACCGTCCATAAACTAGGATTCCTTGTTCGTGTTTTGCAAATCTCACCACCGAGGCTTGCATCAGTAAGTTTGATTCGAGAACTTTCTGCTCTAGAATTCGTCTTCGAATTCTACTTACATGATCAACATAGCATTCCTTCAATACTTCAGGCTCTCGGGAGTCTCTTTGTAGGATACTTGGGGTATTTAGTGCCCATTTCGGCCAACTCTCTACCATCTTTCTTTGGCTGAGTGGAATGTACGACCAATCAGTTAACAGCCGATCGCTCAACCACTAAGCCTTATACAAACAATCAGTATAACGTTAAAGTCACATAATCGTTATACAAACGAACAACATAACATTTATTCAAAGAAGTAAATCAACAAATGTGTTACGTAAAGCAACAAATCTACGGAGTCAAAGAAGTAACTCTGCTCTGCAATTAAATAAATCTGTGCGGGTTCAATAACATCATTTACGCTATACGACTTAAAACTATCTGCACACACTAATGTTAATCTTACTTGAAATACATCATTTCATTCATCTGACTCCTACTTAACTATATGGCCCTACTAGGTATCGTAGTTACGTTGCGTAAGTTACGTTAAATTGTGCATACCCTACACATCTCTGACATTCCTATTTACAAAAGATTCGATCAAGCCAAATGAAATCTAGGGGGTAAGGAGGGGAAAACATCTGCGGCATCATAAATATATTTTGGGCGTTAGATCAGTAAATATGGGTCCGGCAGGACCGCATGAACATCATTTACTTGCTAGGAATCGTGCTTTATACACTATATTTGCACTAATATAACTCTTGCGTCAACTACATCATTTACTTGATGATATGACACTTACTCAATGCTTTTTACAGTTATATCACTCTTACTTTAACTACATCATTTACTTGATCTGGCTCTTACCTGACACTTTAGTCACAATAATAAACGAAGTTACGGTGCAATGAGTTTCTTTTAAATGAGCTTCACTGTACATTACTCTTCTAACTAAGGGCATGAGGAGGGTAAAATAATGAGGCGTGGTCAGATAAATAAATCTGCGGATACAAAGAAATTAATATGCGGCAGGCAATAACATTATCTACTTCATACATACTTGAAATAAGTCATTTACTTGATCTGACTCTTACCTGACACTTTGTTCACAATAATAAACTGAGTTACGGTGCAACGAGTTTCTTTTAAATGAGCTTTCTGTACAGCACTCTCCTAACTAAGGGCATTAGGAGGGTAACATAATGGGGCATGGTCAGATAAATAAATCTGCGTATACAAATAAATTATATCTGCGGGAGGCAATAACATTATCTACTTGATACATACCTGAAGTACGTCGTTTACTTGATCTGACTCTTACCTGACACTTTGGTCACAATAATAAACAGAGTAACAGTGCAACGAGTTTCTTTTAAATGATCTTCCATGTACAGTACTCTCCTAACGATGGGCATGAAGAGGGTAAAATAATGGGGCGTGGTATGATAAATAAATCTGCGGATAGAAAGAAATTAATATGCGGTAGGCAATAACATTATCTACTTGATACATAACTGAACTACATCATTTACTTGATTTGACTCTTACTTGACACTTTGGTCACAATAATAAACAGAGTAACGATGCAACGAGTTTATTTTAAATTATCTTCCATGTACAGTACTCTCCTAACTAAGGGCATGAAGAGGGTAAAATAATGGGGGGTGGTCAGATAAATAAATTTACGTATACAAATAAATTATATCTGCGGCAGACAATAACATTATCTACTTGATACATACCTAAAGTACGTCTTTTACTTGATCTGACTCTTACGTGACACTTTGGTCACAATAATAAACGGAGTAACGGTGCAACGAGTTTCATTTAAATAATTTTCCATGTACAGTACTCTCCTAACTAAGGGAATGAGGAGGGTAAAATAATGGGGCGTGGTCAGATAAATAAATCTGCGGATACAAAGAAATTAATCTGCGGCAGGCAATAACATTATCTACTTCATACATACCTGAAATAAGTCATTTACTTGATCTGACACTTACCTGACACTTTGTTCACAATAATAAGCTGAGTTACAGTGCAACGAGTTTCTTTTAAATGAGCTTTTTGTACCGCACTCTCCTAACTAAGGGCATTAGGAGGGTAGCATAATGGGGCATGGTCATATAAATAAATCTGCGTATACAAATAAATTATATCTGCGGGAGGCAATAAAATTATCTACTTGATACATACCTGAAGTACGTCGTTTACTTGATCTGACTCTTACCTGACACATTGGTCACAATAATAAACGGAGTAACGGTGCAACGAGTTTCTTTTAAATGATCTTCCATGTACAGTACTCTCCTAACTATGGGCATGAGGAGGGTAAAATAATGGGGCATGGTATGATAAATAAATCTGCGGATAGAAAGAAATTAATCTGCGGTAGGCAATAACATTATCTACTTGATACATAACTGAACTACATCATTTACTTGATTCGACTCTTACCTGACACTTTGGTCACAATAATAAACGGAGTAACGATGCAACGAGTTTTTTTTAAATGATCGTCCATGTACAGTACTCTCCTAACTAAGGGCATGAAGAGGGTAAAATAATGGGGCGTGGTCAGATAAATAAATTTGCATATACAAATAAATTATATCTGCGGCAGACAATAACATTATCTACTTGATACATACCTAAAGTACGTCATTTACTTGATCTGACTCTTACGTGACACTTTGGTCACAATAATAAACGAAGTAACGGTGCAATGAGTTTCATTTAAATATTTTTCTATGTACAGTACTCTCCTAACTAAGGGCATGAGGAGGGTAAAATAATGGGGCGTGGTCAGATAAATAAATTTGCGGATACAAAGAAATTAATCTGCGGCAGGCAATAACATTATCTACTTCATACATACCTGAAATAAGTCATTTACTTGATTTGACTCTNCGTGGTCAGATAAATAAATTTGCATATTTTTAAATAAATTATATCTGCGGCAGACAATAACATTATCTACTTGATACATACCTAAAGTACGTCATCTACTTGATTTGACTCTTACGTGACACTTTGGTCACAATAATAAATGGAGTAACGGTGCAACGAGTTTCATTTAAATAATTTTTCATGTACAGTACTCTCCTAACTAAGGGCATGAGGAGGGTAAAATAATGGGGCGTGGTCAGATAAATAAATTTGCGGATACAAAGAAATTAATATGCGGCAGGCAATAACATTATCTACTTCATACATACCTGAAATAAGTCATTTACTTGATCTGACTCTTACCTAACACTTTGGTAGCAATAATAAACGGTGTTACGGTGCAACGAGTTTCTTTTAAATGATCTTCCAGGTACAGTACTCTCCTAACTAAGGGCATTAGGAGGGTAAAGTAATGGGGCATGGTCAGATAAATAAATCTGCGTATACAAATAAATTATATACGTGGCAGGCAAGAATAATATCTACTTGATACATACTTGAAGTATGTCATTTACTTGATCTGACTCTTTCTTGACACTATGTTCAACATAATAAATTGATGTTGTGAATATGATGTCTTGTACCCAAAGACATTATGAACCCCTATAAAAACCGTCTATCGTACTACGTATTCCTTTATCCTCAAACCAAACCAAAACCGTTGATTGCCATTTCTGACCCGTGAATATTCCACCAACCCCTCTAGCCGAAATTTTCCTCCCCATCCACTTCCCTACTCTGTGGGGCTTGTTGGTAAACTACATTCCTGTTAGTCAAACTCTAGTACCCATGTTGAGGGATATATTGAATGCACTCGACATCCAATCTGATCCCCTTCACGATTTCCTAAACTGGGCTCACCTCCTACAAGTTTAGTCCGTTTTTAGGCCTTATTTCGAACTGCTTCTGGAGAGGGAACAAATCGTTGCGACCTACATAGAAGGCGTTAGGGTAGGTTTTAACTTCCCAACCGTCACACAAGGTCTTCAATCGCTTGCAACGATAGCTCCACACAACGCTTTCGCCCAGTTTGCATATGTTTTGTGCCTAACGGCTACGGGTGCAACCGCTGCTATGTCCTTAGCGGGGGAGGTGTTCTGGGAAATGATTCCCAATTCACACGTTGCAGTCGAAGTTGGCGATCAGGTGATGTTTCATATTACCCAGCTTCACACCAGCGTACCTTCTAGGTGGGCACGAGTTTGGAGATATGTTGAACCCCCACCATGCGTTAGCCGGTGAACATTTTACAATAGTTGCAGAGGTTGCTTTTTCTACTAGTATGCAGCAGAGATGTGCATGTTTTGCTGAACTTTTTAGGCTGGGTCTCTCGGATTAACCTTGCTTTTACATTCACTCTATGACTCTGGTTAATTATTTTGTTTATTTTCTGTAATAAGTTCCGTTTTTTATGTTTATTTATAAAAAAAATCTCCGTTACAATTACTTTTTTGTATGAAACATATGTATGAAGTCGTGAATTTATGATCAATACAATTGATCATTATTGTATCTGCGGACGTGGTACCTCTGTAAGTCAAGTGCGACAGGTTTAATAACCATTGATGACAGATTTAATTTCATTGTCACATAATTATTTCCCTACTTATTGTAGTCCCGGCTTATTATGTCATCTCCAATGGTTTACTTCCGTATCTCCTTCTAAAATGATATTCTTTGTTTTTTTTTGCCGGAGAAATTTGGTATGTTTATCCAAGAATTTGTTTCATTTTTAAACACAAAAAGAATATTCATATATATATATATATATATATATATATATATATATCTTATTTCATATCAATTTTACTATCTTATTGAATAAAGGAGAGTTTTGAAAGTAACTTACTCACGAGATCGCGACATGTGTCATATTGATCGGTTTAAGATTTCGACATTAGTTAAAGTAAAAAAAAATGAAAAAAAAAACATTGTAAGGAAACTATCCAAAAAAAAAGATGATTGACTAATTATTATTAAAAAAATGGAAATTCTATAAGATAAATTATACAAATTACTAATTTGTCAAAAATATAAACTTCACATTTAAGAAAATTTAAAGGAGAAAAAAAATTGTAAATTTTGAACTCTATATAAACAACTAAGTAGTCACATATTTTCCCAACAAACAAAATTAATAACTTCAAAAACACTATCCTACCTTCAACTTCATTATATAGGTAAAACATATATTCCTTTTTATTTATTTAATCCTACCTTTAAACATATATTCCTCTAATTTTGGTTTGTTTGTCTTTTTTTTTTCTTTCAAAAATGACTATCATCGAAACGATAATGAGCAAAAAAATATAAAATAACAACACTAACTTATTTTTATGTCGATTTAAAAAAGAAATATAAATAAGGTTATCAGGCCTAGCAGGGATTTTATAAGACGAGTAAGAAGGAAAATACATAATGCGCACCTTACGTATGCGTGGGCTTACGAACTTCCTCCACTGTTTTTGGTGAGGAAAGCTCAAATCGATAAGCTGAAACTGTACATTTGTGAGTGTGCTCCATTTAATAACTAGTATGGTGACACTACAAGAAAACATAATAAATTCCTACAAAATTTCCTACGAAAAAATTGGTAAGAAATATTTCCTACCATTAACCTACAATTTTTTTTACGAAAATATGAATTCGTAGAAAATTGGTAAAAACATTTCTACGAAAAATAGTCGTGAGAATTTCCTACGTCACAAATGTCGTAGGAAATACGGTAAAAAATTAGAATGAATTTGGTAGGAATAAACTTATTGTTATTGTGGTAGGAAGTTAGTAGAAAATAATCAATTTTCCTACGTATATATTGCGTAGAAAAAAATCCTACCGTTTTCCTACGAACTAATATAAAATTAATTAATTAACCTATCGAATTCCTACTACAATCTTGATATACAAAACCTAGAGGATCTCCTCTTTATAATTTATCTTGCAATCGGGGATGGGGTTGGGTGTTCCTAGCTTCACGGAGTTTTCGACACCGGAGCTCGATTCTCTCCCTTTAAATTCTCACCGGTGTTCTATCCTTCCCCTACGCCTCTCCGCAGACGATACTTCATTGTAAGGTACGGTCTCTCTCTTTCTACCTCAAATCGATTACTTCCCCATCTCTGTAAGACTGTTACACATCTCTAATCTCTCCTGAAACGACTGCACCTGTTTTTTTTTTTTAACATATAATATTATTCCCCATAAAAATATTATTATGTCAAGCATCAAACCAAACAAGCATCTTAAACCAGCAATTAATCAATCAATTAAACCGATACTTAAACCACAATTCAATTCTAACAATTCTAAACCAACGGAAAGCAACACAACACATAACAACCCGAGACTTAGATCATCCTCCTCTCCTCGCCATAATTCCACAATCACAATTTATCTTTACCAGCATCATACACACAAGGAGATGCGTAAGTATTACCAAAAATACTTAGTGAGGCGGTCCTTCCATCTACGAGCTATACACACAAGCAATTAAGATCACAATAAACAAAAAAACATAAAACCAAAACCAGACAAATAAGAAACAAGACACTGAAATAATCACCACATGAATTCGTTTATGGGCCCAACACAATTCCAACCTAAATATCACAACAAGACCAACAAACAATCCCAATCGCTTAGATAAGCTCATGGTCACGCACTAACCTCGATTCACAGGAGATTTGGAACAAGGAAACCACTACACCCTCAGCAAAGACTTCACACACAACCCCACAACAGCTGACTCACCCTACAGCCAACCACAACAACAAAAGCCTTAAGTTAACAAAACTGGGCAAAAACTGAGAGAAATCCAGAACGCTCGACGTGAAAGATGGAGTCACAACTCATAATCTAACAGTCCACGTTCAAATCCCACCGTTGAAAGTAAGCCCCTAGATGTCCTGAAGCTGCTCACAAAATATCGTGATGATCTAACCTCAGAAGAAACGGCGATCACACTTTGAATCACCACTGGTCCAGACTGCGTCTGAAACAAAACACCTCCACGAAAACAAGCATAACTCTTAGACCAGTGACTCAAATCCAATTCCGCAAAAAGGCACATCTAGTTCTAGGGCTTAACTACAACTACACTAAAAATCATTACCTTGGGAGACGATTTGCTAGGTCGAATCTCCTTTTCCCTAGACTTTGTCTGCTGTCTCTGGATTTCTCCTTCAAGATTTTGCCCTTTTTCCTCACACAAGGTATAAACTTCTCTCTCTCCTTTCTCACTCAGCCGCACGAAAAGGACACCAGGAGAAGAGAAAAATCGAGTTTATATAGAGATGATTCAGGTTTTTCCGGTTCAATCCCATTAACTCGAAGATTTTTAAACTGAACCGGTAATTTTTGGTGAAAACCGAGAATCGGATTGATTCTGTTCGCGAACATACACAATTAACCCTTTGTCCAGGACACGGCCGTTACATCTCCAATCATTCTTGACTTGTGTCTCTCAGAGCTAATCGTCCGTTTCTGAAGCATCAAGCTAAATATCATAAAGAGCTTGAATCTGCCATTGATGCTATTGGTAGAGCTTGTCGTCTCTGTGTTGATGTAAATTGAGTTCTTTTTACCTCCGCTGTTTCTCAATTTGAGATTGATGTCTATTAAAGCTTGGGTTTTTGACAATTGTTTAGGTCAAAAGATCGCTTTTTCTTCGAAAGAGAAGATTGTTGAGAAGAATGATCAAACTCCAGTTACAATTGCTGATTTTGGAGTGCAAGCTTTAATCAGCTTGGGTAAGATAAATGAGTCCAACTAGTTTAGGTTTTTCTCGATTGTGTAGAATCAATGGTTTAATTGATTAAAGTTGTAGAGATTCCAAATTGAGTCTTATCTTTGCTTATATGTGATTGCAGAGCTTCCGAAATGGTTTCCTTTAATACCTTTGGTAGCTGAAGAAGACTCTCATTTCGTGCGAGCTAATAACCTCGTAAGCTATGTGGTAAGTGAAGTCAAATCAAAAGCAAGCATTGGAGACGGTGAGTTGTCTGATACTGATGTATTAGAAGCAATTGACAGAGGTGGAAAAGATGCTAGCGTTTTGCAACAAACCATCTACTTATTGGGTATGTTACATTTAGCATAGTTTGAAGGTTTCTCTAAGTTTCGTATGTTGTGGTCTTACATATCATCTTCTAGCCATTATCTATTTTTGTCAACGTTAATCTGAATAGATAAGATGTTTACCATCCACATTTGATTGTCATTTTGAAGTTTGTAAATCTTGGAATGTCATACTTGAACTAAGAAATGGGTAATACTCGAATTATGTGTCCCCTCAAAATCGAAGAACTGGCAAAATGGAAATGATGCACATATCTTTTGTGCCTAGATGATCGGATACTTTTCATTAAATACTGTCCATGCTGTCTGCAACTCACTTCCATTGATTATCTGCAGGTTTTGGATCTAATTGATGGCACAAGGAGGTTTCTTAAAGGAGATGAGGCTTTATATGTAGTATGTCTCATAAACCTGTGATTTTTATTTCCTTTCCAAGTCTTGAAAAGTTTCGTGTGAGAGTTACAGCCATTATTGTTACCATACATATGCAAATCATTTCATCGATAACAACATGGTTTGCTCGGTTTGGCCCTTTACTCATGAGTCATTATGAATTTTGGAATCTAACAAAGCCTAAAGAAGCACATACTTTTTTTCATTCCGATGATCATGATCTCTGTTTGAGATTGAATTCTTGGGTCTGTTTCGTGGTCTAAGTTTCTTGATGTAACGACTCTTTATGTTCTCAGGTAACAGATTGGGAAGGAGATGAAATCAGTTTGGACGAAAATAATTATGAAAGGAGGCTCTTTTTCTGGTGGGTGGTGTTCTTGTTAGCAACGGAAGTTTACATAATCAGATTCTTAAGATGGTCTCTTCTACTTCACAAACTCTTTGATTTATAACTACTCTATACACTTGTGTATTTATACGATTCTGAGATTATTTTTTCACAGATTATATACACTTGTATATTTATATGATTCTTTAATTATTTAATAATTTTAATTAATTTTTGAAATTAATATAATTACCGAAACCAGATTAATTATTTTATTTTTTGTTACATTCGTAGAAAAAATGGTAGGAAATATTTTCCTACAAATATTTTGGTAGGAAGTCAGTTAAAATTCCTACCATTTTCCTACGACAGCTTGTTACGAAATTTCCTACCAACTTATTTTTGTAGGAAAATTCTTACGAAATTTCTACAATTTTCGATTTCCTACGGGATATTTCCTACGAACAAATATCGTAGGAAATTGGATGTTTTCTTGTAGTGTGATATAGAGACTGGGATGAAGGATGCAAAGGGGCTCAAAGAAGAACCATGTGTGATTCATGTTTTGGATCGTCCATAGTTTGTGGTTATGCAGACAGGTTCGTCATCATGTCTTGCCCTGGCATCAGTAGCTATAGGCTTCGCTGTTTATTTCAGATTTTGATATATTTAATCGTTGGGTTTGATGCACTACAAATGTAGACGATTATGTCGCACATATTTTTTACTATTTTTGTTGGCCATAACAATCTGGGTACTGTCGAACTACGTAAGATTCATTTGACGTTAATTTCCCCGATGGAAGGGTTCTTATGGGAGTTGCTAATTGGGGCCACCGTAAGATACCCACAAAAAAAACCATCTCGTACATACACCTAGAAAGTGCTTGCTTCCATAACTACAAATTTGTTTAACATTGCCGCGAAACTTTTGTCATGCTTTGCTTGTTTGATTTTCGATTGTGACCAATTTATATCATAGGGCGCTAGATAAATGTTCGTCTGTTATAGAATTACCTTTAAGGGGCGACATATTTATTACCGAATTTTGAAAACAAGCTTCCATTGTAGAAGGAAAAAATTATAAAATTACCCAAAAAAGTAACCATGTACGAATGAATCAAAATACTAATGTATCAAAAATACTTAACCAATACAAGATATATAAATATATATATACGAGTATTCAGTTTTGTAGAATATAATAATAGGATCGAATGAGATATTTACTAGGGCACTAACTAACCCTTAATTGATGAAACACTAACTGGATAGAATCATCAATAACCCCAACCACTTCTTCCCGACCTACATTTATAGTAGCTTCTATGTATATATATGGACCATGACCCTTCTCTACATATCCATTTTCTATTACCAAACATGCCAAATCTTGATATCCCTGACGAAATCCTCGCCATAATAACAAAGAAGGTGGCGGACAAATGTTGGTGGTACCTTAGACCACTCTTACGAGCTGGGAAACGAGGAAAAGACAAGGTCTACCGACCAGACGTACTAAAAGATGCCAACATATGGTCTCCGTGTAGCAATCCGGACGACTTCCATGCAGTCGGATATGATCGACATCACATCAATGCACCTGGTCGGCATAGGCGTTTCTTCGAACGATGCCTTGAAGAGGGAAATCCTACGGCCATATATCACAAAGGACTCCGCCTCCTTACACACGAAGGCGACATAGATGGAGCGATCAAGTTGTTACAGATGAAGGCCCCCGCCCATGCGAACGCAACCCTTGCAGCTGCCATTTTGTTTATGTGCATCGGTAATGGCGCGATTGGATCTACATATCTCGAGATGTTCAACCGAAACCATTACCCACTTGAGTCTGAGGAGCTTCGCGACATGTGTGAGGAGCTACTTTTTGACATACGGAAGTACAACCCAGCATACTCACACAAATACCGTAGTACTATTGACATGCCTAACTGTGGCGGAAAAAAGCCTCCTCCTTGTGGGAGGGAACATAACATGAGGTACAACAACGCTCTTGACGAGGACATCTGCAACTGGTGTTACCTGTGGTGGTTTGTCCATCGTCTCAGTCACATCCTCTAGATTATTTATGTTTTTTTTTTTTTTTTGTATTCAAAAAGGGTTAAAATCCTTTTGTGTGCTATGTTCTTATCTTCATTGTTGTGTACCCTTTATGTAGCGGTCGTGGCCGGAGTATGTTATAGTACTGAAAAACCACGGAAGAAAGAATACGATTTTAACCCCAAATATGGTACGTATACAATTATGTTCCGTTCACGACATTATTTCGAACAAGATCATTAGAGGGGCATCTCAAACATGCCATCAGCTCAGCAAATTTTGAGTCATATCTCAATCCAACTAACCCACAAATCCTAAATCTTTTAGTTTGAGGGCATCTCCAATAGCTCTACTCATTCCTTTCGAGGGGAGCAAATCATGAAAATGAGGTTTTTCAGGGTCGATTGCTCCAACAATGAATCCTCAATAAAATCTAAATTTTTTTAATAATTTGCAAAATAGTCCTTATATTGACAAAGGTACTCAATAATGATAAACCTTGAACAATACATATAAAACATACATTTGATATAGTATATAACACACAATATTACTTAATAAATATTACATAAATTACATATTTAATATTTAATATTTTAAACACACATAAAAACATACATATAAAACATACATTTTATATTGTATATAACACACAATATTACTTAATAAATATTACATAAATTACATATTTAATATTTTAAACACATATAAAAACATACATATAAAACATACATTTTATATATTTTATAACACACAATATTTCTTAATAAAAATTACATAAATTACATATTTAATATTAAAACACACATAAAAACAAAATTTTATTAAGTTAATCATCATTATTTCCGTAAAACTCCCGAATGTGATTAATCAACGCATTCTGAAGTGATAAATGAGCCTCCCACATGATAAGTTTATTTAATCTATGTTTATTTTGTTTGAAATTTATATTTTCTTTTGTGTGAACTTTTTTTTAAATGTTATCTAAACTAGTCTGCGGTAACTGTAAACAAGTCTGCGTTGAGTGTAAATAGTATGCAGAACGTTTGTCAATAAATAGACAAGGTTGCAAAAAAAAAATATATATACATATTTATATATATATATATATATATTGAATAATATTATTGAATAATAATTTTATATATATACATATTCATTGTTCGAACCATCCACCTGCGACTCCTTATTTCAAAGTTTTGCTCCCCTCAAAATGCAAATCGTTATATTATGGCTCATAGAATTGAAAACGAGTTGATTAATCTAGCATTTATTGGAGCAGGTGACGGTCAAATCAAAACCTTATGTAACTATAATTTTCTTTTCTCCTCAACTTGCTGAGTTAATTATAGCTACACAATCTCGTTCACTTTATTGATGTTGACATTCGATGTAAAGTAAAACGATCGGCGTGTTGTTTCTTTAAGTTGGCTTAATGTGCATTTTGGTGAGTAAATTAGGGATGTTTTAATTCTATGGTTATTCCGCTTTATACCAGCCGATGTTAATATATACCCATCCGATTTATTTAACTAAATGCCAGAGATTTGTTGCCTTTCTGCCGCAGAATTTTTTTCCTATCAGCCGCCGATATGTTTCCTATCAGCAATTGAGGCATTTTCATTACATTATGTCTAAAAAGGTAAAAACGGAGTAATAACAAAAAATACGATCAATGCTTGTGTTGTAACTTATTTTCTTCAACGACATCGAGATATACAATCGTGATGTACGATTCAAACAAATTTAAATCGTTAACCAAAACTGAATAAAGCTGAATTGATTCTCCACCTTTACAATTGATTGACATATCCTAAAACTTCTGACCCTTTTTTGACTTTCGCGTGCAAGAGAATAGTGGTAAGGCAAAGTTAATAAATATAGTATATAAATTATTTACGTCCACTGATATGTTCAAATCTAATACCCTAAAGTATCTAAGCAGTCGCATATAGTATTTTAGGGGTCAATCCACAAGGACTCAAGATAACACTCAATAGATTCTGGAATGTGAATTAAGCTAAGCTAAATAGATTAAATCAAGAATAGCAAACAATTAAAACATGTAGTAATTCAGTGGAGGAAAGACGCTAGGCTTAGGGAAACTTGCAGGCAAATCAGAATTATCAAATACAATCAATTGTCAGGAATAAATTAAGCTCCGCTTTTAAACTTGAAACACATATGTAAAAGTAAACCAACTGTCGTTGCGAAAACTATCTATGCCTAAACCTAGAATTCCAAATTTCTTTGCAAATTCTATGAATTTAAACAAGCATTAAAGTTCAAGTTTCAATTGTTCACAAAATCCCTAAACCAATTTCTTTGCGATAAGGCTTTTTGCTCACCAAACACTAGATCAGGCAATCAATCACACTTTCGTGCCAATCAAACAACCTAACATCAGATTCTAGTTCGCGAGGCTAGAATCAGCATTAATATCAAGTCTAGGTGAAAAGCTCTCTAGATTATTCCCTAACAATCAATTCAGATCTAATAATTCATCAAATACCTTTAAGCAACCCTAATCCTAACAGGGAATCTACTCATACATGCTGAATGCAATAAACATCATGAATATAATAGATATCATATAAAAATAATGAAATAGAGTAAGAATACAAAGAGGTTCTAGAATTCTTCTCCAAAAACTCAATTGCAGAAAACTCTATCTCCAGAAATCACAAGGTATTTTTTGGAGGCTCAAAAACCTAATTATATAGTCAATCAAAACGTTTTGGAGTTATCTGAAAAATAAGGAAAACTTCTGGAAAATCTTGGGTTTGTTTCGCGTTCTGGTCACTGTCATCGACCGATGCTGTAAGTGGTATCAATCGATGCCAGGTTCTTTGGTCGTGGTTCTCCCAAACGAATGGTGTCGATGCGATGCTCCTCAGTGTCGATCGATGCTGAGCTTGTTCCCGAACGGCTTCAACTCCAGATTGCTTCAAAAGCTTCCAAATTCTCCAATTAGCTCCATATGCGCCTATAACTCGAAAAGAACCTGAAAGACTCTAAAACTAAAGAAAGACTCAACAAAAAGGACTTATATCATGGCTAAAACGGGCAAAAACCATGATATATCAACTCCCCAGATAGTCTTTGATTGCCCTCAAGCAAACAGAAACCAAACAGAGAAAGAGGTTTGAAAACATGGAGACTCACCTTTTTCTTGATACATAGTAATGACCCTTTTTCCAAGCTCCCAGTTGTCACCTAAACAGTTTCAGATTGGACCACCATTGTATTTCTCCTTAGACCATTGCAATTTCATTATCCACTCATTATCTCACAGCATCAATCATACAAAATCCTTCATTGTCGTTTCATCACTGATTTTGATATTCAAGAACCTTCTAGATTCTTCCTCATTTGATATCATGACTAAGGAACCACCCAGATTTTATACTTTGGTATTGATTTCCTCTCTCCCAGACTTATCTTTTTCATGTTTCTGATTTTAAATTAAGCTTCGCATACACAAATCAAGGTTCGAGACGCGAGTATTGATGGTGATGGCCACCTAATCCCCGGTTCTCCCCTCTCAAAGTGTCAAAAGTCTTAGGCGAATAATGGGGTCTTAGGAAATGTTCCTACCCTCGCTTTAGACTTTTGTGTGATCATTCCTTTCCAAGTAGAACAATGGGATCACAGGAAGTATTCTTAGCCCTCTACTCGGCGGAAATCATCTCATCTTTTATGCATTTTATGTATCATTATGTGTTAGGGAAGAGGTCTACCATTTTTATCAAACGCATGGGTTCCTTTGCCAGATATGAATGATGAATCAAGTTCAGTGAACACCAACCTCAGGGGTGAAGTGCAAAATTGGCTCAGAGATTCAGAAGAAATATGCTGGAGACATGGGTGTTTCCTGGTCAACTGGTTAGCCTTTGGATTTTTTCATTAGTCGATCTTAGGGCTGGTTCTGTGACAATGGTTACTCAAAAACAAAGTCAGGACACTGAAATCAAGCAAAGGTTCATAATCTCCAACAAATTTGACTCAATAAATAAAATTTGACCCAAAAAGACTCTAAGAAAAAAATCACAATGTCAGTAATCACCTCCCCCAGACTTAAACAACACTGTCCCCAGTGTCATCTAGCCTAGAGGAAGCAAAAGAAAGCACAGGAACAAAATGGCTTAAAAAGTTCAAAGGTGCCGTGGGAAATGGTGGGCATCGATCGATACTAAAGACCGGTATCGATCGATACTGATGGAGTATCGCGATGCTAGTCAAGTATCGATCGATACTGAGGTCCTTTGTTGTGCGATTCTGAAACTCGAAATCGTGTCTACTGAAGCCAAAAGTTAGGTGAAGTAACTGTCAGAGCAGAGAGCACAGTTAGAAGCAACATAATCAATAGATAGCCATAAGTTCCAATAAGTACTGACAATGAGATTAGACAAGTTCAGAAAAGAAAGCAAAACAAAAAGAAAGAAGAGAAAGGAAAATGTGAAACCCAGGAACAGAAACTAGTCTGAATCTCATCATCATCGGACTCTGAGACGGCGTAGTGCGAGGAACGACCAGGAGCGGAGCGATCGGCGTCAGTGGACGTCATGCAGCGGCAGCGAGAAACAGCGGACCAGATGCTCTGAAGACTTTCCACGACATATTCTTTGAAAAGTAGCTGTCTCCATTGGTAGCTCTGGTGGTGGAGGAAATGAAGGAGCAGGAGCAGACGTCTGGCGGCGCTGTGAACGGCGTGGCTGACTCCCAGCAGAGTCAGCGGCTGGTGTCTCAGCAGCAGCTACAGGAGTGGATGGAAGCTGGCATGGTGCGCGGACACGAGCGGAAGGGGCGACCGAAAGCAGACTCGGGTCTGGATCGAAGTGCAGCCGAGAAGGGTTAGTGCCAATGGAGGTGAGAGCGCGGTTGGGGAGCTGCACAAAGAGCTCTCCATTTGTCGTAGGCAGGCACCATCGGCGAGTGGCCTTCAACCAACGCATATGCTGCATGTGCTGCTCATCCATGAGTGAGTGAGTAGTGACGATCGAGCATGCTGCAGTGGAGATGCCGAAGTGCTCGAAGATAGGAGTGAGGAGGTTGCCGACAGACTCAGTCTTCCGTGCTATGGCGTAGTTCCGACCAGAGAAAGGCTTGGTCTTCAGAGAAACCAAATGGTGCGCAAAGATAGCGCCAATGTTGACCGCGAGGTTCAACTCGGGCCACTCAAACCTATCCTCAGGGATTATGTCACCAACTGCCTTGTACAGCAACATCAGCTCTGAGATCCTCAACTTGTTCAGCTCCATCTTGCAGAGGAGAGTGGTGCTCAGAATGCGGGCAATGCAACGCCGAGTCGGGTGGCGAATATCAATCTGGGTAGAGGTCTTGGAGATGTAGGCGCCAAGACCAATGTGTCACCAAAAGTTCTGCAGATCCTGAAACTGAGAAGGGAGAGCAATCTGCTGAGGATAAGGATCGAACCCGTATATGGCGCAGAGATCAGGAATGGGTAATCTGTAGCGAATCCCTCTGATCAAGAAAGTCAGGGTCCCCTTAGAAGCAGTGCGGTGGACCTCATCTCTATAGTACACTCGAGCTGTGGCGAGGAACTGACGAACGAGGACTGGGTACAGATCATACTGCCGTGAGTAGAGAGTGCCCAGTCCAATCTTCTCGAGCATGGTAGAAAGATCAAAGTCGATGCCTAGACGACGCATAGTGAGAGGATCGATGAAGCGCGTAGGCAGGATGACAACTCGCAGCCACTCGTTGTAGAACAAAGTGTCGTAGTCGTCCCACTCCTCAGCTATTGGCCTATAGATGCAGGCCTCACTCTCTGTCTCCTTCTTAGGCAAACCTGCCCAATCGCGTCGCGGAATGATCCTCTTCCCCTCCAACTTAGGCCAGGGAGGCCTAGCAACAGGGGCAGGGGCAGGAATAAATTGTCAGGAATAAATTAAGCTCCGCTTTTAAACTTGAAACACATATGTAAAGTAAACCAACTGTCGTTGCGAAAACTATCTATGCCTAAACCTAGAATTCCAAATTTCTTTGCAAATTCTATGAATTTAAACAAGCATTAAAGTTCAAGTTCAATTGTTCAAAAAATCCCTAAACCAAATTTCTTTGCGAATAGGGCTTTTGCTCACCAAACACTAGATCAGGCAATCAATCACACTTTCGTGCCAATCAAACAACCTAACATCAGATTCTAGTTCCTGAGGCTAGAATCAGCATTAATATCAAGTCTAGGTGAAAAGCTCTATAGATTATTCCCTAACAATCAATTCAGATCTAATAATTCATCAAATACCTTTAAACAACCCTAATCCAAACAGGGAATCTACTCAGACATGGTGAATGCAATAAACATCATGAATAGAATAGATATCATATAAAATAATAAAATAGAGTAAGAATACAAAGAGGTTCAAGAATTCTTCTCCAAAAACTCAATTGCAGAAAACCCTATCTCCAGAAACCACAAGGTATTTTTCTGGAGGCTCAAAAACCTAATTATATAGTCAATCAAAACGTTTTGGAGTTATCTCGAAAAATAAGGAAAACTTCTGGAAAATCTTGGGTTTGTTTCGCGTTCTGGTCACTGGCATCGACAGATGCTGTAAGTGGTATCGATCGATGCCAGGTTCTTTGGTCGTGGTTCTCCCAAACGAATGGTGTCGATCGATGCTGAGCTTGTTCCCAAACGACTTCAACTCCAGATTGATTCAAAAGCTTCCAAATTCTCCAATTAGCTCCATATGCGCCTATAACTCGAAAAGAACCTGAAAGACTCTAAAACTAAAGAAAAGACTCAACAAAAAGGACTTATATCATGGCTAAAAACGGGTAAAAACCATGATATATCATCCACTTAAACCGAATGAGTTGATGCTCTTTAAAGCTAAAAACGGTGTGTATGAAGGATAAATGAATCAATAATTCCTTTTATCTTTCACCCAGCTCTATACTACATTTCCTTGATGAGTATCTCATAACTACAACAAATTACCACTTTTTGCAACTGTCGGTACGAGCTGCATGATTGCAGAACTAAAGGAAAATAAGAACATTAATTGTGAAGAAATGGCGAGAAATAGGATCTTTGAACCGCAAAACACTGCATTTCATGCTTAAGGATGAGGAGGTTAGAAAACTCTGAACTATTTTAAACAAGGAAATTTTATATTGTTAATCATAGATAATGAAGTGTTTAATCTGATAACAAAATATACAGGTTATTAATTTTTTTGGATTTTTTTTTTGTTTTTGTTTTTTTACAAGGGAGAATCGATTGAAGCGTTTGTCGACAATCGACATTTGCTTGATGTTTTTGATAACCAGTTACATGAAGGATATACGAATTATTTAGAAGACTTCGTTGTAACTCATGATGATAGAGAATAAAATTTCTCCCAACTTGGCTTAAGAATTAAGTTCATTAAGAATACAGATATCACCCCGTCGGCCACAACAGATAATGAAAATGAATTCAAAATTCAAACGTTCTCAAAAATTCTTGGTGGAAAAACAGAATCGACTCTTCCTATTGGTATGTTGTTTCTTTCTTAATAATTACATATTTATCTTATCTACTGTTTTAGGCTTAATTTATGAATTATGCAACCAGCTGATTTACTTGGCCTGGTACTTGATATTGAAGATCCTAAGACTGTGAGAGATGATTCTTTCAACGACAATGGTAAGAAAAAATTAATTTCTATCACCTTCACGCTAGAGGATTTTAAGTAAGCAAATGCGCCTTTTAAACTTTCATATCGTGTTTATTAATTACGGTTTTTAAAAGTATCAACTGATTTCATCTATTCAAGTTAAGGGGTTTGCAATTGAAATGCACTGCTATCGGAAAAATAGCAAGTGAGTTCAATGATAGATTCTGGAGAGAGACACGGTTGACAGTTCTCTGTCTTTGAACAGATTGGCGTATTAGAATGATCGAAGGTTAGTATTAGCTATTTAACATAGTGAATGACTTACCATGATATATTACATAAAAATTAGACTAACCATCACCACATTTGTATCTTCAAATTTCAGGGCACCCTCACATTAAAGATGTTTGAGGGATTTCGAGATTTGAATTTCATCCTTCGAATGCAAAAGCTACAACTTTTAAACAAAGGTAAAATGACCCATTTCTGTGTAAGCATAAACGTTAGGCTTAACTTAAACGAAACTAATATGACACGTTTTCAGATTACAGACTTTCCAACAAAAAGCTGCTTCTTCTACAAATTCAAATAAAGCTGAAGGTGACGAGGGAAGATGAAGATATGTAAATCCTTTCGAATTCTCCCTTCTTAGAATTCGAGTAGTAATAGACGCATCAGCCGTATCCGATTTCACACATCTTGAGAAAACAATTTTGTTTATGTTTTAAGTTAAGTTTCTTTTGAATGTGGTGTTTGTTGTAAGACTGTGGTTTTGTTTCCAATGTGATTTCGTTCTTTGCCTGATTAACTGGTTTAATTAAAACTTAAAACTAAAACAAATCTGTGACAATATAAAATCTATATGTTACGTGACAATTAAATCTGTGCTCGTTGGAACTGGATTCAAATACAAATATGCATCTTTGCAACTTATGTCATAACAAATCGGTGGCAAACCTGTTCGACTTTAAATGATGGAAGAGATGTGGACCCACTAACTATATGATATATCATGGTTTTTATCCATTTTTAACCATGATGTAAGTCCTTTTATTGAGTCTTTTGAGTATTTTTAGAGTCTTTCAGAGTCTTTTCAGGAATTAGGCACAATTGGAGCTAGATTAGATTTATCAAAGTTTCTGAAGCATCTCGAGCTGAAGCAATTCGGGAAACTGAAGCTCAGTATCGATCGACACCCATACAGTGTCGATCGACACAGACATTTGTAAGAAACGTATCTCAACATTCTTTTATCGATCAATACCATTTACGGTATTGGTCGATACCGATAGCCAAGATAGAGAGAATGCGCGATCCTCAGCAAGTTCAAAGAACCAGAAGAGTTCCTTATTTGCAATTTAGCCCTAGACGTGTTTTTAGCTATATAATTAGGTCTTTTCAGCCTCTTGGAGGCAGAGACTAATTCTTGGAGATAGAGTTTTTGCAACTGAGTTTTGGGAGAAGAACCTTGAACCCTCTTTGTATTCTTACTCTATTTTACTTTATGAAATCTATTTTATACATGATGTTTGTTTCATTCACCATGTCTGAGTAGATTCCCTGTTAGGTTTAGGGTCATTCAAAGGTACTTGATGGATTGTTAAATTGGATTAAATTGTTAGGAAAATCATTAGAGTTCTTCACCTAGACTTGAGACTACTGCTTATTCTACTTCGCGACCTAGAATTTGATATTAGGTTGTTTAATTGGCACGAAAGTGTGATTAATTTCCTGAACTAGTGTTTGGTGAACAAAATACCTAATCTCAATGGAATTTGGTTTAGGATTTTGTGAACAATTGAACCTGATCATCTAATGCTTGTTTAAATTCATAGGATTTGCAAAGAAATTTGGAATTCTAGATTTAGACATAGAAAATATTCGCAACAACGGTTGGTTGATTTTACATTTGTGTTTCAAGTTCAAGAACGGTGCTTATAACATTCCTGACATTTTATTTGATTTACAATTCTGATTTACCTGCGAATTTTCCTAGGCTTAGAGTTTTCCTCATTGATCTTACTACTTGTTTTTAATCGTTTTGATAATTTCAATTACATTTACTTCACTTAGCTTAATTCATATTCTAAAACTCATTGAGAAACTATCTTGAGTCTTTGTGGTTCGACCCCTAGAATACTACAACTACTGCTTAGATACTTTAGGGTATTATATTTGAGCATATCACTATACTTACCAGGCAACCCAGAAAGTATTAAATTGGTCAATAAGACGATTAAATTCGACGAGTTTATCCTCATATTTTTCTATATATGTTTCGTTCATGCCCAAGATGACGTACACAAAACCCCTAAATTCCTCTTTACTAAAATATGGCTTACATTCCACCACCCATACGCAGACAAATTGTTAAGTTTGTAGGTCGAAAATGATTTTGTTTCCTTGCCCCTTTCATCGCCGCAGGGAAGTCTTCTAAGGAACTCGTCTACTCAGCAGAAGAGTTACATGATGCAGATCTTGAAGAATTCACTCATCATGCTAACCTTTCTAGAGAATGGTCGATATATCGCTCTTTCTTCGTTGCGTTCGTAGGTATGAATAACCCGACATCGACGTTCATCGAATCTGTACGCCTCCTCGCTAATTATGGCCCTTCCAAGAATGCCATAAATATGTTGGGTAGCGCCGCTCCATACTGCATTCACGCTCTGTTTGCCTTGGGGATTTTCCTCATATGCTGTGGAAATTTAGAAGAAGGTACGCTTGTTACAAACAAATTTTTATGTTGTAGTTCGGTGGATGAGAACATAAGGGAAGCGGTTTGCATAGCAACTACAGTGGAGACCACGATTAGAGATTTGGGCACCTCCGGTACTCATGTTTTTTGTGGTTACAGTCACTACGGCAGTTGGGACTTCTACCCTACTTGCTGCTTCAACCACATGACAGATGTGGACATCTGTAACCGTTGCTTTGCATGACAGTATGTGACAAGGTTTAGAGAGATGTGTTAGATCTGGGTCCTGTGCATAATTATAAATTATTTTATCTGTAGGAACAAATTTTTGTTATACTAAGCATATCTTCCAAATATGGATGAGTCTGCCTTGTCATATTGTACCAATGACTAAATTTTTTTAAATGAATATGGTAAAGTTCGAATGGGTGTTTATACACTTAAAGCGAAAATAAATCAATGGCTGAAAGGTAACAATTCAGTTGGTGATATGAAATAAATATGTGGCTTTTAAAAAAATTAAAAACCAATGCTATCGTAATGAACAATGGCTAACAAGAATTGCGCCTTTTTGATTACCCACTAATTTTGTGAAATCGCAATGCCGACTGTTTATATGCCCGTGTGTTGCAAGATTTATTTCCCTTGTTGACAGAGTTATTTCCGATTGTGACAGAATTTGAAATCCATGCAGATGAGATCGAAGTAGCTAAGACATCTTAAAATAAATAGTCATTATATAAAAACAGACGCCGAAGATAATTGACACTTGCTTCTATATTAAGCTACAGTAATGTCAATTAAACTGAAGATTTAGATAGATGAAGCCTATCAAGGGACAATAGCTCTTTGCCTAACAGCGTTGTAAGGTGCGCAGGCATCGAGCTGGCGCCTGAAATCTTCAACCTCCTCGATGACAGGATTGAACAAGATGTCCGATAAACCTTCTTCAGTCTCAAGCACTTCATCGTCTTGACCTTCTGTTTGATGAGTTTACAATGAATTATTTTCAATTATGATATCTTAAAGCAATGAAGGTGTATAACACACTTACTACGGAAGGGGATTATAAACCATAACTTAAGGACGACGATCACATGTTCTCCCCTACTTTTGGTAAACCCAGCATAGAACGCATAGACGTGTTTGCCGTATGCGACACACTTTATCCGGTTGTCCCTAATATGGTTATTAAAAAATTGGATGTAAATACAGAAACGACATCCTTCGCATGGTGTTATTATACTATCCATAAACGCTTACATGGCGTCTCTGATTTGAAACAAAATCTTCGTTTCTGCAGAGGTTTGACAATTTACTTCAAGGAGTGAGGAGCTGCAGATCACGCCCATAGTATCTGCAGGAAACACATTCGGTTTAAATAAAGAACGAGACATAATATGTCTAACTCTCACCAAAGAAGCTTACCTATAGCGGCTTCTCTATCAGTTGTAGGGTCACGGATTTGGGCAAAATTAACAAAATAAAGGTAGTGCCGGTCGTTCAAAGGATCGATTAATCTTATATAAGTCTCGTTCAATATCCCAAGTACATACATAGATTTTGTAGGACCGAAGCCTGTAATCCCTTGCCGCACATTTGGGTTGTTGATTTCAATCCACTTCCCTTCATGTTTCTCCATTCCAGAGAATTTTGGTGAATCAAAAAGAGTAATAACCAATTCTATCTTAGTTCCCTGAAAAAGGAAACGCATAATCAAACTATAGCCAGATCTACTCTAAAGCATATTTGTGATTATATCCACAGATTTTGTTACCTATCAGCAACTGATTTATAACATAGCATCAACAGATTTGTATAGACGCTTATGCATATGTGGAAACAGAAAACCAAAGGTCGTATTTACTCACCGTTTCATCTACTAATATGTAACTCCAGTAAGGTCCCAAGGTAGAGATGAAGTAAGTGAATGCCCAGAGTATCTTCACTTTGAAACGCCAGTGGGTGGTGCTTGCATTTGCCTCTACAAAATAAGGTTGTAAGAGTCCATAGTTTTGTTTAGAGTTTAGTGTTGTCGTGTAGAGGTTTTTTTTTTTGTTTTTTTTTTGTAGGGTTTGATAAAGATAAAAGTGGTACAGATGTTACAAAGACGCTGGCCATTTATGGAGGAGTTATTTTCTCTCCCTCAACCATCGTATCAAATCGAAGTAAAGACGGTTAATTCAATTTAAATATGGGAAACCCAAATGGAGTAGTGTTAGTCATGATAACGAGACGTTACAGCTCAGTTGCCAAGGAGTTTATTTACGTTAGTCTTTATTAACGGTCGTGACTACTCGCTATCGAAAGACTTCCTTTTCCTTCATACAGATTTGTTCCCTTCTGGGCGGCCGATTAGTTTTACTATAAAATCAGTTGCAATATAAAATAAATCAGTAGCAATACGAAATTGCGAAGTTTTTGTTATATATGAGCATATATTCGAGATGTGGTTGATTGTGTGAGATATTAAACCAGTCGCTATATGATTTAAGACTGTGGTATAGAAAAACAACTATGTCGCTTTATGATTTAAGTCGGCAGATCTTACACGTCTCTCAAAGCGGATTGTCTCTACAAACGCAGAAAATGTACATCAACCCACATGCCGAGTAGTCCCATCATAGCTAATCAACTGAGCTAGCAGTTAATAGTCTGTTGTAAATAAAAACAAATCAGTTGCTATATGATTTAAGTCGGTAGAACATACACGCCTCTCAAAGCGGATTGTCGCAAGAAAAACCGTAAATGTATAGCAACCTACCAGCCGAGTAGTCCATCCCATCTAATCACCTGAGTTAGCAATTAAAAATCTGTGGAAAAAAAAAACAACTCTGATTGTCCCACAGCCGAGTAGTCACCCATCATACCTAATCAACTTAGTTGAAAGTAATAAATAAGGGATAAAGTTAGGATTAGCATGTTTGCCGATTTATTGTTTGGGTGGAAATATAGTAGTATTGAGGTTGTGAGTTTTCGGGTTTCCAAACGTCGTCGTCATCATTAGAGGCGTAACGCCTTTTCTCTCGAACCAAAGCGACTTATTGACCATCATAAATACGATGTTATCTTGTACCACCTGTTCTTTAATCATCGACAATCTCCGTATTACTTTCATAAACTATACTTTCATCTTCGCCGACTGCAGAGATGTCATATAGTAAGTCCCATATCAACAAGGCCTTGAAAGAGTTGAAGTAGAATCCCCATCCTAATTTTACAGCCGGTTAGCATATCTAAAATTGTTTATTTTTTTTTATTTTTTTTAGTATATAGATTAAATAGTCTAGGCACTTTTTTAAGGGGTTTTGTGTAGTAAAATATGAGTGTTTTTTTCCTAATATCTTAGGACCTGTGGATGCCGATCTCTATCACTGGGAGGCAAAGCTTATCGGACCTTCAGACACGCCATACGAAGGAGGAGTCGTTAAACTGACGATTCATTTCCATCCTCAATACCCAATTAAACCCCCAAAGGTTTGTATTTTTTGTCTGATCCCCTATATACTATTGTGTGTGTCCTTTTAAAACATTGGTTTTGCAGGTTTTCTTCAACACAAATGTGTATCATCCAAATATTTTGGAGAAAGGAGGCATAGCTCTTAAAATGCTAACGACTGCATATTGGAGCCCTGGGAGTACCATTATTGACGTTTTGAAGAGCATCGTGCAGATGTTGATCACACCTGAGTTGGGTGAAGTGGAACATTTAAACCCTGAAATTGCAAACCTCTACCTCGCCGATAAGGCTACCTACGATTCAAAGGCAAGAGAGATGGTGAATTTACACACCAGATGAAGAGATTGTACTTTGAATGCAAGTTTCTACTTTTTTTCTTCGGACATTTATATCATTTTCGAATCTTTACGTATGTTCGTCTTTTGTTTGTCTTTTGTTTAAAACAAATCGGTTCACTTTTGTTTGTCTTTCATTTACTGTTAGTGATTTCGAACCAGTACTCTGAATGTATATGTTATGATTATCGATATTTCTCTATGATGATATTAAATCGGTGATTAACTGAAATAAATCTGTGGCACGACCTAACTCAGTCAGACCAAAAATTAAATATGTGGATATATAAATATTTGGCAAGAATTAATTCAGTCAGACCACCAATTAAATCTAGCATATCACAAATTAAATCTGTCGGGCCACAAAATAAATCATATTGACCGCAAAATAAATCTGTCTGACCACAAAAGAAATCAGATGGTGCGCAAAATTAAATCAGTCAGACCACGAATAAAATATGTGGATATAAACTAAATCCAAATGAATACTTAATAGAGTAATATACCGAAGTCTGAACATGGAAAACAAATGATTACAGAAATCACCAAATTCACAATGCTCTTCAAGGAAATTATGATGAGGATAACGTCACACGAGCTGAAGATTTTTTGTCTCCTTCAAATCAGTTTAGCTTCCATTCAAACTTCGTTAATCACTTACTCAAACTTCGTTTCCATCTTGTCAAAGTCCATAAGGTCTGTTTTTAACTTCTCATACTCTTGCTGAAGTATCGAGTGGACATGCTTTAAAATGGCATGACTTCATAATCCCGGTTCATATTCCCACATATTTTTTTCATATTCTCGGTTATTTGATTTTCATAGGTCGCAATGTGTTTCTAAATTAAATATTCATACAACGAAGCTTTCTTTTACACCCAAATTTTTATTTCATAAATGTTGAGCCACATAATACTTTCATTGTTTAAGCACTACAAGAAAACATGCAATTTGTGATCAACAAAACCGTCACAAAGCAGTCGCAAAATCACTATTTGCAATTACTTTGTGACCGAAAGCAGTAGTCGCAAATTATTATAGTCGCAAAACGGTCGCAAATATGCGACTATTTAGTGACTATCATAAAGAGTCGTATATTAGCGATGTTTTTAAGACTAACGTTTAGAGTCGTACTTTAAGACTATATAGGGACTACCTTTATTTTGCAACGTTTTTGTGACATTTTGTGATAGTTGTATTTTAAGATGAATTTAAAACTGAAAATTAGCGACTACTATGGGACGATATTTTTTCGTCATGTTTTGAGACGAGTTTGTGACGGTTTTGTTAGTATTAATTTGCAACCAATATAAGACTGATTTGTTTTTTTCAACATTATTTGTAGTCACAAATGGGTGAGCATTTAGCTACCACTTTGCCACTCTCCTGAATTATTTTTTTTCTAAAAAATTTAAAATGCACATTTACAATTAATGTACCCAAACTTCATTTTTAAAATGCATTCAGCTAAACAATCATCATATATTACATATAACAATTTGCCACTCTCCTAAATGCATTAAACCTCTGCTTGAGCACGTCCGCCAGATCTTCCACCACGACCACCTCTATTTGTTATTCCTCCTCTTCTAGTCGGCATTCTTATTCCAGTGAGGTGATAGCCTACAAGTTAAACATAAAAAGAGCCAAATTATGAGTGAAGATGGTCAAGATAGAAGAAATACAATAATCACATCACATGAAATAAAAGTAGTATGTCAAATATTTGTGAAACTAAAAGACATTGCTAATTTAACACAAATCTCAAAAGTGAACTAAAGCTGATAATTCAGAGCTATAGATAGTAATACATGTACAAGTTCAGTGATATTATCTCCAGAACACATAACACACTATACAATCATTGTTCAGCTTCTCTCTCTTTCCAAAAAAATCCAATTCTTTTTTTTATCACAAACTCTTCGTTCTTCATAAACAGAGCAAAGAGATCATCAATGAGGAAGAAAGACGATAAATTTGAAGCTGTTCTTCATTTGCTCAAGAAACAATCTCCACTCACTTTCAAACAAGTATGTCTCTTCACACTTTTGAATAACAAAATATCTACATGTATCAATAATAAAAAAAGCTCCGAACTTTTCATAACAAAACAAAAAATAAGCTGTTTACAGGAGAAGTTATGTAAAGGAGAGTGTGTAGAAAAATTCTTGAAACTAGTTATAAACCAAAACTGGTTTTTCAAATCCATGTTGTGATAATACGTTGAGACAAACATAGAACTTTTATATATGACACCGAAGCCTTATAATACATTCGGAGAAGTGGTGTGATTCATACGTTTACATATAAATTTATTGTAGTTTAGTATACGTTAACACTTGGCATTAAAAATAAAAACCAGCAACCCCTTACACCTGAATCTAGACAAGCAACAAGATGAGAGAAAAAAACAAAGCTCAACAAATCTAATTATCAATCAAATTAGCGTGGTCTCAAGTCTCAAACCAAACCCAAATTTCAATTTCATCACTCATCAACCACGGAAGCAAAAGAGGGGTTTTAATAAATAAATAAAAAACAATGAAATCTCAGCTAGGCATTACACCAACACATTACGGACGTAAAACGAAAAAACCCACAAAGATTTTTAAAAAACCAAGTAGCCAACAAAACCCAGATTGAAACTTCCAAAAGAAATTTGCTGTCTTTGTTGAGAGATGGAGCCCTAAATAAGAAGAAGGTAAAACTGAATCTAAACAAAATCCAGATTACTGAACCTTAAATAGCACAAATAATAAAGGAGAAAGGGGGAGCGAGAGATAATAAACCTCTGTCTTCTGCTTCCTTTGTTGAGAGATGGAAATCGAAGAGATTGAGAGATGGATATCGAAGGTGATTGAGAGATGGAAATCGAAGAGATCAAGAGAGATCTTAGGGTTAGGGTTGTGTAAATCGAAGAAGAAGAAGGTAAGGATGAGTAGAGATGAGAAGTTTGAGATCGAGAAGTTTGAGATCGAGAGAGAGTAGAGGAGTAGATTGAGAGATAGAAGACCTAGAAGAAGAAAGAAGGAAGAGAGAAAGATTTTTTTTGTCTTTTTACTTAATAATTATCGGAAAAACCTAAATCGGTCAAAAAATGATTTTTGGTGGGGGGGGGGGAATATTTGCCGCTTGTAAAATTGCAAAATTTTCAGAAAAATTGAATCAGTCGCAAATGGGTCACAACGGTAGTTGGTAACAAATTCGTGACAAGTAATTTAATCAGTGGAAAAAGAGTTATAAAGACTAACGTTTTTGATACCCTATTCATTCGGTCACAATTGTAAATGATCAATCATTGGTAAAATTATAGATATATTACTCTATAATCATCTATATTTTTATTCTAGATAAAATTATTAGTTTTAAAAAGAAAAAATAATAGTTTTAAATATTTTAAACATATACAACTCTTACAAATATTGTACATGTAACACTTAATACTTGTTTAGGATATTTAAAAATTTTTTTTTGAAATTTTTTTTATATTGTTTCAGTACATAGAGTTGTCCAAACATATGTAGAATCATATAAATTAACATTTACCAATTCCGTTTTGATAAATTTATAAGAAAAGATTAAGAGGAGTTAGGAAGGCCGGAGTAGCAAATAAGTCACTCTTTGTGACTGAAATGGGACCGCTTAAAATTATGGTAGCAAATTCGTCACAAATACTAACTAATTTGCGAATATTTTCTTTCAGTCACAATCGTAAAATGATTATTCATTGCTAAAATTATATATGTATTACTCTATAATCATATATATTCATATTCTTGACAAAATTATTTGCTTAAAGAGGAAAAAAAAGATAACATGGTTCTAAAGATTTTTAAAATATACAACTCTCACAAGCATGAAACAAGTTATACATGTAACACTTAATACTTGTTTAGGATTTTTTAATTTTTTTTTAAAAATTTTTGTTTTACCTTGATTCAGTACATAGAATTTTTTTTTGGAAATGTTATTTTATATGTAGAATCATATAAATTAACATTTACCAGTTCCATTTTGATAAATTTATAAGAAAAATTAGGAGGAGTTAAGAAAGAGTAGCAAATAAGTCACTCTTTGTGACTTAAATGGGACCGCTTCAAGTTATGGTAGAAAGTTCGTCGCAAATAATTAAAAAGAGTAGCAAAGTCGTCGCAAATAGTATCTAATTTGCGAAAATTTTCTTTCAGTCACAATCGTAAATGATTATTCATTACTAAAAGTATTGATGTGTTACTCTATAATCATATATATTCATATTCTTGACAAAATTATTTGTTTAAAAAGAAAAGAAAAATAACATAGTTTTAAAGATTTTAAACATATACAACTCTCACAAACATAAAACAAGTTATACATGTAACATTTAATACTTGTTTAGGATGTTTTAATTTTTTTTTTTGAAATTTTGTTTTACCTTGATTTACTACATAGAGTTGTTCAAACATATGTAGAATCATATAAATTAACATTTACCAATTCCATTTTGATAAATTCATAAGAAAAGATTAAGAGGAGTTAGGAAAAAGTAGCAAATAAGTCACTCTTTGTGACTGAAATGAGACTGCTTCAAGTTATGGTAGCAAATTCGTCGCTAATAGTTAAAAAGAGTGGGAAAGTCGTTACAAATAGTAACTAATTTGCGACGATTTTCTTTCAGTCACAATCGTACATGATTATTCATTGCTAAAATTATAGATGTATTACTCTATAATCATAAATATTCATATTCTTGACAAAATTATTTGTTTAAAGAGGAAAAAAATAACATGGTTTTAAAGATTTTAAACATATACAACTCTCACAAACATTATCAAGTTATACATGTAACACTTAATACTTGTTTAGGATGTTTTAATTTTTTTTTTTGAAATTTTGTTTTATATTGTTTCAGTACATAGAGTTGTCCAAACATATGTAGAATCATATAAATTAACATTTACCAATTCTATTTTGATAAATTTATAAGAAAAGATTAACAAGAGTTAGGAAAGAGTAGCAAATAAGTCACTCTTTGTGACTGAAATGGGACCGCTTCAAGTTATGGTATCAAATTCGTCGCAAATAGTTAAAAAAATTGGCAAAGTCGTCGCAAATAATTAAAAATAGTGGCAAAGTCGTCGCAAATAGTAACTAATTTGTGAAGATTTTCTTTCAGTCTCAATTGTAAATGATTATTCATTGCTAAAATTATAGATGTATTACTCTATAATCATATATATTCATATTCTTGAAAATATTATTTGTTTAAAAAAGAAAAAAAAATAACATGGTTTTAAAGATTTTAAACATATACAACTCTCACAAACATGAAACAAGTTATACATGTAACATTTAATACTTGTTTAGGATGTTTTAATTTTTTATTTGAAATTTTTTTTTACCTTGATTTAGTACATAGAGTTGTTCAAACATATGTAGAATCATATAAATTAACATTTACCAATTCCATTTTAATAAATTTATAAGAAAAGATTAATAGGATTTAGGAAAAAGTAGCAAATAAGTCACTTTTTGTAACTGAAATGAGACCACTTCAAGTTGTGGTAGCAAATTCGTCGCAAATAGTTAAAAAGAGTGGCAAAGTCGTCGCTAATAGAAACTAATTTGCGACGATTTTCTTTCAGTCTCAATCGTAAATGATTATTCATTGCTAAAATTATAGATGTATTACTCTATAATCATATATATTCATATTCTTGACAAAATTATTTGTTTAAAGAGGAAAAAAATAACATGGTTTTAAAGATTTTAAACATATACAACTCTCACAAACATGAAACAAGTTATACATGTCACACTTAATACTTGTTTAGAATGTTTTAAATTTTTTTTTTGAATTTTGTTTTATATTGTTTCAGTACATAGAGTTATCCAAACATATGTAGAATCATATAAATTAACATTTACCAATTCTATTTTGATAAATTTATAAGAAAAGATCAAGAGGAGTTAGGAAAGAGTAGCAAATAAGTCACTCTTTGTGACTGAAATGGGACCGCTTCAAGTTATGGTATCAAATTCGTCGCAAATAGTTAAAAAAAAGTGGCAAAGTCGTCGCAAATAGTTAAAAAGAGTGGCAAAGTCGTCGCAAATAGTAACTAATTTGCGAAGATTTTCTTTCAGTCTCAATCGTAAATGATTATTCATTGCTTAAATTATAGATGTATTACTCTATAATCATATATATTCATATTCTTGGAAAAATTATTTGTTTTTAAAAGGAAAAAAAAATAACATGGTGTTAAAGATTTTTAACATATACAACTCTCACAAACATGAAACAAGTTATACATGTAACATTTAATACTTGTTTAGGATGTTTTAATTTTTTTTAAAAAAATTTTTTTTTTTACCTTGATTTAGTACATAGAGTTTTTCAAACATATGTAGAATCATATAAATTAACATTTACCATTTCCATTTTAATAAATTCATAAGAAAAAATTAAGAGGAGTTAGGAAAGAGTAGCAAATAAGTCACTCTTTGTGACTGAAATGAGACCGCTTCAAGTCATGGTAGCAAATTCGTCGAAAATAGTTAAAAAGAGTGGCAAAGTCGTCACCAATAGTAACTAATTTGCAACGATTTTTTTTTCAGTCACAATCATACATGATTATTCATTGCTNCATGAAACAAGTTTTACATGTAACACTTAATACTTGTTTAGAATAATTAAAATTTTTTTTTGAATTTTGTTTTATATTATTTCAGTACATAGAGTTGTCCAAACATATGTAGAATCATATAAATTAACATTTACCAATTCTATTTTGATAAATTTATAAGAAAAGATTAAGAGAGTTAGGAAAGAGTAGCAAATAAGTCACTCTTTGTGACTGAAATGGGACCGCTTCAAGTTATAGTATCAAATTCGTCGCAAATAGTTAAAAAAAGTGGCAAAGTCGTCGCAAATAGTAAAAATAGTGGCAAAGTCGTCGCAAATAGTAACTAATTTGCAACGATTTTCTTTCAGTCTCAATCGTAAATGATTATTCATTGCTAAAATTATAGATATATTACTCTATAATCATATTTATTCATATTCTTGAAAATATTATTTGTTTAAAAAGGAAAAAAAAATAACATGGTTTTAAAGATTTTAAACATATACAACTTTCACAAACATGAAACAAGTTAAACATGTAACATTTAATACTTGTTTAGGATGTTTTAATTTTTTTTTTGAAATATTTTTTAACTTGATTTAGTAGATAGAGTTGTTCAAACATATGTAGAATCATATAAATTAACATTTACTAATTCTATTTTAATAAATTCATAAGAAAAGATTAATAGGAGTTAGGAAAAAGTAGCAAATAAGTCACTCTTTGTGGCTGAAATGAGACCGCTTCATGTTATGGTAGCAAATTCGTCGAAAATAGTTAAAAAGAGTCGCAAAGTCGTCACAAATAGTAATTAATTTGTGACGATTTTCTTTCAGTCACAATCGTACATGATTATTCATTGCTAAAATTATAGATGTATTACTCTATAATCATATATATTCATATTCTTGAAAAAATTATTTGTTTTAAAAAGGGAAAAAAAATAACATGGTGTTAAAGATTTTAAACATATACAACTCTCACAAACATGAAACAAGTTATACATGTAACATTTAATACTTGTTTAGGATGTTTTAATTTTTTTTTTTGGAAAATTTTTTTTACCTTGATTTAGTACATAGAGTTTTTCAAACATATGTAGAATCATATAAATTAACATTTACCAATTGCATTTTAATAAATTCATAAGAAAAGATTAAGAGGAGTTAGGAAAGAGTAGCAAATAAGTCAGTCTTTGTGACTGAAATGAGACCGCTTCAAGTTATGGTAGCAAATTCGTCGAAAATAGTTAAAAAGAGTCGCAAAGTCGTCACAAATAGTAACTAATTTGCGACGATTTTCTTTCAGTCACAATCGTACATGATTATTCATTGCTAAAATTATAGATGTATTACTCTATAATCATATATATTCATATTCTTGACAAAATTATTTGTTTAAAGAGGAAAAAAATAACATGGTTTTAAAGATTTTAAACATATACAACTCTCACAAACATGAAACAAGTTATACATGTAACACTTAATACTTGTTTAGAATATTTTAAATTTTTTTTTTGAATTTTGTTTTATATTATTTCAGTACATAGAGTTGTCCAAACATATGTAGAATCATATAAATTAACATTTACCAATTCTATTTTGATAAATTTATAAGAAAAGATTAAGAGAGTTAGGAAAGACTAGCAAATAAGTCACTCTTTGTGACTGAAATAAGACCGCTTCAAGTTATGGTATCATATTCGTCGCAAATAGTTAAAAAAAAGTGGCAAAGTCGTCGCAAATAGTTAAAAAGAGTGGCAAAGTCGTCGCAAATAGTAACTAATTTGCGAAGATTTTCTTTCAGTCTCAATCGTAAATGATTATTCATTGCTAAAATTATAGATGTATTACTCTATAATCATATATATTCATATTCTTGAAAAAATTATTTGTTTTAAAAAGGGGAAAAAAAATAACATGGTGTTAAAGATTTTAAACATATATAACTCTCACAAACATGAAACAAGTTATACATGTAACATTTAATACTTGTTTAGGATGTTTTAATTTTTTTTTTTGGAAATTTTTTTTTACCTTGATTTAGTACATAGAGTTTTTCAAACATATGTAGAATCATATAAATTAACATTTACCAATTGCATTTTAATAAATTCATAAGAAAAGATTAAGAGGAGTTAGGAAAGAGTAGCAAATAAGTCAGTCTTTGTGACTGAAATGAGACCGCTTCAAGTTATGGTAGCAAATTCGTCGAAAATAGTTAAAAAGAGTCGCAAAGTCGTCACAAATAGTAACTAATTTGCGACGATTTTCTTTCAGTCACAATCGTACATGATTATTCATTGCTAAAATTATAGATGTATTACTCTATAATCATATATATTCATATTCTTGAAAAAATTATTTGTTTTAAAAAGGGGAAAAAAAATAACATGGTGTTAAAGATTTTAAACATATATAACTCTCACAAACATGAAACAAGTTATACATGTAACATTTAATACTTGTTTAGGATGTTTTAATTTTTTTTTTTGGAAATTTTTTTTTACCTTGATTTAGTACATAGAGTTTTTCAAACATATGTAGAATCATATAAATTAACATTTACCAATTGCATTTTAATAAATTCATAAGAAAAGATTAAGAGGAGTTAGGAAAGAGTAGCAAATAAGTCAGTCTTTGTGACTGAAATGAGACCGCTTCAAGTTATGGTAGCAAATTCGTCGAAAATAGTTAAAAAGAGTCGCAAAGTCGTCACAAATAGTAACTAATTTGCGACGATTTTCTTTCAGTCACAATCGTACATGATTATTCATTGCTAAAATTATAGATGTATTACTCTATAATCATATATATTCATATTCTTGACAAAATTATTTGTTTAAAGAGGAAAAAAATAACATGGTTTTAAAGATTTTAAACATATACAACTCTCACAAACATGAAACAAGTTATACATGTAACACTTAATACTTGTTTAGAATATTTTAAATTTTTTTTTTGAATTTTGTTTTATATTATTTCAGTACATAGAGTTGTCCAAACATATGTAGAATCATATAATTTAACATTTACCAATTCTATTTTGATAAATTTATAAGAAAAGATTAAGAGAGTTAGGAAAGAGTAGCAAATAAGTCACTCTTTGTGACTGAAATAAGACCGCTTCAAGTTATGGTATCAAATTCGTCGCAAATAGTTAAAAAAAAAGTGGCAAAGTCGTCGCAAATAGTTAAAAAGAGTGGCAAAGTCGTCGCAAATAGTAACTAATTTGCGAAGATTTTCTTTCAGTCTCAATCGTAAATGATTATTCACTGCTAAAATTATAGATGTATTACTCTATAATCATATATATTCATATTCTTGAAAAAATTATTTGTTTTAAAAAGGGAAAAAAAAATAACATGGTGTTAAAGATTTTAAACATATACAACTCTCACAAACATGAAACAAGTTACACATGTAACATTTAATACTTGTTAAGGATGTTTTGATTTTTTTTTTTTGAAAATTTTTTTACCTTGATTTAGTACATAGAGTTTTTCAAACATATGTAGAATCATATAAATTAACATTTACCAATTCCATTTTAATAAATTCATTAGAAAATATTAAGAGGAGTTAGGAAAGAGTAGCAAATAAGTCACTCTTTGTGACTGAAATGAGACCGCTTCAAGCTATGGTAGCAAATTAGTCGAAAATAGTTAAAAAGAGTCGCAAAGTCGTCACAAATAGTAACTAATTTGCGACGATTTTCTTTCAGTCACAATCGTACATGATTATTCATTGCTAAAATTATAGATGTATTACTCTATAATCATATATATTCATATTCTTGACAAAATTATTTGTTTAAAGAGGAAAAAAATAACATGGTTTTAAAGCTTTAAACATATACAACTCTCACAAACATGAAACAAGTTATACATGTAACACTTAATACTTGTTTAGGATGTTTTAAATTTTTTTTTTGAAATTTTTTTTTATATTGTTTCAGTACATAGAGTTTTCCAAACATATATTGAATCATATAAATTAACATTTACCAATTCTATTTTGAGAAATTTATAAGAAAAGATTAAGAGGAGTTAGGAAAGAGTAGCAAATAAGTCACTCTTTGTGACTGAATGGGACCGCTTCAAGTTATGGTATCAAATTCGTCGTAAATAGTTTAAAAAAAAAGTGGCAAAGTCGTCGCAAATAGTAATTAATTTGCGACGATTTTCTTTCAGTCTCAATCGTAAATGATTATTCATTGCTAAAATATAGATGTATTACTCTATAATCATCTATATTCTTATTATTTTTTCTAAGAAAGATTTAAAGTCCTAAAAAAAGTGAATTCAATTTATTAGAGTTTTTCTTAAACAAAAATTTATTTTACAAAAAATTTAGTTTACCAATTCTAGTGTACATATTTTACAATGATTTTAATTAAGTTTGAAAGATTATAAAGTTTCAAAGGTGATTTTAATATTACAAAGATTCAAGTCCTTAACATAATTAAATTCCTAATCTTCATCATCTGAAGAGGATACATTACAAAGAAATTCGTCTTCTGCTTCAGCGTCATAGTTTTCAAAATCAATCTCTTTAGTAGGATGATTTTTGTCAACCAAAGTATCAATGTTGATTTCTTCAATCGTACCCATCATTCCATCATCGACTGTTTGTTGCAATATTACAAACTCTTTTTCATTAAATTTACCTTGAACAACATGTCTTGGATTGACCTTGAGAACTGCGAGCCAAATTATCCGAAGTCGTTTAGTGTTAGGATATGAAAGATAACAAACTAGATCAGCTCAAGAACCTGCACATTTCCAAAAATCTAATGAGAATACATATATACACACACATACAAACTCGTCATACTATATAAAATATAACAATACCTAAAATAAATGGTTCGTAATTTTGATATCTCCTTGATGCATTCACGTCAAAAATGCCTCCATCACCCACTCGAGTTCCTTTGCCAATTGTAGGGTCATACCATTCACAATAGAAAAGTGTGATCTTTAGATTCAGAAATCCTGGATATTGGAGCTCTATGATATTTTCCACAAATCCATAAAAATCATCTTCTTGAGATGCTTCTGAATAATTTTGTCCTCGAACACATACCCCATAGTTCATTGTTTTTTCATGAGCCCGTGAGTCCACGTGTGAAACAAATAATTTGCAACGGAAACAAAACATAAAGAAGAAGTTGCACATATATCGCTAATTTGAGACTAATTTGCGACTGAAATGAAACAGAAAGGGAAAGTTGCAAAAGCGTCGCACATTTGGGACTCTTTTGCGACTGAAATAAAATAGAAAGGGGAAGTTACAAAAACGTCGCAAATGTGGGACTCATTTGCGACCGCGGTAAAATAGATAGAGAAAGTTGCAAAAACGTCGCAAATGTGGGACTAATTTGCGACTATATTTTGCGACTAAAAGTATAGTCGCTAATCGGTCTGAAGTTTGTGATGATTGTGCGACCGTTTAAATTTACTTGATTATTACTTGTAATTTCGTCGCTTATATATAACTGGTTTGCGACGACAATGTTTCGTCGTAAATAAGCGACTGTTTTGCCTCTATCTTTGTAGTAGTCACAAAAACGTCACAAAATAGTCACAAAACCGTCACAAAATTTGCGACCCGAAAAATGCGTCATAAAAAGTAGTAACAAATTGCAGGTTTTCTTGTAGTGAAGGGCTCACCGATGTATATACCCCTGATATATATCATGATGTTTTGGATACGGAGAAACTACAATGAGTGCACTTTACAACCCAAGCACACTGTCAGACCATACAAGAATGTCCATAAGATTCAACCAACAAGCTCAATGCAATAAAACATGATGAGTGCACCAATGACTACAATAATAATGAACTTCTTCATATCGTTTTTAGCTCCCATGATCTTATAAAATATCTCTTGCTCGAGCTTCATTTCCATATTATGAAACTTCATACGCTCTGTTGAAATTTTCTGAAACTCTTGCTGAAGGTCTGAGTGTTTCATTTCCAATGTCTCGAGCTCCTTCACCAATGCCTCGTCAACCCATTTGAATATATGGTTATCATTCATGACCTGTAACACATAGTCAAGACCAAAACATCAAGAATCGTAATTGTTGCAACATCATCCAATAGAATTAGTTAGAATCACCTTATTTTTTTATGCAGCATAGGCACATTGTAATTATCTACGGTAAGAATTGGACTCCGTTTTGCTAATTCTCCCCACCATGGGTTCCCCACACCAACATCTCTTAGGTACACCTAGAACTCTTTCAATAGGACGGGCACTTGATGATCCACTAGATACTTTGGACGCATTACTCATTTTAACCTACGATCCGACATTGCTATGAATCATCAAGAAACCAAGCCAACACAAGATGGAGTAATCAAATCACAGAGCACGACATCGAGATTGTAGAGATCTATTATAAGACAAAGAAAGCAAAATTGCAAAAAATAATAGTAGACTTACTCTTGAATTCGAGAATGCGACCTCAGTTACATTGTGAAATCTCGGTTAGGGTTCTTCATAGTGAGTTTTGTGGGTTAGAAGGGGGAATTGGGTATTTTATGCGGGTTGGGTTTTAAGCCCAAAATTGAGTTCTCGGATTGGTTTTGTATCGGTTTTGAATGAAACACCCTTCTTTATTAAATTGAACCACAAATTAAATTTTTTAGTCTGACAACATTGACTACACCAATAAAAGTACGTATTATTACATTACAAAGTTTGGAACAAGCAAATGATAACATTTGAAAACTTGTGTGTACCGTTGTATAGTAAGAATTACACATCCTCAGTTACTTTGACATGTTTGCCGATTGTGTCCGATTTGGTGACAAATAGCACACGTGTGTAGCTTCTTTTCCTTTTTCTTCTCATTTTTCTTAGCCTTTTTCTTCTCCTCCGCTGCAATTTCAGGTGCTGATATGACCATTGTCTTTTTAGGAATACCTGGATCTTCTCTCATAATAGGGGGTGCGCAAAGGGATGTCGCAATGTTGTCCGATATGGGTTATGCTAAATCTCTCGGCATAATGGCAGTTGAGTAGGTGTTGTACAAGTGGGTTGTATGTAAGTATGGAGAACATAGTGAAAGAGGTGACACCTTCCTACTCTCAGCAGCTACTACTGCATGAGCACATGGCAACTTCTCTAGTTCAAACCTACGACATGAACACCTATTGTCTCTCAAATTTACAACATGCACTGATGATCTGCTTGACACTTGAACTTGGTGGCCATCTATATCTTCAACGTCTAGCCCGTTAGCATACTCTACACGCCTCAAGAAATCCAATATAATGAGGAAACGATCAAAAGAAAACAAATATGGGGTTCACAAGGTAACAAATATGTGGCGGCAAAGAAATAATTATGTAGTGTCGAAGAATTATGTGGCGGCAAACGAACCTTGGGATAATGTAACTGTACCTCGACTAATTTCTCGGCTCCACGGGTGATAGCTGTTTTCAACTGCATTGCAGCACTTCTTCGTTCTGAAAACCATCTTGTCATCATGGATCTGATAACTTCCAAAAGTTGCACAATAGGCAGACTTCTAGCCTCATATATGACCTTATTCATTGCCTCTGCAATGTTGCTTGTCACGAAGTTGTACCTATCTCCGGGAAAATGCACACGTGTCCGCAGTCGCTGATATATAATGGTTTTTACCCATTTTTAGCCATGATATATGTCTTGTTTTCAGAGTCCTTCTAGTGTTTTTGTAGTCATTTTGAGTCTTTTCAGGTTTTGGCACGTTTGGAGCATAATTGGAGATATTGGAGCATTCTGGAGCTTTTTGACATTCGTTGAATAACTTCCCACCGTTGGATTGAGCTCAAATTTGGATACAAGACAGATCTTTGGATAAGCTTTCATTTGGAAGTGGGTTGAAGCCATTCTAACGGTGCGATCAAAAGTTATGCCAGTTTTCGTGAAGACAGTCTAGTCTGGCGAGCACAGAGTCCTGGTATCGACCGATATCAACCTGGTATCGATTGATACCGCCTGCAGGAAAGGAAAACACGCGATTTTACAAGTTTTAAGAGTCCAAAACTTGGCCCAGAAGATTCTGTTATTTACAATTAAGCCCAGAACGTGTTTTAACATTATATTTAGGGTTTTCAGCCACTTTTAGAGGGTAGACTAGTTTTTGATCATTATTCTGAATACTTTGAGAGAAATTGGTTCCGGGTTTTGGGGAGACAATTCTGAACCCTTGTCTACTCTTGATTTATTCTATGCAATTCTATTCAACTATGATTTCGGTTTCATTGATCATGTCTGAGTAGATTCCTTGTTAGGTTTAGGGTTATTCAAAGGTGTTTGATGAATTGTTAGGTTGATCTGAATTGATAGGAGAGATTCAATAGATTTCTTCATCTAGACTTGTGATTACTGCTGATTCTAGCTTCATGACCTAGAATCTGATCTTAGGTTGTTTGATTGGCACGAAAGTGTGGTTGATTGCCTGAACTAGTGTTAGATGAGCAAAAGACCTATTCGCAAAGAAATTTGGTTTAGGATTTTGTGAACAATTGAACCTGATCATTAATGCTTGTTTGAATTCATAGGATTTGCAAAGAAATTTGGAATTCTAGGTTTAGACATAGATAATCTTCGCAGCGACGGTTGGTTGATTTTATATATGTGTTTCATGTTCAAGAACAGTGCTTAATATCCTCCTGATATTCTATTTGATCTGCAATTCTGATTCACCGGCGAATTTCCCTAGGCCTAGCGTCTTTCCTCCATTGAATTTGACAACTTTTATTATTTTGCTGCTTATTTCCTACATTACTTTATTTGCTTAGCTTAATTCGAGTCTTAATATCTATTGAGTGAATTCTTGAGTCTTTGTGGTTCGACCCCTAGAATACTACAGCTACTGCTTAGATACTTTAGGGTATTATATTTGAGCATATCAGTCGCAAATCAAATTTCTCGAGATAACTGAGAAGTGCAGGATTTAACACTTTTATCTTCCGGAATGTGGTTTGGAAATCATCTAGTCTGAACGCATTCACTGCCTTTTTCACTAGTCCAAAGGCATCACGACCTTTGAAACGGACCAATATAGTCTTGTACAAATGGTATGTGCATATTCCAGGAGTATCCTTTAGGTACACCACCGAAATCGCTTTAGCAATATACTGGTGTCTATCGGATATAATGGCAAGACCTTCGTTGTCCGGAATGACAAGGCTGAGTTGCTAGAAGAACCATTGCCATGATTCCTCGTCATCAGTGTCAACGACGGCAAAGCAATAGGAAACATCTGAAAATTACCGTCTTCACCCGTAGCTGTAAGTAGTGTTCCTTTGTATTTTCCTTGCAGAAAGGTACAATCAACTACCACCACTTTGCGTAGGAATGGAAATCTAGTAATGCTTGCACCAAATGCGATAAACATATACTTGAATCTTTGATTTCCATCAACTTCAAGACATGTTGTTGTTCCGGGATTTGCTTGAGTTATCATGTATAAGTAAGCAGGTAGTTCCTCATATCCATTCTATGTGTGGCCTCTAACCAAATATCGCGCATGTCTTAATGTCCGGTATGCCTTCCAATATGCAATCTAAATCAACAGTGAAAAGGAAAAAAAACCAATTATAAGTCTGCCGCCATAACCCTAAAAAACCAGCCGTTTTATTGTGAAACTGCTAAAATAAATCTGCGGTAACTAACCTTAATTCTAAATCGTTTAGTTAGAGCGTCAAAAACATCCATTGGTAAAACTGATGGTCCAACACCACCAACAAACTCCTTATATAACTCCCCTACGATCTCAGGAGTTACTTCTTGGCATCTTGCAGCATGCTCTGTAACTGAACATGTATGTTCAGCGATATATTTACATACATGAAATTTGGGGTAATCTCCTAATGGAGTAGCTCTAACCTCTCATGTACAACCCTTCACCGAACACTTAACAACGTACAAGAATGGTGTTGATGAGACTACATCGAAATCAAATTTCTCTACGACACATTGCATCTTCAATCTTCCTTCGAGATCCTCTTTCGTCTCATAACATTGTTTAATGGCTAAATTCAGAGATTTCAATTCTATGTTCTCAAAATCAGCATTTCCATTACCTTAAGAAACATATACATCTAGGTTTCCATCCCCTTCTGTAGGCAGTATCCCATACGATGCAAAATTCTCATCACCCGAGTCTGTTCCGTCGGAGTCATCACAATAATCGAATTTTTATTCCTCATCCTCTTCAACCGTTTCAAATTTGTATTCCTCATCCTCTTCAACCGTTTCATTGTCATTCTTCTCAAGAACTATTTCAAGCTTCTGACCACTACGAATGTTGTCGAATGCATTTGCATCCAAATTTTGTTCTATATTTGGAAGCCCATCCATTTGCCTCCTTTTTCGATTGCTTCTTCTTCTACTATTTGGAATAACAAAATCGTCAAATCAATCTTTTGGTAAATCGTCAATTACCTCTTTCGATTCACCAGAAGCTTTGTCCTTCACTTCCACACAGAGCCGAAGTATTTCCGATTTTGATTCACCCAGAAATGCTTGGAATTGTCTACAATTCTCAACATACACCGGAGGAGTATCTTGAGGTAGTTTCTGCAAAATCTTCTTCGACAACATATAAATCAACTGGACAATAGAAGCTCGCTTATCCAATGAATAATCCTCATCCACCATTTCAGTGAAATCTTCCAAGCGCATACTTGAATCAGCTTTTAGCATTCAAGAACCTCGCTTATAGTCAACTACAAACAGCCATCTGCTTCTTTGAAGCTGCCATTTTCCGCATACAACAATAATCTTATCTATTTTCCAGAATAAGAAAAAAAGATGGGGTTGAAGAGGAGAAGATCGACCTGGGAACGCGTGATATCGATGCCTACTGAACCGAAGATGAAACAATGCTAAAAACAATATAATCGAGATCAGAAATGTGTGATACTGAATAAGACGAAGATGAGATGCGCCCGAGGACAACTTAGGTTTCAAACCTAAATTGGACGGTCTAGATGCAATCATCTCAGGTAATGAGAAACAACTCTGCGGTACCAGAACACATATGTGCGACTATAAATCTGGTAACATAACATATAAACATGCGTTGCTTATAACAACAAGTCTGCAGGATTAACTCTGCGACAACGTAAAGGTTTCTTTAGTCAATTAATTTAACTCTGAGGTTACCATACACTTATAAATCTTTGATCTCTCTGTAACACTGTACTCAAAGATGGGTTCGGCAAGTCGGAGATGTGAGGACAACAGTAAATAACAAGACCAGTAAGAGTAAGTTTTAAGTATAATTTACATTTTATTTTGCAGGACATGTTCGGCGATTGTGGCCAGATTTACGACATTTTGTACAAGCATGTGTTTTCCTAGGTCTTCTTCTTGACATTGCGACCTCAAGCGGTGCTTTAATTCTTGACATCTTAGACCTCTCGGGAGGGTTCCTAACGAACAGAGGTTTGCATATCTTCTTTGCAATAGCGTCCTGGACCTCGCAAGATGTATCCTTGGGCAAAATCGACTTCCCATACCCTTTACAGAGGTAATCATTTCGATAGTATGCATGGCATAGTGAGATAACTGACACATTTGCAGCAACTGCAACGGCTATTGCATGTGTGCATGGTATCTTCTGTAAATCAAACCTCCGACAAAAACACTTCTTTTCTCCTAAATTGACCACATATGTAGAGGACCCATTTCTCACTTTGAATTATGAGTATCTATCTCCGTAACACCAGGATACCTTGCTTTTTGAACTCGCTCCTGAAAAAACATATGACATGATCTTATTGCCATCTAAAATAAGATTAGTTTTCATATGGGGTATAAGTATTGTACCTCTAATATTTCCTCCATTGCTTTCGTAAGTGTTGTGTTCATCGAAGCAGCTTTCTTTCGCCTTCTTGCAAACCAGTCTGTCAACGTCAACCTAATCTCACTGGTTCTAGAACACTGTTTCATGATTCTACAGTGTTGGTCGTCGTGAAGTTATACTGATCACCTGGAAAGTAAGTCTGATTCCACATATGAATGTCATCTCGTTGCAAATAACTGTGTAAATTTGGAATCACTGCCTGAATCTGTTGGAAATACACATTAAAATCTGCCACACGGTAAGCAGTAGCCGCTTTTTTCACTAGACGAAATGTTTCACTACCTCTATATCTAAGCAAAATATTTTTGTGAAAATGATAAGTGCACATGCCTCGAGACGCCAAGGGATATACATTGCCTATAGCTTTCTCTATTGATATATGCCAATCTGATATAATTGCCAGCCCTTCGTCATTCGGAATCACAAACCTTAGCTGTCTAAAGAACCAATCCCAAGACTCATCATTCTCCGTGTCCACAACCGCATAAGTTAAGGGAAAAATATTGAAATTACCATCTTGACTTGTGGCTAGAAGAAGTGTACCTTTGTATTTCCCTTTCAAAAAGGTACCATCAACAACCACCACTTTACGCATAAACTGAAATTTTGTTATACATGCACCAAACGCAACGAATACGGCTTTGAATCTATCTACCTAATCTACTTCAAGCCTAGTTAGAGTCCCTGGATTTGCTTTCCTCACCCTATATAAAGATGCTGGTAGTTCTCTATACCCATCTTCTGCACTTCCCCTAACTAATTCTTGGGCACACTTGAGGGTACGATGAGCCTTCTAGTAGTCCAACTAATAAAGCGATTTACTAATAAGCACACACAATTTACCTATATATATTAACTGAGAATAATTAAAGAAATTGTTACCTTTATTCCATACCGTAGTTTTAGAGCATCCCAAACATGATATGGCGTAATGCCAGGACCAAGACCTCCAACAAAATCATTGTACATTTGTCCCAATATAGCAATCGTTCCTTGGCATGAGCGTCTTGATTGTTCTGTTATAGAACATGAATGCTCCCGTACATAGATTCGAATATAAAATGCCGGAGATTCTCCTACGGTTGAAGCCCTTACTTTCCACTTACATCCGCCAACCCAACATATGACGATATACAAATCCGGCCTTGAGCGTTCAACATTGAAGTCAAAACTTCTCAGTACAGTAAGCATCTTCAATCTTTGCTCCAAAGCATCTTTGTTCTCGAACCTCTGCCCTACGGCTAAATCGACCGCACTAATTTCTAAATTCTTCGTTCTGATTATAGAACACACTGACTCTTTCAAGTCCCTCTCAATTCCTTTTGTATTGACCGGGTATCCTTTCTCAAATTTATCGTTATCGTCTTCCTTCTCAATCTCATCCATTACAACATCCTCTTCATCAAATTGTGGATGCAACCTGTAGTCTTCATCCCCTGAGCTTGCTCCATCCGTGTCATCGCAATAATCAAATCGATATTCCTCATCTTTGTCTTCGGCTTCTTCGGTTTCCTCTCCTACAATTCCCTCGGTTTCATTTGGTTCGGTTTCGATTGGGTTTTTACCAGAAACCTTACAGATGTAGTAATCCTCGTCTTTCTTTTGCTTTTTCGGCTCCGGATTTGAGGTCTTTCTCAGTTCGTCAACTTCATTAGGGGGTTTTTCAGACTTTCGATTTAAATTCCCCTTCTACCATAACACAAAGACGGAGACATTTACCTTTACATAGTCGGAGATATGATTAGAATTGTCGGCCATTGGTTACGAAGACCGGTGGTGTGTCGTAATTTCTCGAGTTCCGGGTCATTGGTAACATATAACTCAGCCGCACCTCGGAGGCCCCTGAATCAAAACCGAATCCTCAGAAACCATTTTAATAAAATCTTTAAAACCTGTGACCGCATTGTCTGAAATAATCATGGAACCTCTCCTCTCGTCCACATCAAAAACCCAGCGATTCTCCTCATATCTCCACAGCTCACATATTACAACTACATCCTCCGTTTTTACATCCTCCATGTTTTCTTTCCAGTTTGATTTCCTCTCCTCAAACGGCGTTTGATGGCCGGAACTAGGTATAGGTGAATTGAGAAGTTGTTTGATCTTGTAAACCGTTGCTTTCCAACGGGGCTTTTTGTATTTCTCCTATATTTACGGTAATGCCAGATTTATGAAGAAAAGAGTGGTTATGCCTGATTTTTTTCAATAAGTCTGCCACCACTGTATTAAAAAGTCTACCAAACTAATGCATTCAAATAAGTATAAGTCTGTCAAATAAGTTCATATCTGGTGCAACGTAAATAAACAGTTTGAAGAAGTCTAGCATCACACATAAACTTATGATAAGTTTACCGTCACTAAAAATAAGTATGTCGTCACGTGATGCTACTTCAATAATTATGTTTTGCCAGTAAATCTGGGAAGTTGAATAACTCTGTCGTTGCCAAAACAAAGTTTGCGGTAGACTTATATTTATTTGATAAACTTTCGCAAAAGTCTACCGATTCGGGAAAAGTCTACCGCAACGTAATGTTAAGTCTATCAGATATATCTACCCACTTTGTCTCCTAGACAACTCTATCAATTAAACTTGAATAACTTAATCTGTCACATAACTTTATCATCAAAGGAATTTACTTTGTCAAATAAATCTACCAACTTAGTCTGTCAGATTAATCTATGGCCCAGAATTAAGTATACTGCCACTAAATTATAAGTCTACCAAAGAAATCTATCACAGAAAATTAATCTGCTATTTTCTCTACATAAATTTCTCTCTCACATAACTCTATCGCATATCTCTGTAATCAAAACAAATCTGTCATTGTAGACACACAAATCAATCGTCACTTGGACGACAAACTTATTTTTCCCGCCAAAACATATGCCATTTTCTCGCCAAAAATTTTTCCTCCTTTTAAATGTCATTTCTGTAATTACATTTTTTGTTCTCAAAGGATCTAAGGATACGCTTGGGATTATTTATTGTTTTTACTTTTCACCACATGTTCTGCTAGTTTAGTAATCTCACACACTTTTCTAAACTATATTAGCAAGTTTCCCTGATAAAAAATAAAAAGGTATCTATACAAACTTACAACAAAAACTTATACAACATATTAGTTCTTTGGGGACATGTGTATATATATATGTAAAAAAAAAACTCTAATTATAGAATTTGTTTCTTTCCTCCAAATCTTATGCCTAGTCAAAGTTATGAGGATCCTTGTACTAAAAAAACATCTACAACTTTGAAAATCGATGCTTGACATCAATATTTAAATGTCATTCCTTTTCTTCCTTAATTTTGTTTAATTTGGGATTTCATATACAAGAGAAGCTGCAAAAATGTATGTTAACATTTATGGATGGATTAACCGGTGCTAGATTTAGTCATACAAATATTATTTTTGAATTAGATAACCTTCTACGAAACCAAAAAATTACCTCAAAAAAACCAAGAGAAACGTGGCAAACGATATCGTAAATATACGACATCGTACTGATCTTTTATAGATTTAAAGTTAATTTAGGAAACACAAAATTAAAACATGCCAAACGACATTGTACAAATACTAAATCTATTCGATGTCAATTGACATATTTTAAGCTTCGTGTCGCCTAAGTTAAATTTTTGGTTCTATAAAAGGATCCAATTCACAGTTTCTTATGTATTCATATCTGCCGTATTTTTTTTAATAGCAAACTAGCGATAACATATCCTAGAAAAGTTTGTGAAATTTCAATCGCATCAATGAAGAAACCTCGAATTCAGTTAAATTCTTTTGCAAAAAGGTATGTTTTGATAAAATGTTTAAGATCTTTTACATTTATTCGATTTTATTTGAAATTTTTTAAATTTTTTCTTAATTTTTGGTTTCTTATTATCAAATACACTTTGATTATCTAATTATTATTATTATAACTAGCTTGATTGCTTGATGTTTTTGTTTTGACTCTTGATTTCTTCAATGAAAATATAAAAGTATTCAAATTTTGTATAAAAAGTCATGTAAATTTAATATAAAGCATCTTAGAAGATTTTTTTTTTGATAAATGCATATCATCTTTAGAGGAGGGAAATGATTGAAAATCTAATCCAATCTGATCCGAAAGATGATATATAAAACTTCTGAATCTGAGTCAAAAAATATTTTACTATGAAAATACATCCAACTTGGATCTACTTCCAAATATAATTTTATTAATATATATATATATATATATATGTATGTGTATGGTAAATAAATTTATAAAAACATTTTGTGGTACCTTTTAAAGTAAAATAAAATTGTGATATTTTTAAGAATAACACTAAATATCTTATGTTTTAAAATGTTCTACTATATATATTAGAATGTTGATGAATATTTTAAGATACTTTAATTTTAATGTAATATTGTAAAAGTTCTAAAAGAGGGGAAATGTATTGAAAATTCTTTCAGATTGTATCCCTTTTTGTATTGTTTTCAATTTTATGATAATCCTCTCTTTGTACAAAAATTGAAGTGAATGTATTATCTGAAAGGAAAAAATATATTCAAAATGGAAATAGATTCAGAATTTTATCCTTTTATTTGATTTTATATTTTTATGCTAAAGCTCTCATTGGTTTAAAATTTTAGGATTTATAGAAACAAACTATTTTATTTTCTTATTTCTAAAAAGATTGCCATAATAAAATACAAAAATATATGGACTTTAACTGGAAATTTATATACTGTAAATGATAAAATGAAGAATTGTATTTTATTTGACTTGTATAATATGATGGTAGAATAATAATTAAGAAATAAAATACCTTTTCTCCAATTTTATTTTATTATACAAAATTTCAGTCAAAGTCAAATTTTTTTAATTCATTATGCTAATTTATATACAAATAAGAAAATACAAGATTTTGTTTCTATAAATCCTAAAACTTACACCAGTGAGAGCTTTAGCATATAATAGAATACAGTCAAATAAAAGGACGAAAATATGAATATATTGCCATTTTGAATATATTTTCCATCTTTTGAATTTTTAACCTCTTATATAAATAGAGGGAAACACCTTTAAGATTACAAACTCACTTCAACTTTTGTTTCCTCACCTTTTCTTTCTCCAATCCAATTGCTTCCTTTAACCCAGTAATCAATGCTATAATTTCTACTTCTTCGCGATTAATCACGGCTAATGTTTGAAGCTATAATAGTTTATAAACTTCAAACAGTATCCGTGATTAACCGGGAAGAGGTAGAGATTATGGCATTGATTACTTGGTAAAGGAAGCAATTCGTTTAGGGGTTAGAAATGTTGTGATTTGTTACGATGACCCAAATTACCAAATCGTAAGTTTTCTTTTCTTTGTTAATTATTTATTTCCTTAGTTTTATGAAAAATGTGGCATAATCAAAAATAGTGGCAATTATTAAAAAAAAAAAAAAGGTGGTGCTACATTGACTTAGATAAACCAAATGGATTTTATCGTAGCTGAAATCTTGTTGGATGTTTAGATTCATCTCTTATCTTATAATTTTCAGAAAAAAATTTATATGCATAACTTTTCCTTAGATAATACAAATAACTTTTTATACTTCTAAGAATAAATATTGGGTTTTTAGTTTATTTTTAAAATATAATAATATTCATTATTTGTACTTAGATTTTTACCAATCAAAATATGCGTTCATATTGAAATCTCTTATACTCTCTAATTATACCATATTTTTGCTATATCTTTTTGTATAGGTAACGTTTATCACTCAAAGCCTTTTGCCACCACAATTTTTTTATGTCGCAATCAGAGTCATTATTTTTTATGTTTTTAGTAATTGCATTTCGAATTTGGTTGTGTTACTTGGAATTTGTAGTCCCAAATAATTAATTGTAATGAAAAATATTTTATCCCTCTTGCTTAGATGTGTTATTAACTAATTGTTGGATTGTCTCTGAATTTTTACGACATATAATTGGTAAAGAGAAGCCTAAGCAAAAGATTGTCCATCTTGTGGAAGAAGTCCTACACCTTAAAAGAAAACATGACGACGTATACTGAACTTTTTTTGTGGAAGATGTGTTATGTTTGCTTTTAGTCTTACAATGGTTTCTCAAAGCACAAAGAAACCTAAAATAATTTATTTCATGAGCACACCTTCCCGTATGACCAAATATCTATGTAGCCAACTACGCTTGAATTTATTTGTAAGAAAAAAGACTTACTATACTTTTAATTAAGACTATCTAAAGGATTAATAGATGAATTAAAAAACCAATCAATTAAATGTAAAACCTACCATACAACCCAATTATATATATATATATATTTGAGCATATGAAGCTTGATCTCTTCCTATATGTAGGTTATGTATATTAAACCAAGCTTCTACACCACGATATGGACAATTACGTCACCTTACTCTAGCAATCTACCAAAAGCTTGTTATAATAACACACACACACACATACATGTAAATAGTTATTATATCTAAGGAATGGAAGAGAAAATTTAATGCTTATATGTGTTCCAGGACTATCATCTGCTAGTGGATGGAAATATCACTTTTACAAGCAGGAGATGGATCTTTTGAAACGTGTATGCACCTGGATTGTATGATCTTTGAGCAAGGGTTGATCAAGTCCTGAATGCTTATAAATGTCAATGCAATCATATTTTACATTTTCACTTACATGCTAATGAAAATATACTATTGAGAATAAGCAAGACAATGCTAAACTTAGTCCATAACATATTCGTATATCGAATAGGGCCAACACTGGTACACTACCTCCACTATACTGCTTATTCGATATACATCCTAGACTTTTTGTTTCTTTACTAAACCTGCTAAACAATTCTAATTGCAACATGACAACTCTAAATCGTAATTAAACTCATTTAACCGGTAATTTTGCTTAGAAAACCACGATTACATTAATTTGATTCAATAAACCGAAACCCAATATTATTCTTCTTCCTAATCAACCGAAAAAACCAAAAATCTCTAAATCCCCAAAGCTTAATCGATTCTTCAAAGTAGATCATATGGACTCTAAAAATAATCATTATACACGATTTAAAAATTAGGCTGTAGATCAAATGGACTCTAAAAATAATCATTTAATCTTGATTTAGAGTCGTTATGTTGCAGTTTGAAGAAAATTTGTTCGTGATATTTGATATAAATAAAAATTGTTTAGGTTGTTTACTAAAGAGTCAAAAATTTTAGAGTGATATATATAGAAAAAAATTAACTAAATCAAAATATATACATATATATATATATATATATTTATTTTAAAGCCAACTTTCAAGGTTGTGCGAGGCACCATATTTTGATCTGAACGAATTAAGGTTGCTGAGAACAAAAGAGGTAAAAATTTCATTAAAAAGTTATCCTAACTCCTGTAGACATTTTCTTATTTATGTTTTCTAAAAACACCAATAGTAATATAAATATTACAATTTTGAACCCGGTCTCTCCCAAGCGTTCTCTCCCAAAGCGATCGATCAAGTCCTTTCACAAACTCCATTGTTTTTGGCCGGCATCGGTTTTCTGCGCCGGCCACTCTTTGTTTTTCTGTTATTTTCTCTTTAAAACTTCTACAAAATTTCTGGTTTCTAGTGTTAAATAACGGCAAATCTCAAATTTAAAATCTACGCTCTTTGGCATATCATGAATGTGGTATTTCAGATTTGACAGATCCAATCAATCGCCGATGTTTTCCTTTCGGTGTTATATTGATTCTTTTGAATCGTGATGGTTGTCCTTGTATAAGGCTTGTTTCCGGTGGTCTCTCTCGCCGCCGTTATCTCCGATTCTCAACCAATGAATTTTCTCTGCATTAATTGTATGAAGATATCATTTGGGTTTTCGATCCCGGAATCAATGGAATAATCTTTTCGCTTGAAGGAATTGGCATTCGCATGCTACAATTTGGGTCCGATGATGATGATGTTCTCTCGTTTTCTCGGTTGGTAAGTTTAGTTTCTATGATCACTAACCGGCACATATGCGTACGACGTCTCAAAAATCATGTTACCAAACCATCTCAAACAACATATCAGATTTTTCGTGTAATTATAGTGATGCAAAAAGCATTTAGGAATTTCATCTATAAGATGTTAGCCGTTTACAAGTGTATGAAGAGGAGACTTAACAGATTTATTATGTTGCATGTAAGGTTTCTGTTTGGAAAGCAGGGTCACTTCCACTTTTTAATCGAAATTATGTTCAATTTCCTTTGTTTGTTTCAATGGTTGTAATGGTTTATATATCATGTAAACATTTATGATAAAATATAATTGATTTGCTGTAAAAAAAAAAGTAATATAAATACTACATGATGTCAAGAAGAGAAAAGAAAACATAATAAGCACTATATTTGTTTTTCTTTTGGTAAGGTAATATATATACTGAAAAAGGAAATAGAAATGTTTGACTGAAATATTATGGAAACGTTATAAAGGAAATTTATTGAGCTCATATTATAAAAGAAATTGGCGAGAAGTACGAGATCATTAAATTGGGAATGATAGAACTTTGACCAGGGAAATGATGAAACAAATGGTGCCATATAAACCCATCACATATGATGTGGTTAAACAATTGAAGTGTGAATATTATTTTTGTTTATTTTTAATTAGAAATTTTTAGGAAAATTCATAAAAGATAAGAACTACTTATCCACCACTACAATTGTAACACCCGTGTGTTGGAAGCTCGGGCTATGACGAGCTCGGGAGTTTGTGTCGAGCACGTCGGGGTGTGCGACAACTTGGTCTATGACGAGCTCGGGAGCTCGGTTTGTGACGAGCTCAGTGTGTTGTCGAGCTCGGAAGCTCGGTGTGCGGCAGCTCGGGTGTGTTGGCGGAGCTCGGGGATGTCGTGAAGTCGGGTTCCGACGTGAGGTCGAGTTCGGACCCGAACTGAGTTGTTTGGTCAGTGCGGGTAACCGCGGGATGCCAAGCATGCTGGCCGATTTCGGGATGCCGAGTAGGTTGGGTCAACCCCGTGTTGGATGGCCGACGTGAACTCGTGCTGGATGCCGACCTCGTGGTAAACGTGGGTTGGTGGGAGTAGGTGAGTAAGTGGGTTTTCGGTGGAATCCCTAATCACTTATAAAACTCGATCTTCTTCTTCTTTGAGCTCCATTTTGTGCCTGTGGGAGAAAAGAAGAAGAGATTTTGAGAGGAGAGAGTTCTTACCTTGGGGGTGGAGAAGGAAGAAGAATCTGTGAAGGAAACCTTAGTTCCAGCAGAGAGGGTCTGGGAGAAAGAGCTTTCGACCGATCAATTCGTTACCAAAGGTACTGAATTTTGGTGGAGTTGTATTTAACCCTATAATCTAGTTTTAGCCGTTTGCGAAATTGGATTTGGGTTTGTAGTCTGAAAGTTATTCACGATTTCGTAGAGGTGTTCTGTTTCCGTCGAAAGCAGAACCAGCGGAGGCTCGGGGTTAGATCGCCGCCGCGTCTGTGGTTGGATCCTCACGAAATTTGGTGAGTAGTTTCAGGACTCATAGGGGTTTAACTCCACCGATTGGTTTTGAAAGTGGACGGTTAGATCGAAAGTTATGGTTCGATCTTTCCGGCGGTCGTTTCTGGGTTTTGCTCTGTTTTTGCCCAGTTTTGGTAACTTGGGTGTTTGTTGTTGTGGTTGGCTGTAGGTTGTTCTTAGCTGCTTTGAGTTCGTGTGTAAGGTCCTCCTGAGTGTGTGTGGAGTATAGCTTGGCCGAATTCCCGTTGTGTTATTGAGGTGAGTGCGTGACCATGGGCTTATCTAAGCTATGGTGATGGTTTTGGATTGTTGTGTTTTGTGTGCGAATATTATTTATGGGAATAATATTTGCTTGTTTTAAAAAAAATATTACTGTGTTAAATTCGGTTTCGGCTTAAGTTCGGATTGTTGTGTTTTGTGTGCGAATATTATTTATGGGAATAATATTTGCTTGTTTTAAAAAAAAAAAAATAGATAACCCGGGCAGGGTCGTCTCAACAATTCTACATGAGGAAAAAAATTTTGGTCAACCTAAATATTAAACATATTAGTAAAATTTTGATAATTATGAACCTATATCATTTATGGTTAAAACTTCTCCATTTTTTAAATTTTATATATTTTATGAATAATAATTTCGTGGTTTGTAAAATATTTTGTGTAAATTTCTACAATTAATCATTTACTTTCACAAGCTTCCAAATTAATATTATTAGTTCAAATTCAATACTCTTTTTTCGCAAAATCTTCAGAATAAATCTTATATTTTTTTTTATCAAATCAATATCTCCATAAATTTGCTTGTAAAGAAAAGCATAAACCCCTTGATTCTATGACAGGTAGCTTGGATAAGAAAATCATTTTAATTTTTTCAAGAAATTGTTATTAAATAATGTACACTCATAAATCCTTAAAATTTGTTTTAAACTTTTTTCCAATTTTTATTTCCTTTGCTTATTATTTATGTCAACTTATAGTATAGATGGTCCCCATTTAAAAGTAAAGATTAATGATATTTTTTTCATAAACATTAAATAATAACAATATTATAATTTTTGTAGAGTTTAAATATTGTCAATCCTTTGAATTAGTTATAAACCTTATAATTTATTTATATTTATTTTTTTTATAAAGTTGAAATATTTAAAATTTATCTTATTTCAATAAAAATATTGGCTCAATTAAAAACATGCATTAAACCGAGGAAAGCTTATATATTTGCATGCCCAAATGAGTCCCACTTCCTACTAATTTGAATTTGAAATCATTTTGGTCTTTTATAATATGCTCAACATATGTAAATATTGTATCCGACCATTTTTGTAAAAGATATATTTTAGGTGTTTTATTCGAATGAGCGTAACTATGTAGTAGCTGGTGTTGAAAAAGTGGCTGAATTTGACTGAATTCAGCTGAATTTTTAGTTTTATACAAATGGTACAAACGGAATTAGTGAATCTGCCCAAATTTTCTAATTTGTTAATAGTTAACCTTAGAAAATGATATCTATCAGAACTTATTACAATAAAAGCATATTCATCTGATTGCGGCACGTTTTATACTGAATGTCTTGGAATGGAAGAAAAGTCCTTAATGCCACTTTTAGAGAAAACTTGATTTCGGGTGCCACTTTTTGATCTACATACTATTACTTTCAGTTCAACATGTGTTATTCTTTTTTTTTGTCTTTAATTGATGTAAGATGGAAGGTGATTGTCGAAGGGAGGATGGACTTAGGTCACTTTCCTTCTTGGACAGCGAAGCGTGAATGTTGAATGGGAGTATGAATGACTACGAACGGATGAAGATGAAGGAGTGAAGCAACAGACGAATGAGTGATGGATGGTTGGATCAACGAACGAAGGATGATGAATAAATGGAGCAACGAACGATGATGGGATGATGCACGGATGGAGACAATGAATGAATGATGGAGTGATGAACGATGGATGGATTGGTTACGGATGTGATGAACGATTGTGAAGGATGGATGAATGTCGCCACACAAGGGATGGAAAACTTGTGATAAGACAAATCAATAGGTCGCCTTGATATCACTCACAAGGAAAGCTATTAGATTTCGATTTTCAGACTCTTTCTAAGAGATTGAAGAACGGCGTTATGTTATTGATTCAGGGTAAATGATACACTGCTGCTAAGGAACCTTATAAAGGGGCTCGTGCAGCTGATGCCTTCTTGGGCGAAAACCTAATACAAGTTCTAAACTATAGTCCTAAAACATAATGAAATAAAAATAACATAACGTAAATAACGCCTAATACAAACTATGACATAAAATAAACCTAAGCTTCTAATGGACATGCAAAATGAACAAATACAATATAATTAAAATGAAACACATACCTTTGTCGATTTTAGAAGCTTGAGATGGGCTGGTCGATTTCTTCCTTGTTTCTAAATGACTTCATGGGCTGATCTCTAAAGGCTTAGATGGGCTGGACTGAGAAGAACATCTTCAAGTCTTCAGTGGGCTCTCCTTGGGCTGCTTGAAGCTTGGACGAATTCTTCAACTCTTCTTGGGCTAGAAAGCCTTGAACTGTTTTGTTGAATAAACCTCTAAGTCTTCTAGTTCCTGAGCGAGTTCTTGGTGGCTCTCTCATTGTAGTTATATCATCAACAGGAGCATCTTCAAGGTCTTGTAGAGGATTCTCTTCAATAGTCTCGATGTCCTCATCATTAATGATAAATTAAAAAAAAAATAAACACAATGTTGTGTTTGTCGGACTCTTCTCCGACGAAATCCGAGACGCTGTCCATCTCGCCTGCGCCGGCGACGCCTCCTCAAACTCGCATATTTAGTTTCTTCTGCTCGTCTTCCTCTATTATAAGTTAGTTCATTTAGATTTGAAATCCACATTTGGAGATTTTGGGATTTAGGGAATTTTAAAAAATTTAGGGATTTCATTCATGAATTTGCTTGTTTGGGTTTGCAAATTTGGTAGGTAAACATGTTCCGTGAGTCGATAAGGTATTTACATCGGTTATTTGTCAAATACTGTTGTTTAATCTTTGGCAATTAGAACCTCCGATTAGAATTTGTAATTGACAAATATGCAGATATAGGACAAATGGTACACGTAGTATTATTTTGAGATATTAAGACATTTGGTACAACTTATATAACTGTCAGATAATGGTGAGCTTTCATGTCTTATAAAAGAAAATCATGGTAAGTCGGATACATAGCGACTGTTGCTACGACGCCGTCAAGCTTCACAAGGTTGTAATTAGTTTTTACGAGTTGCAAAAATTAAAAAACGCTGGAAGGAAGCCAAAAACACAGTTTCCATTCACCACAGAACATCGCCGAAAGAGTAGAAACAAATATGTGCCTGATATAAACTTGGAGAGATGGTTACAGCACGAAAATGATTCATATATGAAAATTATTTTTTAGCTATATTTGTGTAATTATTATATGAACGTGTTTGTATTTTATTCCAACTATGTTCAACTAAGAACATCTCTGTATGTATCTACCTTGAACAATTTAAAAATGTCTATTTTTTATTTATTATGATTCAAACAATGTCTTGAAAGTATCAGAAAATTAGATATTATTTTATTATAATAGAGATTTATTTCATTTAAATTAGTATTTTAATTATTAAAATTAGTATTTATTTTTTTGAGCTATTAAAAACCCCCAATGAATGCTTATAAGTAATCAACATTCATCTAGAATCTAAAAAAAAAATTCATTCAATACTAAATATATATTATACATATTATTGTTTTCACCTAAAAACCACTCCTTATAATATAAGGAACACTTGCTATTTCATGACCCTCTTTTGATACAAAAGATGTGAAACCTATGATTTCTTGAATACTTTATTATGGAACCCTCCTAAATGCTTACTAATAGTAAAAACTCATGTTGCCAACTAGAAATAATAATGTATATTAAGATCAACTACAAATACACAAAAATCGACAAAATACAACTATGAAGACCAACGTCCAACTATACATTTGGGGACAACTATGTGTATGTCCCGCCCAAAAGATACATTGTATCACACGTGGAATCTTAATTATTACCATATAGCCGCAAAATTACACCCCTGTACCTGCACGTGGAACTTTTTACTAATTATTAAAAGAATTGAACATATTAAAATATTATATTTCTTTCCCTCCCCCCCCCCCAAATTTCTTTAGTTTCGCCAATTTTTGGGTTTACTAGTCGTACAAAATTGTACCTACTAAACCTAATTGTACCAAATCGGTAGTTTGTGCCTCAATTGTACCTAATAAACCGAGTTGTACGAAATCGGTGCACATTGTCGACGTTTCGGTTCCTCATAATGGCGATGTTTCACAAAACGAGGTTCCTTCATAATGGTGACGTTTTGGTTTCCACCACGTGCATATGTGTCTTTTGGTAGGGTAATGGCGAGGTTATAATATAGAAAAGGAAGAGTAATCAAAATCCAAGAAGAAGAGACAATGAAACATGTTTTAGATGATGGCGAATCATCCAAATCCAAGAGGGAGATACACTCTTCTTCCATGACAATCTTAGATCTTCCTCAAGATCTTCCCACCACCATTCGGTTGATCATGTCCCAAAACTCTCTCCGTGATATGGTAATGGTGAAAACGACTTGTAAGTGTTTTCGGGCAATAGTTGAAGATTCGGTTTTGTTGAGGTCTATTGATTGTTATCTATGCGTCCTCCTTGGAACTTCGCTCATGAACTAGATATGTTCACTGTATATTGTTTTGAAAACAATAATGCTTCTACCATTTTCATGAGAGGTATGTCTGAGTTCTTCCGAGAAGGCAATTTGGATCGAGGGCTCTCAATTCTTAGAGATGCTACCGTTAAGAGATATGATGTGGCTGTTTATAGTTATGCAATCCTTTGTAGGATCATGACTCTTGGAGACCATTTTGACAGAGAACTTACAAGTCTGAGCAGGGATTTTGTTTGAGGAGTAATAAGGAGACTCATGAATGCAATCATTCCATACACATGGCCTTACAAAATTCCTCAACTATTTCTGGAGAGGAAGGCTCAAGTTAATAGCCGGAAACTCTACAACTGTAAGTGTGCTCCACGAAATAACTGGAATACGAATGGAATGAGGAATTCAAAGGTGGCGAAAGAGGAAGCATGTGTGATTCATGCTTTTTGATCATCCAAATTTACTAGTTTGTAGAGAGTTCTATCAAAAAGTTGACTGGTTTTGATACATCCCAATATTTTTTTTTCATTTGAATGTTTTGTACTTGAGGAATGTAAACAAAGTATCACATAATGTATTGTTTACTGATATATCATGGTTTTTACCCACTTTTAACCATGATATAAGTCATTTTTCCGAGTCTTTCCAGTAGTTTTAGAGTCTTTCAAGTTCTTTTCAGGATATAGGCACATATGGAGCTAAATTGGGTTATTGGAAGCTTTTGAAGCAATCTGGAGTTGAAGCAGTTCGGGGAGCTGAAGCTCAGCATCGATCGACACCTGAGAAGCATCGATAGACACCATTCATTTGGAAGAGACACGGACAAATCTCCAAGTATCGATCGATACCACTTACAGTATCGATCGATACCAGCGATCAGAACGTGCATCAAGACCGAAGATTAACCAGAAGTTTTCCTTATTTTTTGATTAGACTCCTAAACGTGTTTTAGCTATATAATTAGGTTTTTGAGCCTCCAGAAAACACACTTCTGATTTCTGGAGATAAGAGTATTCTGCAATTGAGTTTTTGGGAGAAGAACCTTGAACCCTTTTTGTATTCCTACTCTATCTTATTTATGATATATATTTTATTCATGTTGTTTGTCTCATTCACCATGTTTGAGTAGATTCCCTGTTAGGTTTAGGGTTGTTTAAAAGGTATTTGATGAATTATTAGATCTGATTGAATTGTTAAGGAATATCTATAGAGCTTTTCACCTAGACTTGAGATTAATGCTTATTCTAGCCTCGCGAACTAGAATATGATGTTAGGTTGATTAATTGGCACGAAAGTGTGATTGGTTTCCTGAACTAGTGTTTGGTGAGCAAAAGACCTATTCGCAAAGAAATTTGGATTAAGATTTTGTGAACAATTGAACTTGATCGTTAATGCTTGTTTGAATTTATAGAATCTGCAAAGAAATTTGGGATTCTAGGTTTAGACATAGATAGTCTTCGCAATGACAGTTGGTTTACTTTACATCTGTGTTTCAAGTTCAAAAGCGGAGCTTATTTCATTCCTGACATTTGATTTGATTAATAATTCTGATTTGCCTGCAAACTTCCCTAAGCCTAGCTTTTATCCCATTGATTTACTTCTTGATTTAATTGTTTTGTTATTCTTAGTTACATTTATTTAGCTTAGCTTAATTCTTATTCTAGAATATATTGAGTGATATCCTGAGTCTTTGTGGTTCGACCCCTATATACTGCAGCTATTGCTTTAGTACTTTTAGGGTATTATCTTTGAGCATATCATTTACCATATTTTTAATCCCCTGAATCTATTCTTTAATAAAACTAAAAATTTGTTTCACTTAACGGCTCATTCTCATTAAACGTCACCTTTGTTCTCGTTACTCCCGCGTAAAGTACAATTATGTTCAACAAAGTACAACTATGTGAATGTTGTACAAATTTTTAACTTCTTTAGACAGATATGCGAAAGTTGTATACATTTTTAACTCCTCTATACACCTATGCGAATGTGTTAATGAAATCTCACATTAGTTTGGAGGCGGCGATTGTTTTTTTTTTGTTTCACATTTGAGTTATGTTCAACAAATTACAACTAGCGTAAGTGTACTGGGATCCGTAAATGTATTGAAATAGGGTCGGGTTATCGGGTTTGGGCCGGATTCTTTAGGTTGGGTTGGTAATTATTGTTTTTATACTGGATTTTTGGTCATTTACTTATATTTCGATTCAAAAATAAATGTAAAAGATTTTTTTTAAAAAAGATAGCATTAAAGACTTTAGTTTCCCTTAAAATGGCATTACACCATTGATCCCTTGGAATGAGGCTTCTACGCAAACGTGATTTCCCAAACGAAGAAGTATACAAATTGTTTTACCGAAGATTCACATCTGAGTTCACTTATAGTAAATCATAATTGTATCACTCTATTATCTGCTGCCAAGACTCAATAGTACTGTATTTCATTTATCTCCAATGAGCTCAAGACTATGCATTTTATATTTCATTGTTTGCTTAACTTCTCGTGTAATTTTGTGTACAGATTATAGAGTTGACAAGTATGACAATGGGGCTGGTTTTGGTCACTTCGGTATTGCTTTCGATGATGTGAGCCTCTACAAGCTTTACGAAATTATGTCCTTTCTTTGAAATATTGTTTTACGTGTCTTGATCATGGTCTTATTTCTAAAACGTGAACTTTTTTTTCCAAAAAGGTGGCGAATATTGTAGAGCTTGTTAAAGCCAAAAGGAGGTAAAGTAACCCAAGAGCCTGGTCGGTCAAAGGTGGTAAAATTGTAATCGCATTCATAGTGAATATCCTGATGGCTACAAATTTAAGCTCTTGGAAAGAGATCCTAATACATAACCTTTTTACCAAGTTATGCTATGTGTCGGTGATTTCAATAAAGAGGTATAGAGGTTAAAAAATAACGCTGAGTAAAATAGAGAACACATTGATTACACTTGGAACGCACCAAGCCAATACTTATATTTTTGTTTTATTAACAAAGTAACCTTATTACAAAAGATTCACTTATATTTTTGCCAAGTCAACTAACGCCTTCTTGACTTGTCACATTATTAACTTCTGATGTGTTCTGATGCAGTATTCTGATCCCAACAGCGAGCTGTCTCCAGAAATTGCATCTTCAGTCTCCCCCTTTTTTAAATTAGTTTGATACTCAAGCACTCCGCTATTGTACAACCTAAAAGTCAAAATAGAGAGAAAACAGACACAACAACAAAGCAATATCTAGAACCAATTCTAGCATTAAGTACCAAACTACAGAGCTTTGTCCAAAATGCTTTGTTCACCTTATTACAGACTCAAACCCTCAGAAGGTTGATAATTCATGTTCATAACCAAAACACAATTGTCTGCAATAATTCTGAGCTTGTTCAACTACTAAACAAAGTTAAAACCATAATAACTAACATCCCCGACAATTCAAGCTCCCCCATCATCCGTGGAAAATAACATATCTCCCCATGCTTGAGTGCATAACTAAATAAAATGCACACTCATACGAATGCATATATATTTAGAGATATAAGTCAGAAACACTTATCTGTAGCAAAAGGCACCCTCAAGGATCTTAGTGGCCAACTTCATTGCCCTGCGATGACCACACTTGATGACTTCAGTGTAGAGACTGCAGCTTGCCTTGTTATCAAGTGCTGCTTCTTGGCCTTGATCACTGGCTTGTCACCAAATGGAATCGGATGCTGCGCCATTAGAAGCTTGTACAACATACTGGAAAAGTTCAAGTAGAACTTTGATCGTGGGTTCAAAGCCAGCTGGAGGATAGTCAAACAAAAACTTCCCAAGGTTGAAGGGGATCTTATGAGCAATCATATAATCTTAGCCCTTGTTGTTTGAGCATAAGCACCATTTGTGCTTGACAAGCAGTTGATGCAACTGACTTTGAACAGAATCTTGTTGTCAGATGTGAAGTTTGGGTAATGAACATCTGTTTAACTTTTCACTTTATCCCTTGTCATAAACAATGCAATGTCATCCTCCATTACCCAACCATCATGACCGTGTCGATCAGTTCGTCCACATCCCTAAGATCAAATACCATGTTAATCTTAGATGGTGAAAACTCTTACATTGAGTTCCAAACTAGCACCTTCTACCACATCTGATTCAACTTCGCAGTGGGCAGATTAGCCTATAACCACCTCAAGCACAAACGGTTGAACTTCTAATTCAGCTAGTTCTTCGTTAGATAGGTTGATCAACTGCTTGTTCTTGCTTTCTCTGGTCTCTCGATGCTGCATACACCTGAAATACAAAGGCAAAACGCGTAAGTGACGAAAGTAACAACGAGTATCGATCGATACTAAGAGGGTATCGATCGATGCTCAACACTTAGTCGAAATTCTTAAACCGTAATCTAATGGTGAAATTAGAGTCCCTGGCAACGGCGCCAAAATTTGATATGCTCAAATCTAATACCCTAAAGTATCTAAGCAGTCGCTATAGTATTTTAGGGGTCAATCCACAAGGACTCAAGATAACACTCAATAGATTCTGGAATGTGAATTAAGCTAAGCCAAATAGATGAAATTAAGAATAGCAAAACAATTAAAACAGGTAGTAATTCAGTGGAGGAAAACGCTAGGCTTAGGGAAACTTGCAGGCAAATCAGAATTATCAAATCAAATCAATTGTCAGGAATAAATTAAGCTCCGCTTTCAAACTTGAAACACAAATGTAAAGTAAACCAATTGTCGTTGCGAAAACTATCTATGCCGAAACCTAGAATTCCAAATTTCTTTGTAAATTCTATGAATTTAAACAAGCATTAACGATCAAGTTCAATTGTTCACAAAATCCCTAAACCAAATTTCTTTGCGAATAGGGCTTTTGCTCACCAAACACTAAATCAGGCAATCAATCACACTTTCGTAAACTGGTATAACTTTTGATCGCACCATTAGAATGGCCTCAAACCACTTCCAAATGAAAGCTAATCCAAAGATCTGTCTTGTATCCAAATTTTAGCTCAATCCAACGGTGGGAAGTTATTCAACGAATGCCAAAAACTCCAAAATCCTCCAATATCTCCAATTAAGCTCCGAACGTGCCAAAACCTGAAAAGACTCAAAAAGACTACAAAAACACTAGAAGGACTCTGAAAACAAGACATATATCATGGCTAAAAACGGGTAAAAACCATTATATATCACTTCGCTACCAACACTGTCCGTGAGGCAAATCTTCACATCAAGAATTCAACTACAAGCAATAGCAACCATTTTCCTAAGAATGATAGATAAAAAAAGGTTGCTATCAAAAGTGTTGAGATAAGCGACAACCAGGAGCTGAGAGAAAAGGTAGATATGAGCTGAAACATTATAAAAGGAGTTAAGTCTGCTGGTAGAATGGGGTTGAACAAGTTGGTGATGCTGATGATAAAGTCTACATTGAGGGCACTGAGGAGATAAACTACATTGGCGCGCGTGGTTTCAACAACTTCGAAAACCATCCAACCCTTTCATACTGGAGTACGAATGTCGAGAATCCTCAAGATGAGGTTTACCCTCTCAATCCTCAAGGATTTCAGAACAAAGGAGCTGGTTACAGTGGATACAACTTTCAGCCCAAGCCTCAATACAACAATGGGAAAAACGGTTTTACGGGAATAACTCAACAGAACCCTCCAAAAATAAAACTCGAGAGGATGATGCTTCAGGTTATGTAGAGTCACAAGAAAAATGTTGAGATCATCAATGCCAAAGTAGATGGGATGTACACTTCTCTTAATGGGAAGATCGAGGTCGTGAGCACTCATGTGCGAGTTTTGGAGAATCAAATTACACAAGTTGCTTCTAGAGCAAAGGTACCTCCATAAATGCTCCCCAGGAAAGGCAGAAGGGAACCCAAGGCAGCACGTTAATACTGTTGAAGTTGAATCGAAGGTGGTTTCATACACGCCAATCGATCGGTGCAAAACTGAAACCGACGGGGTTTCTAGGACCGCTATAACCGATGGGTTCAACCCTGTCAGTGTTCGGCTGGATTCTTACATCCGGGAGAAAATGGTCTAGCTTGATTCCGAGACTTCAGGAGGTGGTTTAGAAGTCAGAAGGTACATCGTAGTCCGGAGCCTCCACGTGTGTTCAAGACCAAGGTTCCCTACTCCCGATACGTCGATAAGGTCATCGCCAATGGAAAAATGGATATATTTTTGGTGAGATAACCAAAGGGCTGACATTCGGTGAAGCAAAACCGAGCCTAGCTAACATTAGGAGGTCTAAAAGTGTGTCATGACGGGCGAGAAGGGATTAGATAAGCTAGGGAAAAAGCTTATGAAGGAAAAAGGTCTTGACACGGCTTCCTAAACTCGACGATCGTGAAAAATTGTAGTCAGTTGTTCAATTCTTGGTGTCAAATTCGAAGACTCCTTTTGTGACACGGGTTCTAGTGTGAACCTAATATCACTCTATGTTGCTAAGAGACTCGGGATAGAGAGCTTTGATGACTCTTTTTGCACCTTGAAGTTTGCCAACGCTTAAGTGACTAAGCCTCAAGGATTCCTTCCTAGCTTGTATGTGCAAATTGGGCATTGCTTGGTTTAGATGGATTTCCAAGTTATCGAGGTGGCATGAGGTTATGAAATGTCTTTGATCTAGGGAAGGCATTCCTCAATTCTGTTGGAGCTATAGTATACATGCTGAAGCATCAACTAACTTTCCATCTCATTGATAAGATGGTCCATTACACACACCCCCCCCCCATGCCCAGCTTGTCATATTTTGATGGTCGAAGAAATAGCAGAGATGGAAACGTGTATGATGGTTAAGGAGACTGCTAGAATCTGTGCTACAGCTCGTCAACCTACTCATCAGATGGCACTGAGGTTCACTCCCTCGGGACTTGCAGTAAAAAGAAAGAAAATGGTGATTTTGGGATATAAGTATCGGACGACGTCAAACTATTGGGAAGAATACCTTTGACATTAGGCTTTAATGAAGTTTGGAAGGAGCCTTACTTCTGGAAATGGTTTGATAAGAGCGATGAGACCCCTTAGAAGATTCAGATGATGATTGCAGCAACGAAAATACCTCCCAGAAAATTCAATTAAGGAAGCTAGAAGCCCCTGGAAGATTTGTTGTTCAGGTAATAATGGATAACATTTTATTTGAGGGTTCTTTGTGTGAAATTGGCTCTTCCTGCAACATCATGCCAGAACTTATCACAAAGCTTCTCGGGTATACAAATCCGCCTCCATCATACATGAAAATGCGCCTAGCCAATGAAATCATTCGCTACCCTGTAGGAGAACTCCGAGATGTCATCATTGGTGTCGTAGGACGTGAGGTGGTGGTACACTTTCAGATATGCACAACATTTGGCAATATACGACAACAATTCCTTTTTGGGAGGGACTTTTTGACTTCCGTGCAGGCCGTGATGGATTGGCCGAGAAAGAGGAAGAGAATGTGTCTCACCTATGTTAACAAGGATGTGTACTATCACGCTCTTCCTCCTAGGGCTCCCTACTTGCACGTTGAATGGGAGCATCTTGTCCAGGTACCTCATCCACGAAGGAACGACGAGAGCGTCAACTCGAGTCCGGAATAAGTGTGACAAAGTCAAGCTCGAGCCTCAAAACAAGTGCACTATATGGGAGGCAACCCATTGGATTTTAAGTAGCATTTGTGGGATTTATATTTAAAGAAGTGGATTATTCAGAACTTTTCTGTCTAAATTCTTATGCTTTTGGCCATTGAATGTCTTTAAACCAGGTGCTAAACGCAGATGCGAATTCAAGGAAGGGCACCAACCGATCGGTGCAATTCTGAAGCAATCGCCAACCGACGGTTGCACGTCATCACCGATCAGTTGATGCCCATCTACGTATTCCAAAATTTATTTAATTCGATCAAATATTCACTTGAATTGAACCGGACTAGAACCATTCAAACCCTAAACTCGACTTCATCATCTTTTTCCCCAAACTCCATCCACCATTTTTTAACTTCAATCTTCCATAACTCTATCAAATCCAAACCGTTTTCAACAATTTTGGGTGGTTTCCACTCCATTTTTCGAGCCTAATCCATTTATCCTAGTCCCAGACCCAATCTGTAGAGGTAAGTGCTTCAAATTTGCATTTTTCGGTCCAGTTTTCGTGTGAAAGCATGTGAAAGTTTTCGTTTCGATTCCTTGCATGTTTATCTTGGTAATTGGGTCAGAAATGATATCTAGAAGTCTGGAACATACTAGGTGGATAGATTTAGGTAGCTTTTAATTTTTGGATGAGAATTTTGAATTTTTGGATAATTGTGGATAGTGATTTTGAGGTTTTTGGGCTTGCATGATACTTAAAGTAAATGATCTTGAATTATCCATAAGTTTAGAGGAAGAATTTGATGAGTTCGGTGATTAATTTTCAATGAATTTGGATTTATTTTAAATTTACAGCATAATTTTGCTTAAATTTGGATTTTTTGCATTTTAATAGATTTTACACCAGGTAGGGAGTTTTTGGAGTTACATATTCTATTTTAATTATTTTAGGAATTTATAGAAATATTTAGGATATTTTTCTGTTTCTGAAATTTTCCGTCAAATTCCTGAAATACTGATGAGATAAATGTTCTTTCTTTGCTTTTGCAGATTTGGCTCCACGTACACGAGGCGAGAGATCGCGTTCAACTAGGGCCTCATGGCCAGGGAGTATGGCTACTCATCAGAGAGAGCGCGACAAGCATGATATTATCTGCAGAGCGCGACAAGCATGATATTATCTGCAGAGCGCATCCCATAAGATTCCTTGAGGAAGGGATCATAGAGGAGCAAGGCCTTATGGAAGAGGTCCACAAGATGCTGAAGATTATGGGGTTTGGTACCTTTCATACCAAATCCTGGGATCTGTTCAAGGAGCCACCACGTGATTTCTGGTTTTAGTGGAGGTGCATTACCCTACAGGCCTTGAGGTGGTCTCCAGGGGATGGATCAGCTTCTTCATCGGAGAACATCATCACAAGCTTCCTTCCTACAGCTCTCTAAGATCTTTGGATTCCCAATTTACACAAAGACACAATCTGGCGTTGTCTTCGATCTTGACAAGTTCTGGACCACCATTGGTTCCTGTACTTATGTTTCTAGGGCCTAGAAGCAGATTAGGAGCCATGTGTTACGAGTTGTTGCTAAGTTCATTAGCAACACATCTTCAGTAGGCACGAGTTAGGAACTCTCAGGACTTATGGGTTATGGATGCTGAGGGAGGCCGTTCGAGATTATATAGAGAGTCTAGATCATGAGGGATATGGAGAGCCACACGAGGTTGATTTTGGAGCTCTCCTAGCAGCTGAGTTTGTAAACGCTAGGACCATGATCCATAGACGACGACCTATTTACTCAAGGTCCCTTGTCGCCCATTCCTCAGGCAATCGGAGATGAGGTCCCTCCACCTGCTCATGAGGGATAGAGAAGGTACATTGACAAAGATCACCTCTATGCCACTAATATTTTGGTTAGGGACACTTTAGTTCTATGGTTTCAGGAACATTTTGGCACATAAAAATTCCTTCAGCTACCTGCAAGAGAGCTACTAACATTGCTTCGAGGGCTGAGAAAGATTTCATACCTTTTTCTTCTGCTCTTTGTGCACATCCTACTAGTCAGAGCCATGCTACTCACCGTCATCAGGCCCGCGCAGCTAGTGAGGCGCCATCTCGCGCATCCACTTCTTCTCAAGTTTCCACTTCTCGATTTTGACAAAACGGAGTTTTCTTATCAAGCCCTCGCACCATCTGCCACTGGCCAAGAGAGGATGCACCACATTGGGGACATATCACAGAAGAACAACAAGATGCTCAGTATGCTTTAGGATTCTTCTGGGAGATCCGACCATGTTGCATTTAAGCACCGAGAGACGAGGATCCACTAGCTTCATCTGGTGGGGGTGATGACGATATTGATGATGTCTCACCTATTCGAAAGGTGAACCCCCTCTTTGAAAGGGTGCTTTCTGCCTCGAACCCGACTTCATACATCCTATCTAGCATAGATGGCGACGACTATAGATTGGAGAGGACCATGCACCGTCAAGGCCAAGATGGCTCAAACGAGTGAGCTTCAATAGCATTAACCGATCGGTTCAGGGGTAACACCGATCAGTTAGGAACGTGTTAGAAAACTGATCGGTTACACATGTGCACCGATTGGTTAGGACTTCATTTTGAACCCCTTTATCGTTTGTATTTTACTTCATTTTCATTCTTCTTTTGTTATTTGTGTATCTTTTGACATTTTCACCTGGTTTTCTTACTTCTTTATACACCGGGACGGTTTGTTCAAGTCCGAGGAGGGTACGGATGTACTAAGGTCTAGTCATTTTGGTGAAAAATTTCAAATTTTAGAGTCATTTTCAGTAAATTTGGAGAACTTATGAGCTTTTTGGGGACTTGCTTTGGGACGATTTTCCAACAACCTATTCAAGACGTTTTTTTCTTTGTTTTATTTTTTCTCCAATTAATTTAGAAGTGGAGATGAAGTTTGGAACACCATGAGCAGGCGCAATAATCAGGAAAGTCCTTATCACTCTGAAACTTGAACAATTTGAACTTAGCCTTATCTAGTGGAGCATCAAATATGGACTTAATCTATCTCACTTAGGGGCTTGGTAATCATTCTATAGATTATATATTCGGAGTCACGCCTTTTTTTGCCACTCTTTTGACCCCCAAATATCTAGGCTCAATTTTAGTTTAGTACCACACCTTGTACCACAACCCTTTATTCATACCTCATGCATTCTTTTAATCATCGTCATTATGTGCATTCATGTGCATAAAATACGGACCACCATAGCTAATCTTTCATTAGGATTATGGATGTTAAACATATTATTTTGGGATGCTTAGTAAGCTTCTATACGATTAAGTCTTATTAACCGATTTTTAGAGCTAAATTAGAGAATGCTAGGATGTTATAATTTTGTTTGATGCTTGATATTTTAAAATTGAAGTCTGAACTATTAACCTAACCCTAATTTTACCTCCCATATATACACTCAATATTTCTATTCTTCTCAAACCTCTATCTTTCTCTCAGAAACGGCAGCACACACACACACTCTCTCTCTATCTATCTCTCTCTCTCTCTTTAAATCTCTCTCTCTCTCTCTTTCTATCTCTCTCTCTCTCTTTCTATCTCTCTCTCTCTCTCTCTCTCTCTTTCTATCTCTCTCTCTCTCTTTCTATCTCTCTTTATCTCTCTCACTCTCTCTCTGTAAAATAGCAAGGATCTCTCCACCTTCAATGCCGCTTCACCATACCATCATCGGTAAGACGTTGCTTTTCTTGTTCTTTCTCCATTTTCGTCGATATTAATCTCTCCTCAAAAGTGTTATTCTCTTCATCCTCAGATTTGACTAACCACTCGCTCATTATTGTTGCATTTTTTTACAAGCGTCTTTATCCCACTAACTTATGTTTTTATGCTTGTTACAGATCTGAGGCGTAACACCACCAGAAAATTATTAAGTTTGTTTATTCTTTAGATTCATACAACAATTTATGTTCCAAACAAAATTTAAGATCTGGAAGTTCCAGATAGACTTCTCAAACAAAATCTCCTGATAGACTTCCTCTGTGAAGTCTAAATATTACAAGATAAATACCTAATAAGTTAAGAAAAATGATTTAAAAATAATTATACGAGAAAAATAGTTCAAATTTTTCAAACATCAAAAGTCATACGTAACACACTTGTTAGGGCAAGAAAATTAAAATAATTAATTACAAATAAGCTAAAATTTTATTGTTACTAAAATTATCATTTGAGACTTCTCGGATGAAGTCTCCCAACAGACTTCTCAGATGAAGTCTGCTATGCGATTCAGAGGAGACTTCGCCTGAGAAGTCTGAAGTAGGGGTCTAATTTTGTAATTGACCAGATTTTGACTTTTTAAGGAGACTTCACAGGCGAAGTCTCCTACACAATAAGATTTCCTCTGAGCAGTCTACACCAGTTTCGGGTCTAGTTTTACAATTGACCACAATTTTGACTTTTTCATTAGACTTTATCTGGGAAGTCTCATCAGTATGAGACTTCGCCTGTGAAGTCTATAACGTAATGAGACTTCCATGATGAAGTTTTTTTGCCTTCAGAGACTTCTCTGGTGAAGTCTACCCATAAAGTAGGGTCTAGTTTTGCAATTGACTAGATTTTGACTTTTACATGAGACTTTGTGATGTAAGATCGACACCTATCCACACGGTGCCCAACGCAGATCCACGAGGAATCCACGTACCGGATACGGCCGTACGAGGCAACCGTCAGAACATGCGACCAAAAAAAGATTTTCCCCGTGCCATCTTGAAGATTCCTCGACAAAGTGACCATTCTTAGCCGATCCATCGAGTTACTTCTGAAGACGAACAAGCCAAACAACCCGACGACGAGGAGCACCAACCCGCGGATGTTAGAATCGACAAGAAGCTGACCAGCGATGAAACCAGTCGTTCTTTGGAGAAATCCTTGAAGATTCACCGTCCAACACCCCAAAATATGAGGTTCCATCGAGCAAAACTTCACAACCCACGACATGATTTCAGAGATCTTCGACAAACCCCCAAGACGGATCAATTCAGCAACGAGCATCCTCGAAGACAAACCGAAGATCCACCTGATAAGTCTGAAGACTTCCTGCTATTTTTCGTACATCCTTTCGAGAATACACGATGTTTTGAAGTGCCCAAAACAACAGCACATCTCGCATTTCACGTGGAGAAAACGAGGAGGAAACTTTCCTTTTCTGACGATCCTTCTAGAAACGCGTCTCCATCTTTTGATCCAGGCCCTCCATCTCGAATAGTCAATCCTAGACGTCGATTTCTTGGAGATGTTCCAGATCCTTCCACGACAATCATTGAAGATGTTTGATTTAAAGTCTAAAGCAATTCGTTTCTGTTTTTCGATATTCACCTTGCTTTGATCACATATCTACTGATTTCTCGAAATTGTTTGAACTTTTGCAAGGTACTATGGGAGACAAAAACCATGCTACACTGGCGACCATCATGGCGACCTTAGCTACCATGAACGCTAACATGACAATGATGTCAACGAGGCTAAACCGACTAGGGCAACCGAGTCCAATTGAACAACCACCAATCGGTCCGATAAGAAACGTGCCACCAGCTGTTCAGAGAGGCAACTATAATCCTGATCCAGAAGAGGATCCACCAGACCCACATCAACAACGTCATGGACCAGATCATATCCACGCTCCCTTTGACATTTTAAATCGAAGAAACCACGGAGACCGAAACCGTTTTCGTGAAGAGGAAAGAAACTTGCCACCAAAGGTGAAGCTCACCGCATATACCTTTGCTGGAAGGATTGATCCGGATGAAGGCAACTTACTAGTCACTCAAAGGGTTCTTTCAGCCCAACAAACCGTGGATGAACCCGAGCAAAGAGACAACGTGTTCCACTCACGATGCACCATCAAGGATAAGGTATGTCACATGATCGTGGATAGTGGTTCATGCACTAACATTGCTAGTATCTCTCTTACTGATAAGCTAGGACTGGAAACTACCAATCACCCAAGGCCGTATAAGCTTAAATGGCTTAATGACTATGAGGAAATCAAGGTGACAACCCAAGTCCAGGTGCCTTTTTCCATCGGTGAATATCATGACAAAATCCTATGTGATGTTGCACCCATGCAAGCTGGGCATATGTTACTTGGTAGGCCATGGCAGTATGATCGTGAAGTCACCCACAATGGTCGCACAAACTGATATTCCTTTTGCATCAACAATCGCAAATTCACTCTTGCCCCTTTAGAACAAAATGAAGTTCGTGCAATGCAAGCCCAAGCTAATGTATGTGCCACCACTAAGTTTAGCTACTTCGATGTTCAAAATAATTATTTATCTCAAGAAACGGGTATAAAACACTTGTCTTCGCCAAAGGTTCCATGTTCAGGTTTTGAAGCTAATAAGGAGCAATTTTCAACAATCGTGGATGTGACAAGACAAGTCCCTACTCTGGAGCAGACTGTAGCTAAAGGAGCTTACCATTCAATGCTGATCCAAGCTGTACCACCGGATCTCCCAATTCGCGACAAATCAAAGATTTACGAAGGTAAGACCTTAGAATCACAAAACCGCATGAGAGCTATCTTGCTTTCTTTTGGGTGCAGGAGAAATAGTTTCGTGGTCGAAACCTTTTCAAGAGGGAGGGGATGATGTAAGATCGACACCTATCCTCACAGTGCCCAACGCAGATCCACGAGGAATCCACGTACCGGATACGGCCATACGAGGCAACCGTCAGAACATGCGACCAGAAGAAGATTTTCCCCGTGACCATTCTAAGCCGATCCATCGAGTTACTTCTGAAGACGAACAAGCCAAACCACCCGACGACGAGGAGCACCAACCTGCGGATGCTAGAATCGACAAGAAGCTGACTAGCAATGAAACCATCCGTTCTTTGGAGAAATCCTTGATGATTCACCGTCCAATACCCCAAGATATGATGTTCCATCGAGCAAAACTTCACAACCTACGACATGATTTCAGAGATCTTCGACAAACCCCCAAGATGGATCAATTCGGCAACGAGCATCCTCGAAGACAAACCGAAGATCCACCTCATAATTTTATAGACTTCCTGCCATTTTTCGTACATCCTTTCGAGAATACACGAAGTTTTGAAGTGCCCAAAACAACAGCACATCTCGCATTCCACGTGGAGAAGACGAGGAGGAAACTTTCCTTTTTCGACGATCCTTCTAGAAACGCGTCTCCATCTTTTGATCCAGGCCCTCCATCTCGAATAGTCAATCCCAGACGTCCATTCCTTGAAGATGTTCGAGATCCTTCCATGAAAATCTCTGAAGAATCGACGCCCGACGGCTAGACATCTTTGAAATCTGTGAGTCACGCCAAGGTGGAATTCGAGGTTTGCATCACTTCGTCTGAGAAGTCTGAGTAGAAAAAGAGTTTTGCAATTGACCAAAAGTTTTGATTTTTTTTAATTTCATAGTTTCCGATGGTTGCAGACTTCATCCGAGAATTCTATCAATAGTCAATGTTTCAAAATTTTGGTCAAATGCAAAACTAACCCCTTTTCATGCAGACTTCTCAAGTGAATTCTTGATAAAAAAAAATTTTGTTCAATTCAATTGCAAAACTAATCCCCAATTTTCGCAGACTTCACAAGAGAAGTCTAAAATGAAAGTCAAACTTACGGTCAATTTCAAAACTAACCTCTTGTACACAGACTTCATAGGTGAAGTCTGAAAACTGTTTTTTCTTTTTCGAAAGAGATCTTGAGACTTCCATCGTGAAGCTTGTGAAGCAAAAAGTCAATTGCAAAACTAACCCCAGTTGACTATTGAGATTTCATATGAGAAGTCTACTTTTTGGAAAATCAGAGAAAAGGAAGCAAAAATTACCAAATTTCGTTTTGAGCTTGTTTTTAGCTTCGTCGACGACCAAGAACTGCTTACACAACCAATACCCAAGAAACCCAAGCGTTATTATGCATGAATCTTAGTAAATCGCAAGATCTAAGGATGGTGAATTTTGAGAAAGAGATTTTAGAGTTTAATGGTTGAAATGAGAGAAAACGAGAGAGGAGATCGAGAAAAATAGAGTTTTTAGCTTAATTATAGAGCTTTAACATCTCTTAATTCAGTTGTTTGAAGAATTTAGACCTCAATTTTGGTTGGTAATGGTGGTTGGGAGCTATTGAAGAAGATGGCATTTTCGTAATTATGTGAAAATCTTTGGTTCATAGGAGAAGTTTGCGTTAGGTATTTTTGTGAAAAAAAAAAGAAGTTAGGAAGGATATTTTAAAAGAAAAAGGATGAGAGATCTAGTTTTGCATTTAACTTCAAATAAATGTCTAGTTTAGCAACTAGCCCATTATAGTAGTATTATTTCTTCTTTTAAAAATATTCTTCTTCTTATAGAATTATTTTTTTGTATTATTTACTTTTAATAATCAATTTAAATTTTAGTGATCTTTTTCGTTTTTTGGATTTGAAATTTTTGAAATTTATGTAAGCATAATATTTTAATCTAATTGGTCAAAGTTTTTGACATCTGTTAGAATCTGGAATCAATAAACATGACACATGTCAGAATCTTGTGAGTTACTAACTTTTAAAATCATACTTAATATAATAAGATAAGATAGAGAACTCGTCCCTACACGTTAACCATCTAGCCTCAGTGCGAAAAAACACATGTAATACAATTAAATAATTTTTAGAATTGATTTAGTTTTTGTAGTTTATTTGCAATTCAATTATGAGATTTTCATCTTTCTCTTGCTTATTCTCTACTATGCTTTGAGTAACTCGGGTTTCTAATAGAATGTTTTAGATGAGTATTTATGCATGTTATTATCGAGAATGATATTTAAATTTTTGCCTAGGTTGTTTATAATGCTTATCTTAGATGAGAGTTTAGATATTGCCAATGGGTGTTGCAATGAAATGTTGGAATCTATCCTAGGTGAGCAAGGCACCTCTAGACAACGAAAGTTACTAGAACCCTTGTGAAATTATCGATCATTTACTTAATGCTTGCTATTAATCTTGATAATAAACGGGAGTGTTTGTTAGGATTGTTTAGCTTAATAGTTATGATTATGCGATTAAGATAATTAACATTTATGATTGAGTTCAAAAATGAGTCTTAATGCTTTCTCATTATTATGTATGCTTGCTTGTTTATAAATAGTAGAGGATTCTCTATCACCCAATATTATATCCATTAGTTTTGAATTCTATTTATTTAAATTGTTAGAAAACCAAACAAAATCATATTTATTGTTCTAGCTAAGTTTTGATTATTATAGGGAAAACAGTCAATTCCCCTCCACGAACTTAGTTGCTTTGGTGAAAACACCTCCAACACTTTGCTCCATGCATAAAACCACATGAACTAACATTAATTTTGAAATTCATACATGAACAAAACAAGTCCGTCTCAAACCCACAAATCGTTAAAAGGTGTTATTCTTTCGTTAAGAGTGTGTTGACTAGGACGCAACGTCATCAGTGACTAGGATGTCACATCATCATATCGTATTGACTAGGATATCACATCATCAGTCTTGAAATTAAACTTTTAAAAAGCAACATATTGGGTTTGAACTTATGACCTCTAACACCAATTTACCAACTCAATACCAAATATGCTAACATAATTCTCATTACATCTTTCAAATGAAATATATATTTTAGAAGAAATAACTCAACTTAATTTATTTTAGAAGAAAATACACATACTTTTTGGACTCCCCAAATAGTCAATGAACTAGATATAATTTTTTATTTCATCCATGAATTATTGATAAATTCCTATTTAACACACAAAGTAACAAATTTAGTAAATTATACACATTCAATATTTGGAAAACCCAATATTACCCTTATTTATTTTCTTTTAAAATCTGAAAAATAAATATAATAATCATATTATTAGTGTAGTGATTTTCATATGTTGAATCCGAGACTTGCATCACAGACTTCCTCTATAGAAAGTGGTATAATTCATCTGCATACCCATATTTATTCTTCATTGCAGATCTAATCATCTTCGGCGTTACTCCATCGATTTTTCCCTATTTGGTAGACTTCTCGTGTGAAGTCTGTAAGATATTGTTATCGTAGACTTCTTTGTAGAAGTCTGAAATTTAAATAAATCCAAAATTTTTGCGAAGAATTTGGAAAAGTTGGAAAATTCAAAAAATAATAGACTTTGCTAGGGAAGTTTGCGACTGTTAATGGTTTTGTAGAATATAATCAACCTTACATTCTTTAATTTTATGAAAGTTTCTGAAATTTTAATTTATAAAGTTCATATTTGGGATAATCTTATTTTCTTTAGAAGAAATCGCATTGAAATTATTTTTTATTATTTTCCTAATTTAAATCTAAGGTTTAATTACGATTCAGACTTCGACCATGAAGTTTGGAACCGTAATTAAATGTGAAATTTTAATTAAAAATGATAAAAAAAAAACATTTCGATCAAAATTTTTGAAAGATAAATTGTTTTAAATCAAATCGAATAGGTTTAAAAATAAAATTTCATAAAACTAAGCCATTTGATGTAAACCATATGAGCCATATAGGTTAGAGGTTGCCAATGGGTAAGAATCCATGCATATATCTTTAGGGTTAGACTTAGTTTGATATGTTTTTGATATAAAATAGCGATCATTCGTATAGTTGTTAGATTTTGAATATATTATACTATTTTGATGTCAAATGTTAGTATTTGTTAACAAAAAGTGAAAAAAAAAACATTCGAATTTTATAGTTTAGGGCTTACAGACTTCTCGAGTCTCGGGTGAAGTCTCACAGTAGACTTCGCGTGTGAAGTCTGTAAGATTTTGTTATCGTAGACTTCTTTGTAGAAGTCTGAAATTCAAATAAATTCAAAACAAAGTTTAAATAATTGAAACTTATGTTCTTAAACAGAGATTTAGATAGATAAATTCCCTATCTAGGGACAGTTGCCCTGTATCTTGCAGCTATCATATCAAACATCAAGAAGTCGTCTCTCAAATCTTCAACCTCTTCCATCGCTGGGTTGAACAAAATGTCCGATAAGCCTTCTTCAGTTTCCAGCCAAGTGTCATCATCACCACCTATGGGAATTAGATTAGTTGATATGCTCAAAGATAATACCCTAAAAGTACTAAAGCAGTAGCTGTAGTATATAGGGGTCGAACCACAAAGACTCAGGATATCACTCAATAGATTCTAGAATATGAATTAAGCTAAGCTAAATGAATGTAATTAAGTATAACAAAACAATTAAATCAAGGAAGTAAATCAGTGGGATAAAAGCTAGGCTTAGGGAAGTTTGCAGGCAAATCAGAATTATCAATCAAATCAAATGTCAGGAATTAAATAAGCTCCGCTCTTGAACTTGAAACACAGATGTAAAGTAAACCAACTGTCGTTGCGAAGACTATCTATGTCTAAACCTAGAATCCCAAATTTCTTTGCATATACTATAAATTCAAACAAGCATTAACGATCAAGTTCAATTGTTCACAAAATCCTAAACCAAATTTCTTTGCGAATAAGTCTTTTGCTCACCAAACACTAGTTCAGGAAACCAATCACACTTTCGTGCCAATCAATCAACCTAACATCATATTCTAGTTCGCGAGGCTAGAATAAGCATTAATCTCAAGTCTAGGTGAAAAGCGCTATGGATATTCCTTAACAAATCAATCAAATCTAATAATTCATCAAATACCTTTTAAACAACCCTAAACCTAACAGGGAATCTACTCAGACATGGTCAATGAGACAAACATCATGAATAAAATAGATATCATAAGTAAAAATAGAGTAAGAATACAAAGAGGGTTCAAGGTTCTTCTCCCAAAAATTCAATTGCAGAAATACTCTATCTCCAGAAATCACAAGTGTCCTTTCTGGAGGTTGAAAAACCTAATTATATAGCTAAAACACGTTTTTGGAGTCTAATCGAAAATGAAGGAAACCTTCTGGTTTATCTTCGAGACTTGTATCGCGTTTTGATCGCTGGTATCGATCGATACTGTAAATGGTATCGATCGATACTAGGAGCTTTATTCGTGTCTCTTCCAAATGAATGGTGTCGATCGATGCTTCTCAGGTGTCGATCGATGCTGAGTTTCAGCTCCCCGAACTGCTTCAACTCCAGATTGCTTCAAAAGCTTCCAATAATCCAATTTAGCTCCATATGTGCCTATATCCTGAAAAGAACTCGAAAGACTCTAAAACTACTGAAAAGACTCAGAAAAAAGACTTATATCATGGTTAAAAGTGGGTAAAAACCATGATATATCAACTCCCCCAGACTTAGTCTTTGCTTGCCCTCAAGCAAACAGAAAACCAAATAGAGAAAGAGGTTTGAAAAACATGGAGACTCACCTTCTCTTGAGAAATTGTAATGACTCCTTTTCCAAGCTCTCAATCATCACCTAAACAGTTTTGGATTTGACCACCATGTACTTCTCCGTAGACAGTGGCAGCTTCCCATTATCCACACATTATCTCACAGCATCAATCATACTAAATCCTTCATTGTCGTTTCAACACTGTTGTTGATATTCAGGAACCTTCTAGATTCTTCCTCATACGATATCGTGACTAAAGAACCACCCAAATTGCATACTTTTGGTATTGTTTTCCTCTCCCCCAGACTTATCTCTTTTTATGTTCTCTTTATTTCTTTATTTTTCTTTTAGCTTTGCATATACAAATCAAGGTTTGAGACGCGAGTATTGATGGTGTTTGCCACCGAATCCCCAGTTCTCAACTCTCAAAGTATCAAAAATCTTAAGCGAATAATGGGGTCACTGGAAATGTTACTACCCCTCGCTTCAGACTCTTGTGTGATCATTCCTTATCCAAGTTGAAAAATGGGATCACATGAAATGTTCCTAGCCCTCTACTCGGCGGAAATCATTTCATCTTTCATGCTTTAATGCGTGTCAAGGGAGAGGTATACCAAAGTTTTCAAACGCATGGGTTCCTTTGTCAGATATAAATGATGAATCAAGTTCAGTGAATACCAACCTCAGGGGTGAAGTGCAAAATTTGGCTTAGGATTTAGAAGAAATTTGTTGGAGACATGGGTGTTTCCTGGTCAACTGGTTAGTCTTTGGATTTTTTATTAGTCGATCTTAGAGCTGATTCTGTGACAAATGGTTACTTAAAAACAAAGTCAGAACAATGAAATCAAGCAAAGGTTCATAATCTCCAACTGGTTTTGACTCAATAAAACAAAAATTTGACTCAAAAGGACCGACTCTAAGAAAAACAAACCCAAATGTCAATAACTACCTCCCCCAGACTTAAACAACACTGTCCCCAGTGTTATCTAACCCAGGGGAAGCAAAAGAAAGCACAAGAACAGAATTGTTGAAAGTTGGCTCGAAAGTACCGTGGGAAAATGATGGGCATCGATCGATACTGAGGGAGTATCGATCGATACCAAGGTCTTTGTCTGGAATCCTAAAACTCGAAACTGTGTCCAATGAAGCTAATTGTTAGATGAAGAACTGTTAGATCATGAGAGCACAGTTACAAGCAACAGAATCAATAGATAGCCATAAGTTCAACAAGTACTGACAATGAGATAGACATGTTCAGAAATGAAAGCAAAACAAGAGACAAGAAAAGAAAAGAAAATGTGAAACCCAGGAGCAGAGACTAGTCGTCTGAATCATCATCGTCATCTGATAGATCATAGCGAGATGAAGGGCCAGGAGTGGAGTGGTCGGCGTCAGTGGATGACATGCAGCGGCAAAGAGAGACAACGGACCAGATGCTCTGAAGACTCTCCACGACATACCTCTGAAAAGTGGGAGTCTCCATCGGCAGATCCAGTGGTGGAGGAAATGAAGGTGCAGGAGCAGATGTCTGGCGGTGCTGTGAACGGCGAGGTTGACTTCCAGCAAAGTCATATGCGGGTGCCTCGGCTGCAACGACAGGAATGGATGGGAGCTGGCGTGGTGCGCGGACATGCAGAGAAGAGTGGTGCTTAGAATGCAGATGACGTAACGCAGAGTCGGATGGCGGATGTCTATCTGTGTCGTGTTCTTGGAGTGGTAGGCTCCAAGACTGATGTGACGCCAAAAGACTTGTACGTCATGAAACTGGGAAGGAAGAGCTACCTGCTGAGGATAGGGATCGAACCCGTAGATAGCGCAGAGGTCAGGGATAGGCAGCCTATAACGAACCCCTCTAATCAGGAAAGTCAAGGTGCCCTCTGAGGCAGTGCGATGGACCTCGTCTCTGTAGTACACTCGAGCTGTGGCGAGGAACTGGTGAACAAGGTCTGGATAGAGGTCATACTGTCATGAGTACAATGTCCCCAAACCAATCTTATCAAGCGTCTCTGAAAGCTCCACATCGATACCGAGACGGCGCATGGTGTGTGGATCGATGAAGCGAGTAGGGAGGATGACAACGCGCAGCCACTCGTTGTAAAACAGAGTGTCGTAGTCGTCCCACTCCTCAGCTATAGACCTATAGATGCAAGCCCCACTCTCAGTCTCCTCCTCAGGCAAACCCGCCCAATCGTTTTGCGGAATGATCCTCTTCCCCTCCAACTTGGGCCAAGGAGGTCGAGCAACAAGGGCAAGGGCAGAAGGAGATGGCGAACATCGCGGTGCAGCTCTTAGGTCACTGATGTGGACTTCAATGAAGCTTTGAGGACCAGTGTTGTCCGTGAAACCACGTTTCAAGACCCTGTAGCGATCTCGGAGCGGCGATGACTCCGGCGTGCCAATAGGAGCCACATAACGCCTCTACCTCATCTTGAAGATTGAAGTTGCGGCGTAGAGGATTGGAACCGGAAGCGTCATCCTGTCGTGCCTTCTTGCGGGGAGCCATTCTGAGAAGAAATCAAAAAGAAAACAGAAAGCAGATTAACTCGTGTGTCAAATAAGTGCATGTATCGACCGATACTGATATATCATGGTTTTTACCCATTAAAGACCATGATATAAGTCCTTTTTATCGAGTCTTTCTATTGTCCGTAGTCTTTTAGAGTCTTTTCAGGTTTTAGCATGTTTGGAGCTTAATTGGAGTTTTTAGAGCATTCTGGAGCTTTTTGGCATTCGTTGAAGACGTTACCACCGATGGATTGAGCTCAAATTTGGACACGAGATAGATCAATGGATTAGCTTTCATTTCGAAGTGGTTTGAAGCCATTCCAACGGTGCGATCAAAAGTTATGCCAGTTTTCGTGAAGACAGTCCAGTCTGGCAAACACCAGAAATGTCCTGGTATCGACCGATACCAGCTGGTATCGATCGATGCCGACTGCAGGAAAGGAAAACGCGACTTTCTACGACTTAGAAGAATCTGCTTTTTGGCCCAGAAGACTTTATTATTTACAAGAAAGCCCAGAACGTGTTTTAGACTTATAAATAGGGTTTTTAGCCACCTGTTTAGGCTATGCTTGATTTTACTTTATTCTTGCTTTGGTTCTTTAGGGAGACAAGTCTGAACCTCTTTCGGGAGAGAAGATTTCGAACCCTTTTGATATTTCTTACTTTGATGATCTATTCAATCATGTTGTTTGCTTCAGTCTGCATGTCTGAGTAGATCCCTTTTAGGTTTAGGGTTTTCTCATTAAGGATTTCATGGCTTGTTAGATAGATTGATCTGTTAGGGTTCATAATCAATTGAGTTCTTCACCATAGGTTGTTCTCAAAGCTAGTTTTAGGTTGACGAATCTGGAATCTAGATTTTAGGATTGTTGATTATTCACGGAAGTGAGATTGATAACCTGACAGAACCTAGGGTGAGCAAAATAATTATCTGCAAAGGAATTTGGTTTAATTATTTTGTGAACATATCAAACTTGGACATTAAAGCTGGTTTAGATCTTTAGGATTTGCAAAGNTACAAGCAACAGAATCAATAGATAGCCATAAGTTCAACAAGTACTGACAATGAGATAGACATGTTCAGAAATGAAAGCAAAACAAGAGACAAGAAAAGAAAAGAAAATGTGAAACCCAGGAGCAGAGACTAGTCGTCTGAATCATCATCGTCATCTGATAGATCATAGCGAGATGAAGGGCCAGGAGTGGAGTGGTCGGCGTCAGTGGATGACATGCAGCGGCAAAGAGAGACAACGGACCAGATGCTCTGAAGACTCTCCACGACATACCTCTGAAAAGTGGGAGTCTCCATCGGCAGATCCAGTGGTGGAGGAAATGAAGGTGCAGGAGCAGATGTCTGGCGGTGCTGTGAACGGCGAGGTTGACTTCCAGCAAAGTCATATGCGGGTGCCTCGGCTGCAACGACAGGAATGGATGGGAGCTGGCGTGGTGCGCGGACATGCAGAGAAGAGTGGTGCTTAGAATGCAGATGACGTAACGCAGAGTCGGATGGCGGATGTCTATCTGTGTCGTGTTCTTGGAGTGGTAGGCTCCAAGACTGATGTGACGCCAAAAGACTTGTACGTCATGAAACTGGGAAGGAAGAGCTACCTGCTGAGGATAGGGATCGAACCCGTAGATAGCGCAGAGGTCAGGGATAGGCAGCCTATAACGAACCCCTCTAATCAGGAAAGTCAAGGTGCCCTCTGAGGCAGTGCGATGGACCTCGTCTCTGTAGTACACTCGAGCTGTGGCGAGGAACTGGTGAACAAGGTCTGGATAGAGGTCATACTGTCATGAGTACAATGTCCCCAAACCAATCTTATCAAGCGTCTCTGAAAGCTCCACATCGATACCGAGACGGCGCATGGTGTGTGGATCGATGAAGCGAGTAGGGAGGATGACAACGCGCAGCCACTCGTTGTAAAACAGAGTGTCGTAGTCGTCCCACTCCTCAGCTATAGACCTATAGATGCAAGCCCCACTCTCAGTCTCCTCCTCAGGCAAACCCGCCCAATCGTTTTGCGGAATGATCCTCTTCCCCTCCAACTTGGGCCAAGGAGGTCGAGCAACAAGGGCAAGGGCAGAAGGAGATGGCGAACATCGCGGTGCAGCTCTTAGGTCACTGATGTGGACTTCAATGAAGCTTTGAGGACCAGTGTTGTCCGTGAAACCACGTTTCAAGACCCTGTAGCGATCTCGGAGCGGCGATGACTCCGGCGTGCCAATAGGAGCCACATAACGCCTCTACCTCATCTTGAAGATTGAAGTTGCGGCGTAGAGGATTGGAACCGGAAGCGTCATCCTGTCGTGCCTTCTTGCGGGGAGCCATTCTGAGAAGAAATCAAAAAGAAAACAGAAAGCAGATTAACTCGTGTGTCAAATAAGTGCATGTATCGACCGATACTGATATATCATGGTTTTTACCCATTAAAGACCATGATATAAGTCCTTTTTATCGAGTCTTTCTATTGTCCGTAGTCTTTTAGAGTCTTTTCAGGTTTTAGCATGTTTGGAGCTTAATTGGAGTTTTTAGAGCATTCTGGAGCTTTTTGGCATTCGTTGAAGACGTTACCACCGATGGATTGAGCTCAAATTTGGACACGAGATAGATCAATGGATTAGCTTTCATTTCGAAGTGGTTTGAAGCCATTCCAACGGTGCGATCAAAAGTTATGCCAGTTTTCGTGAAGACAGTCCAGTCTGGCAAACACCAGAAATGTCCTGGTATCGACCGATACCAGCTGGTATCGATCGATGCCGACTGCAGGAAAGGAAAACGCGACTTTCTACGACTTAGAAGAATCTGCTTTTTGGCCCAGAAGACTTTATTATTTACAAGAAAGCCCAGAACGTGTTTTAGACTTATATTTAGGGTATTTGCAAAGGAATTTGGAATTCTAGGATTTAGACTTAGATAGTTTTCGCAACGACAATTGGTTAATTATATCTTGGTGATTTGAGTTCGAGAACAATGCTTAACCTGAACCCTGTTGATTGATTTGTCTGCATTCCTTGATTTCCTGAGAAATACCCTAGGCCTATATCCTCTCCATTGATTCTACATCTTTTAATTCTGCATATTTATATTCTCGCTTGATTGATTTGGCTTAGCGTAATTTGATTCTAGAAATCTATTGTGTGATTCTCTGAGTCATTGTGGTTCGACCCCTAAAATAATAAAAAGACTGCTTAGATACTTTAGGGTATTAATTTTGAGCATATCAGATACCAAGGGGGTATCGATCGATACTCGGGGTGTAGGCACACAAGTTCGTCACAGATGCATCCAAAATTCCACTCTATTAACCTAAAGTAGAATTCCTCAAAGTACTCTATCTCTATCAGACCCATTTTCATCTTAACATAGCAATTTCATTCTCCTAGAGCTAAAGATGACAAGAAACATAGCAAGAACTTCATAGCAAAGGAAACCCCAAACCGAATCTGTCAACAAACCGAATTATGTACAGACTCACCAGTGGGTTGCCTCCCACCAAGCGCTTGTTTAATTTGTTTAGCTCGACATGGAGATCAGTCAGGCAGCCGGTGGTTCGGCCAAAGGTAATATGTGGCCATCTGGAATGGTGGCTTTCACCCAATAATGTTTCACCCGCTGTCCATTGACAGTGAACTCCTTTCCTTCAGCACTCAGCAACACGAACGCGCCATGAGGTCGGACTTCCTTGATTGTGAAAGGACCTGACCAACGAGAACGCAAATTCCCAAGAAACAATTGTAAACGAGAGTTGTATAGAAGTACCTGGTCATTTGGTTCAAAGTGGCGAGAAAGGATTTTCTTGTCGTGATAGGCTTTGGTCCTCTCCTTGTACAGTTTGGAGTTCTAATAGGCAAAGTGTCTGATCTCATCCAACTCATTCAACTGAACCAATCGCCTTTGAGCAGCAGACTTGATGTCGAAATTCATAAGTTTGGTAGCCCAAGCTGCCTTGTGCTCTATCTCAACTGGAAGATGACATGCTTTCCCATACAACAAATGGAAAGGTGTGGTGCCAAGGGGTGTTTTGAATGCGATTATGTAGGCCCAAAGAGCGTCGTCGAGTTTCAGTGCCCAATCCTTCCGTGTAATGCCAAATGTTTTCTCTAAAATCTCCTTGATCAGTATGTTGGAGACCTCTACTTGTCCACTGGTCTGAGGGTGTAATGGCGTGGCGATGCGACGGTGCATGCCATATTTTCTCAGCAGCTTCTCGAAGATCTTGTTGATGAAGTGAGTGCCACCATCACTTATAACAACTCTGGGAACTCCAAATCGAGGGAAGATAATGGTCTTGAACAGTTTCAGAACCACGGCAGAATCGTTGGTAGGACTAGCAATTGCTTCCACCCACTTGGAGATGAAATCGACGGCGACCAATATGTATATGTTCTGTCGCGATGGAGGAAATGGTCCCATAAAATCAATACCCCAGCAGTCAAAGATTTCTACTTCGAGGATGTAGTTATGTGGCATCTCATGTCGCTTGCTGATCTTTCCTCGTCTCTGAAACACATCACAGCGAGAGATGAAGGCGTGAGCATCCTTGAACATTGTAGGCCACCAGAAACCCGCTTGCAAAACCTTTGAAACTGTTTTGAATGTGGCGAAATGCCCAGCATACTCAGATCCATGGCAATGAAATAGAATTTCTGGCACCTGAGATTCAGCTATACACCTTCTTTAAATCCCATCAGAACAATGCTTGTATAGATATGGTTCATCCCAAAAGTAACGTCTGACATCTGTCATGAATTTCTTCTTGACATACTTCTTGAGATGCTTTGGTTCGTAGTCGGCAGCAAGGTAGTTGGCTATCGATAGAGGCTCCTTTTCCATGGATGTAGTATCGATCGACACTGACTGGTGTCGATCGATACTGCTCGTCTGGACCTGTTTCACGTGCAGACTCAAGACAAAAAATCAGAAATAAAATGGAAATTAAAACTTATATATAGACTCACCAGTGGGTTACCTCCCACTAAGCGCTTGTTTAATGTCATTAGCTTGACAGTGTAGGGGCTCAGGCGTCGGGTGGTTCGCAGAGAGACAGTGAATGCATCTGTGACAAACGTCTCATCCAAGATGGTGTGTAAGCATTAACTACATGTGGACTACCAAGGAAGTAAGGAACATCATCAGGGCAGGATGGAAAATTGGGTGGGATACTTCATTTTCCTGCACAGTCATCAAAAGAAACAACAAGCGCTCGACGAGAATCTCGCGGCTTGCTTAAGTGTGAAGTAGATGCGAACATATGATTGATGACATTAGGTGGTTTGGAATTGGAAAAAGAAGGTGCGTACCTTTGCTTTCTCCGAGGTGTCTGGTGTGTGAGAGGTGGGGATTTTTGCTTAAAATCAGCTGGCGGGCATAATGCTGCGTCGACCGACGCAATGTCTGAAACTCGAATTTCACCACTTTTTCTGTAGTTTAGCTCTGCAATCTTTGCCTCCATTGTAAAAACATCATTTTCCAGCAGTCTAACATTAATTGGAGCCTCTTCTTCGAGCCTAGTAGTACTGAAAAGACACTCCTCACTCCAATCCTTAAGTACATCACTCTTTTCTGAGCTCTCAACCAAATCTTCTTGAATAACCAGCTTGCTCATTTGCTCAGTAGCATCCAAAACTTTGACATACCCAGCAGTAATGTCTTGTGAAAGCTCTGTGTTTGGGTCCTCATCAATGGATATCTCTACAGAAAAGATCTGTCCATCAATGGTAGATCTCCTCCTCAGCTTGTCCATGTTAAAACTCATGACTTCATCACCCAAATCAAGCTCTATATGTCCCTTTCTCACATCAATGATGGCACTAGCTGTTGCCAAAAATGATCTTCCCAAGATAAGAGGATCCTGAGGTTTTTCAACATATTCCAAAACCACAAAGTCTGTGGGAATCATAGAGCCTTCGATCATTAGTGGAACATCTTCTAAGATACCTTCGGGAAACCTTTTTGATCTATCAGCTAAGGTGAGAGAGATCTTTGTTGGAGCGAAATCGGTCATCCCAAGACTTTCAGCAACAGAGAGAGGAATCAGGTTAATGCTAGAGCCAAGATCACAGAGAGAATGAGGGAACCTTTTAGTTGAGATGGAACAGTCTAGTACAAAACTTACTGGATAAGGTAGCTTCTCTGGAATCCTACTCTGAATCATAGCAATAACATGTTCAGAGATTTTCACCTTTCTCTCTTTCCTTGAAACTGTCTTTTTCAGGAGAATTTCACTGATGTCCTTTGTGAGCAGAGCTGCTTCCTCAGGACTTACACCATTAGTAACCATCCTCTTAGCATACCTCCTGAGAGCTAGTGAGGTCTTGATAGCATCGACGAACGGGAGTTCAACAACTAATTTCTCTAACATTGTTCTGCATCTAGCCTCTTCTATTTCTTTCTTAGACTTGGCAAGAGGTCGAGGGAAAGGAATCTTTGGTACCTAGACTGTCCCAACATGTCCTGTAGTCTGCTTCTGGTCGACCTTTGGACTGGTATCGATCGACACACGGGGGGTGTCGATCGATGTCTGTGGTTTTGCAACCGATCCTGTAGAACTTTGAACAGGCAACGATCGATGTTGAGGAGTATCGACCGATACTGGGTGAGTATCGATCGATACTGGGGCAATTCCAGGAATCTCATCGTCGTCATCTGCAGCAAGATCGATGAGCTGCTAAGGAGAATAGGTTTTCTTCAAGCTTGGAGTGACCTCTATTCCACTTCACAAAGTAATGACATGAACATGCTCCCTTGGATTCACAGTTTTTCCCGGAAGGAAACCATCCTGTCTCTTAACTGTTTATGCAGTCTGGGCAACCTGAGTTTCTAGCTTCTTCTGATGAATGTTTAAAGCCTCGATTTTTCCATTCAGATCAGTGTACAAGGCATCCATATTTCCATTGAAATCAACAATCATCTTTTGTTGCCCCTCAAGAATTTGTTCAAGCATAGTCTTAACTTTGCTCTCCTGAGTCTTGGGAGGTGGTGTCTAGTAGGATGAATTCCCATAGGTGCGAGTGTACCCACTGTTCTGAAATGGCTTCTGACCAAAGGAGTTTGCTCCGAAATTTGCAGAGTTGAAAATCAGATTTGAATCCTCCTCTTTGAGAGTTGTCGGTGTAACCCCGGTTGTACGACGAATTCTGAAAACCATTACCACCGATGTAGTTGACATCCTCTGCTTCACCTTCATCGATGTTCTCGACTTCTTCAGCAAAATGCACTGCCTTCTTCTGCTTGCCCATTAATAGATTGTGAACCGAATCCAGCTTCGCATGTACCTCAGCAATCTGCAACCCATCAACATTTCCATTCTGCTTCTTCCTCTCGAAATCTGCATTCTTAGTACTGTTGCTAGACGCCAAGTTTTCAATCAACACATAAGCGTCCTCGGGATACCTGGTGTTGAAATTACCATTGCTTGCAGCGTCCAAAGCCATCTGATACCTCCAATCGATCCCTCTGAAGAAGATACCTAATAACTGAACCTTCAAGAAACCGTGGTGAGGGCAATCCCTCTGATAAGACCGAAATCAAACCCAGGCAGCCTTGAATGCCTTGGTTGCTCCCTGACAGAACTTGGAGATCTTGTTCCTGAGCTCTTCCGATCTCGCATCATCAAACCCATCAACATTTCCATTCTGCTTCTTCCTCTCGAAATCTGCATTCTTAGTACTGTTG
>SMJT01000008.1:923378-937740 GCA_004349715.1 Crucihimalaya himalaica | reverse complement strand
CTGTTGCTAGACGCCAAGTTTTCAATCAACACATAAGCGTCCTCGGGATACCTGGTGTTGAAATTACCATTGCTTGCAGCGTCCAAAGCCATCTGATACCTCCAATCGATCCCTCTGAAGAAGATACCTAATAACTGAACCTTCAAGAAACCGTGGTGAGGGCAATCCCTCTGATAAGACCAAAATCGAACCTAGGCAGCCTTGAATGCCTCAGTTGCTCCCTGATAGAACTGGGAGATCTTGTTCCTAAGCTCTTCCGATCTCGCATCATCATAGAAGTTGTTCAGAAATGCAGTCATAGTCTCATCCCAAGTAGTCAAAGAACCAGGAGGAAACTGCTTCAACAAGTAAGCTGCATCTCCACTAAGAGAGTATGGGAAGAGCTTACAGAAGAGGAACTCATTGGACACTCCATTGTATTTGATACTGGTGACCAAATCTGCGAACCTCTCGATATGATCCATGGGATGCTCGTGAGAAAAACCATGAAAAGGGTGCTGGCCTACAAGAGTGTAGTATGCAGGCTTCAGCTCAAAGTCATTTCTCTGGAAAGTTGGAATAAGAATCGCAGAACGATTTGCATAGAACTAATCTGGTCTGTTGTAATCCCCAAGAATTATAAAACGATTAACCTGAGCATTCCCAACATTCCCACGCACAGCCGGTGGGATAACCTCATTAGCTACCGGTGCATGGGCAATAATGTTTCCTTTCGCATCAAGTCTCTGCCCTTGCGCGTTACACAGGTGACCTTCCTGGTCTCTCAAAACTCCAGCCTCATCACGAGCGAGCACAATAGGATTGTTCATCTCAGCTTATTTCTTTTGCTTTCTGATCGTACGCTCTAATTAAGCTAGCTCTTTGTTAGATAGATTGGTCAAATGCTTGTTCTTGCTACTTCTGGTCTCTCGATGATGCATACACCTAAAACACAGAAATCAAATCACGTAAGTGACAGAAATAATAACGAGTATCGATCGATACCTTAAGGGTGTCGATCGATGCTCAACACTTAGTCGAAATTCTAAACCGTAATCTAATGGTGAAATTAGAGTCCCCGGCAACGGCGCCAAAATTTGATATGCTCAAATATAATATTCTAAAGTATCTAAACAGTAGTTGTAGTATTCTAGGGGTCGAACCACAAAGACTCAAGATGTTCACTCAATAGATTTCAGAATGTGAATTAAGCTAAGCGAAATGAATGTAATCAAAAGTAACAAAACGATTAAAACAAGGTAGTAAATCAATGGGGAAAACGCTAGGCTTTCTGGAAGTTTGCAGGCAATCAGAATTATAAATAAGATTTAAATGTCAGGAATGAAATAAGTTCTGCTCTTGAACTTGAAACACAGATATAAAGTAAACTAACTGTCGTTGCGAAAACTATCTATGTCTAAACCTAGAATTCCAAATTTCTTTGCAAATTCTATAAATTCAAACAAGCATTAACGATCAAGTTCAATTGTTCACAAAATCCTAAACCAACTTTCTTTGCGAATAGGTCTTTTGCTCACCAAACACTAGTTCAGAAAACTAATCACACTTTCGTGCCAATTAATCAACCTAATATCATATTCTAGTTCGCGAGGCTAGAATAAGCATTAATCTCAAGTCTAGGTGAAAAGCTCTATAGATATTCCTTAACAACTAAATCAGATCTAATAATTCATCAAACACCTTTTAAACAACCCTAAACCTAACAGAGAATCTACTCAGTCATGGTGAATGAGATAAACATCATGAATAAAATAGATATCATAAATAAAATAGAGTAAGAATACAAATAGGGTTCAAGGTTCTTCTCCCAAAAACTCAATTGCAGAAAACTCTATCTCCAGAAAATCAAGTCTCTCTTTCTGGAGGCTGAAAAACCTAATTATATAGCAAAAACACGTTTAGGAGTGTAATCGAAAAATAAGGAAAGCTTCTGGTTTATCTTCGGGTCTTGTTGCGCGTTTTGATCACTGGTATCGACCGATACTGTAAATGGTATCGATCGATGCTAGGATCTTTGATCGTGTCTCTCCAAAAGGGATGGTGTCGATCGATGCTTCTTAGGTGTCGATCGATACTACCTTCAGTTCTCCGAACTGCTTCAGATCCAATATACTTCAAAAGCTTCCATAAATCCAATCTAGCTCCAGATGTGCCTACATCTTGAAAAGAACCTGAAAAACTCTAAAACTACTAAAAAGACTCAGAAAAAGGACTTATATCATGGTTGAAAGTGGGTAAAAACCATGATATATCACCGGCGGAAAAGAAACTATTGATTAGATTGGTAGCTTTGGCTCTTCTGGTCTATTCAATGAGCTGATTTCTCCTCCCACTATCTATTTGTGAGGAGATTGACAGTGTTATCTCTTCCTTCTGGTGGGGGAGAGAGAATGGAAAATGAAGGATCCCTTGGGTGGCTTGGAAAAAAATGACTCTTCCTAAAAAAGAAAGAGGCTTAGAATTTCGGGACCTACGTAAGTTTAATAGAGCCCTTTTAGCCAAACAAGCATGAAGAATTTTGGATAATCACAGGAGCCTTCTCGCCAGACTTTATAAAGGTCTCTACTTCCTAACGACAACGTACTTAAAGTAAATACTAAAATCTATGCTTCTTATGGTTGGAGATCCATTCAGGAAGGTAAAATTTTATTAACTCAAGGTATTCGTTGTCGTATTGGTACTGGTAAGAGTATTCGGATATGGAAAGATGCTTGGCTACCAACCTTTGCGCCTTGACCAGCTAATGGTCCAGTTCTTAATCATAATATGACGGTTGCAAACTTTCGGATAGAGAATAAGAGGGAATGGGATCCAGTTATATCTGAAGGTGTTTTAAATCTCAAAGACCAACAGTTGGCTTCGACTCTATATCTCTCATAACACGCTGATCAAGACAACTTTGATTGGGTTTACATGTCAATTGGCAAATATACGGTACGTTCTGGTCATTAGGTAGCGACCCATGTTAACCAGCACGTAAAAGATGTCATTGAACCCCCTCTCAGTTCTCTTGGGTTAAAACAGTCTATATCAAAATTGCCAATAGCACCCAAACTCCAACACTTTCCGTGGCGGGCTATCTCTGGAGCCTTAAAACCACCAACACGTTTACTTTCCAAAAATATTCCGGCTGATCCAATTTGTCAAAGGTGTTGTATGGAGGACGAAACAATTAATCATCTACTATTCAAGTGTAATTTTGCGCTTGCTACTTGGACGTTGGTTGAAGGGAATTTGAGTCGTCAGTTTTTGTTCACCAAAAATCTTGAGGATAATATTTATCTTCTTATTAATATCCACAAGAGTGACTTATTCCATGGATTGTTACCATTTTGGATGGTGTGGAGGTTATGGAAATCAAGAAACAACTTTAATATTCCAGAAAATAAATAGAACTAATGTGAGTGATGTTAATAAGGCTATCGCTGATATTAATCAGTGGTTAGTGATGAATCAGTCCCCGTCTTTGTCGTTGAATGGCATGGTAGTTCATCGTCATCATCGTTCTCCCTTCTCTTCTCATGGTAGTCAATGGCAACCACCACCAAGCGGATGGATAAAATGTAACTTTGACAGTGGCGATAAACATGGTGAAGCCTATACTTGTACGGGTTGGATTTTAAGAGATGAAACTGGAGTTGTCAGCGGGATCAGCCAAGCTTCAGGCATCTGTCTCATCATTACAAGCGGAAACCTTAGGATTTTTGAATGCACTCCATATTGTGTGGATGCAAGGCCTTCGAAATGTTTGGTTTGAAAGTGACAGTCAAGAGCTTGTGAAGTTAATTAATCACAAGGAGGACCGTTCAAACGTTACTTCAAGATGTTCATTTTTGGATGGCAAAATTTCTGATGGCTTCTTTGGACTTTACAAATCGAGAAAGGAATGCAACATCGGATATTCTAGCTCGTAAAGCTTGTTCTTCTGATTCTTGGTATCAAATGTATTCAATTCCACCTTCTTGGTTTTCTAAATTATTGTATTACCCGCATTCGAATTAATCAAGTTTAAGTTGTTTAAAAAAAACCAGTTTTTTTCTTCACCCCCTTCTCTCCTTCTTCGTTAACGTCGCCGGTGGCTTCTCCGCATGTCTACTCATTCTTCTCCTTCTTCATTTTTCTTTCAATTTCTCTCCTTTTCTTGCCATCTTCTCCTTATCGCCGATCACTACATCTCTATCTCCATCTAAGGTACTCATGGAGATTTCTACATCTCCATCTCCATCTAAGCAATTTCTCTCTTTTTCTCGCCATCTTCTCCTTATCGCCGATATGTAGATTTTTAGATTTCCATCTCCGTCTCCATGTTTTGTTAATACCTATGACATGATTTCTTCTGCTCTTATATTTCTTCAGAAACAGAGTGAAGAACTTGCTTCAGTAGCAATAGAACACGTGGAAGCTGTAAACCCTAGAACTAACGTCTCTGTGTCAAAGGATCAATTTGATAGTACAGTAACAATTCTTAACATTGTATGTTCGGATGGATTACCATGTTTTTTTAAGTTACGACATTCGCATTCAAGGTTTAGTATTGATGTTCATTGGTCTCCTGCATGTAGTTACCTGGTTTCATCTGCTGTTGGTCCCTCTTCACATCTTAGAGAATTTGTATTACACAAACTAAGATCGATGTTTTTGGGTAGTTAAGACTACCTCTTTTTTGGCTTTTTCATTTACTTAAATAGAAGCAAAAGTACAACTTGGATCATCCGATCCTGATTACAAGAAAGTGGGAAGTGCAAACAAGGAACTAGTTTATGTCGGATCCTCAACAAACGGATGACTAAGCCTCCTTATTAACAATACTGAAATTTAATAAAGAACTTAAATGTTTTGAAATTATTGAACCGGACATTAGCATGTTTATGTCGCGTATTTCTGGTTTGGCACTCTCACTCGGCGTTTGATCCCTGTTACGTCCTCTGTTTCCCATGTCCGCATCAATACTCCCCTTGTTGACAAGAATCTTGTCCTCAAGGTTTAGGTCTGGAAAACTGGCATGTATTTGCTCCGCCTCCTCCCATGTTGCTTCTTCCATGGGTAAACCTTGCCACTGAACGTGATATTCAAGAACACGCTCCCCGTCACAGAGTAAATCTTGAGAAGCAAGAATTGCTTCATGGTTGAGACGCAACAACCCATTGGCACGAAGTGGAGGTAAGGTACCTGAAGTTGGTTTGTCTGAGCCGACATGCTTCTTAAGCAGAGAGACATGAAAAACGGAGTGGATACGACTGCTTTTGGGAAGCTTCAAACGATATGCCACAATGCCTACACGTTCTTCAATTTGAAATGGACCAAAATACCGAATAGACAGTTTTTGAGAAGCACGGCTGAAGATGGAATTCTGGTGATAAGGTTGCAGTTTGAGAAAGACCCAATCTCCGGCATCGAAAGAGACATCACGTCTCTTTGGATCCGCTATCTGTTTAATTCTTTGATTTTCTTTGTGCAGATGCGACTTCAATTCTTCAAGAATGTTGTCACGGGCCTGTAGCTGCTCATCTAACTCATGATCAGACATACGAGCATTGGAATAGGTGTGACTCCTTTGTCGTGCTTCATCAGTGTCCCAATATGCGCACATTTTTTTCCACAGTGTTGACAATCCATGTAGGTTGCTCTCACTATTTCTCATGTTGCTAACCATGTCTTTCATCCGGCGTTGACAGATCTCCTTGAAATATTGTTGAACTGTCCCTGTTATCAAGGGATACCAGGTGTGTGTTTTCTATAATACAAAGAATGATGTTAGTGGCAGTGACAACACAAGGAAACCAATATGTGAAGATAGGGACATAAAACAGTACCGCGAACTCGAAGTATCTTTCCTGTCTCTCCCTAGGCACACATATCCAGCTATAGTAAGCATCGTCAAATTTTTTTGTAAAAATTTTAGTTATCAACCGAACCAGTTTCAATCCTTTGTCGCGAGTAAAACTACGAACACATGAAAGCTAAGGTGTGGGAGAGAGGATGGTGGTAAACTTATCCAGGTATGGCACCATAAGCAGACCATTAAGAGCCCTAAGCGTGTCCTCCTGCAGATCCGGCAACACTGAAGATTCATCATGGAAGTTGTTTCCTTGTGAAGAAGGACGACTCTTATCCTGTGAGTTGTGATGTGGAGAAGCTGGAGCGTCCTGCAAATGAGGTGAAGTGGAAGCTTCATTATTCTGGACTTCTCGTGAGGAATGAGTCGCACCTGATTCACATTGTTGAGGCAGGGAATTCTGGAAAAGTTGTTGTGGCGGTGGATAGCTCCCGACATGTATTCTTGATGTTGATGGGTTTGCAAGGCTGGGGACTTGAGGTGAGGTTGACTGAGGCGGACGAATTAGGGCTGCCGGCGTGAAGTTGTATTGACTAGGTAGAGGACTTGGTGTTCTCGACGTTGTCGTTGAGCCTCTAGCACTCGGAGAAACATTGGGAACTTGTCTTCTCTTCCGTCCTCGTCCGCTCTTAGCTGGTGGCATCGTGTGAATGAGGAATCAAAGAATAACCTTGAAACAGCCAATGAAAAAACGAAGATGCAGGAACAATGATGGAGTTGTGTATGTCCTTGATCTGCAAAATAGAAATCTAAGTCAGTCTTCTACATTAACCCTTTAAAAAAATTAACCAATCACTGTTATTTAGTATCACCACGACAACAACAACAAGTAAACCACATGCTCAACCACACCACAAGTCAAACCTCAAAGTCTTAAACTTGGTAACTAATTTGTTAAATAAGAACAGCAATATGCAAAACTCAAATCTTTATGATTCAAACTACAACTTCAGAGATCATAAATTGATCATTGATTACTTATCAAACACACGAAAGTCTCTAATCTTCTATACATTGTCATACATGTGAGTATCCTATAAGCACTATATTCAGCAAACAAAAACTCAATAAGTAGTGCCACTTTCATACAAAGCACTACTAACAACATCAAAGTCATTCATTATCATGATATTTGTAGTAAAAAAAAAACATAAAGTCAAGAGAATTACCTTGAAACAGCCAATGAAAGAAGGAAGCTGCAGGAACGATGATGGAGTTGTGTATGTCCTGGATTTGCAGAATAGAAGTCTAAGTCAGTCTTCTACATTAACCTTTAAAAACATTAAGCATTCACTGTTATTTGGTATCACCACGACAGCCACAACAAGTCAACCACATGCTCAACCACACCACAAGTCAAACCTCAAAGACTAAAACTTGGTAACTAATTTGTTAAAATAAGAACAGCAATATGCAAACATCAAATCTTTATGATTCCAACTAAAAATTTCAAACATCATAAACTGATCATTGATTACTTATCAAACCGAGAACAAAGGTAATAAGAAATCAAGAACCAACAAAATGAAGAACAAAGATACAAATCTTTATTTGAGTTGTGATATAAAAATTAAACATAATGATTAGCCTAATCATAGATAATCAGAGACAAATAAAAAAGCCCGAGTGCCTTATTACCTTTGTTTCCATGATTACCAAGAACAAAACAACAGAGATTACAAAGAAGAAGACAAGAACAAAACAACATTATCAAAGCTGCTTTATCTTGTCACTAGTATAGATTTAAGCATCTAATCTCAGATTTAAGCATCTTATTTTAGACAAAACAATAGAGGCAAAGTTTCTAAAAGGATAGATTTTTTCCTGTCACTAGTAAAATCAGCGAACGATAAACAAGACTTAAGCATCTAATTTCAGATTCCATAAGATGTTTTGCAGAAACGAATGAAAAAAAAAACAAATCATAATCCCTAAGAACGAGCGCCATAAACTTACCAAAGGACAAAGGACTGAAAACTTGACAGAGTTGGAAAATTGAAGAAGAAAACAAGTGATTTTTGAAGAAAATTTGAAGTAAACACAAGAAGAAACAAAGAAATCGAAGAGAAGAAGATGATACTCGTGGGAGAAGCGGCAGTGAAGGTTTCACAATTGTGTGATTGGCGACTTAGGGTTAGAGTGAAAAATTGGTTTGGGCCGGTTTGGGCCTTATCCCCAAATCTCATCCCTCGGTTGTATATTATTCTTGCAAGAATAATAATAATACAAATCAATCACAAGAGAAGACAACAACAAAACTTATATGTGAGTTTTTATTAAAAATATTTATATTTACAGGTATAATAATTTTTATATTTTTACCATATAATTGACATTCAATTTTTTTAACATACAATCTTAAGTCCCGTATAGTTTGAAAATTTTCTTTTAAAATTTCATATATATATATATCCATAATGTGAAAGAAAAATTTTATGATTATTGTTTTCAAATTTAACATAAATTACATAATCATCATTGTGACATAAGTAACATAGTTAATTAGTAGGGTTTTTCGTCATATGGTTCTTCATCAAAAAGTGTGTTCTCAAATTGACCATCCCCTCGTACTCGAGTTCTATAATATCAGTTAAGGTCTCGTAGAAATCCACTTCATCAGATGCATGAGTGTCATTTTCACCTTTAACATAGACCCCATAGTTGCATGTCTTCCGGCCAGCGTCGTGATTATGTGTATGAAACAAAAAGCCTCTTGTAAAATACATTGGCCATGTTTTGACCTTATTCAAAGGTCCGTGAACTAAGTCTTGAACCCAAGTAGGAAATGGATTTGTGGCATTCCAGTAAGTAACCTGCATATATATATAAATTAACAATAGTGTCAATTTATATAAGTATAAATATATGCATAGTACATAGTTATGAATATTATTTAGACATACATATTCTTTCCCCCATAAATGATACTCGTCAGCTCTTTTTGTGGAGAGTTCTTTTTCGGAAAGTCCTCTATATTTTGCAGAAATAAAATCCTCGAACATTCTATACAAGACCAACACAAATATGAGAAATCATAGTGGATTATATATATTAATAGGAAAGTTGAGATAGGCGCCAACTTATATACCTCTCAATTGGTTGAAAATATTCACAATTTCGTAAAACATATGCATGTGCGCATTAATAGTCTCTCTCTGATAGCCATATTTCATGCTTTTCTCCACTTGGACCACTACAAGAAAACACTGTAAAAACAGACGGAGGAACCGACGGGTTCTATTTCGGTCAGTAAAAATCGACAGAATACGCACAAAAAACCGACTAATCAATTTTTGTCGAGACCCATCGGTTCTAACCAACCGAAATAGAACCGACGGTTTTAATCGACCGAAAACAAATGGAAAACCGACGAGTCAGGGTAACGGTCACATTCTTGTCGGTTTTCTGTCGGTTACTAGTTTACGTTAAATATCCGTTAATATAGCCGTTATATTTTTAAAAAAACCGACGGAAAACCGACGGACGCATCATTATATATTTGAAACCACCCTCATTTTCTACACACATTACTCATTCAAAACAAACATTCGTCTCTTTATAAGAAAAAAAAACTTTTTGTCATGTCGTTTTCAAATTATTTTTGTTCGTGGATGGACGAACCAATTATGGATCCGGAGTCGAACTTAGGGGGTGTTATTGGATATGAACTTTAAAAGAGTTTTGATGACTTAAAAATATATAGAAAGTAGATAAATGAAAGATTTCAAATGATTACTAGAGAGTTTTGTATACCCTTTGATTAGTTTTTTTAGAATCATAGAAAATGATTTTGAGAATACCTTGTCAAAGTACAATATTTTGAATGATTAGATTTTGTGAAGAAAAATATGTAGAATTCATAAACCAATAACATAGAATTTTAATTCAATGACAAAATGAGATTCTTTCATAAAAGTTGAATAACATAAGTGACTTTATAAATCCATGAATCCAATAGCTCCAGACTTATAAAGATTTAAGAGTATTTTTTACAAATATATAAACCAATAACGACAAACTTTAATGAAGTTTTGGAAAATCTTAATAGAATAACACTAAAATCTTAACAACATCTAAATCTTTATAATTCTCTCTAAATACACAAACCAATAACACCCCCTTATTAAAAGATGATTATGCACGAGGTGTCGGGGAATTCATGGAATTGGCATGTCAGCAACCATCAGCCCAACAAACCCGTAAGTTGAAATGTCCATGTTCTGTATGCCACAATTCGCGTAATAATAGGATTGATTTAGTATGAAAACACATGTATCGCTACGGATATAATCATGGTTATAAGGTTTGGTATCTCCATGGGGAAATACCTGCTTCTAGTAGTACTAGAGAACCTTATATTGTGGATAGGGTAGAGGAACATAGAACGGAAGTAGATTATGTGGTACTGTTCAGATGATTAATGATGTGTATAGAGAAAATATAGCGCAAGAGGCGGGATCTTCTTTAGAAAGGGCAAAAGAACCAAATTTAGAAGCCAGACAGTTTTTTGATATGTTAGATTTAGCAAAACAATCTCTATACAGTGGATGCAGAGATGGTCACTCGCCTTTATCTTCTGCCAGTAGATTGATGACCATAAAGGAGGATTTTAATTTGGCAGAAGATTGTGTGGATGCAATAGCAGATTTTGTTAAAGATATTTTGCCTGAGGATAATCTGTTTCCGGCATCATATTACGAGATTCAAAAATTAGTTGCTAGTCTTGGTTTACCATATCAGACGATTGATGTTTGCATCGACAACTGTATGATATGTTGGACAGAGGATGAAACCGGAGAAGGTGTAAAATAGAGTAAGAATACAAAGAGGGTTCAAGGTTCTTCTCCCAAGACTCTATTGCAAAATCTCTATCTCCCAGAATCAGTTCTTTGTTCAAAGTGGCTGAAAAACCTAATTATAAAGCTAATACACGCTTTGGAGTTAATTGCAAAATAAGGAAATCTTCTGTTTCTTCTTCGGACTTGTTGAGGATTACGTGTTCTGACTATCGGTATCGACCGACACCATAAATGGTATCGATTGACACCATAAATGGTATCGATCGATAAAAGGATTATGAGTTGCGTTTCTTCCAGATGTCGGTCGATACTGAGCTTCAGTTCCCGAACTGCTTCAGCTCCGAGATGCTTCAGAAACTTCGATAAATCCAATTTAGCTCCAATCGTGCCTAATTCCTGAAAAGACTTTGAAAGACTCTAAAAGCACTCATTAGACTCAATAAAAAGGACTTATTTCATGGTTAAAAACAGGTAAAAACCATGATATATCAACTCCCCCAGACTTAGTCTTTGCTTGCCCTCAAGCAAACAGAAACCCAAACCAGAGAAAGAGGTTTGAAAACACGGAGACTCACCTGTTCTTGAAGCGTTGCGATAACCCTTTTCTTAAGCTTTCCAGATATTACCTAACCAGTTCCGAATCTAACCGCCATGTACTTCTCCGTAGACATTCGCAATTTCCCAGATTCCACCCATTATCTCACAGCATTAACATACTGAACCTTTCATCGCCAATTTCATCACTGCAACTAATGTTCAAGAACCTTCTAAACTCTTCCTCATGCGATATCATGACCAAGGAACCACCCAAGTTTCTATTTTGGTATTGTTTTCCTATCCCCAGACTTATCTCTTTTTATACTCTTAATTTTGGATTTAGCTTTGCATATACAAATCAAGGTTTGAGACGCGAGTATTGATGGTGATTGCCACCGAATCCCCGGTTCTCCCCTCTCAATGTATCAAAGGCCTTAGACGAATAATGGGGTCTTGGGAAATGTTCCTACCCCTCACTTCAGAGCTTTGTGTGATCATTCCTTATCCAAGTGGAATAATGGGATCACATGAAGTGTTCCTAGCCCTCTACTCGGCGGAAATCATCTCATCTTTTATGCATTTTATGTATCAACGTGTGTCAAGGGAGAGATATACCATAATTTTCAAACACATGGGTTCCTTTGTCAGATATGAATCATGAATCAAGTTCTGTAAACACTAACCTCATAGATGAAGTGCAAATAATTTGGCTCAGGGTTTAGAAGAAATATGCTGGAGACATGGATGTCTTCTAGTCAACTGGTCAGTCTTTGGATTTTTCATTAGTCGATCAAGAACTGATTATGTAACACTGATCACTCAAAAGCAAAGTCAGAGCAATGGATTCAAGCAAAAGTTCATAATCTCCAACAGGTTTTGACTCAAGAAAACAAAATTTTGACTCAAACATGACTGACTCTAAAAAAAACAAACACATTGTCAATAACTACCTCCCCAGAGATGGCAAAAGAAAGCAAAAGAACAGAGTTGCTGAAGGAGTGCACAAAGGTTACCCGTGTGTGATAATGGGTATCGATCGATGTTCTAACCAGTATCGACCGATACTGTCGAGTATCGACCGATACTAAGTATATATCGATCGATACAGAGACCTTTTATCGTGAAACTGATGCCAAAGTCGTGCCCGGAGAACTAGATGTTAGATCAAAGCACTGTTAGATTACTGGAACACAAGTTAGAAGCAACAAGATCATAATAAAGCCACAAGTTCAACATAAATAGAGTAACAATGAGACATAAGAGTTCAAATGAAAAGACAAAGAAAAGAAAAGGGACAGGGAAAGAAATAACGTGAAACCAAGGAAACAGAGAGTCTAATTGATATGATCATGGATACACCAGCTTTGGAAGAGGATCCCGAGGAAGCATTGATCATTCCCGAAGGTCCCGTTACGCGATCGAAGACACGAAAGCTAAACCGAGCTGTCCGGGAGTTACTTAACAACGTTCGAATCACTGATGAATAACCGAGCTCCGCACTACCATTCGACCGAGCTCCCGCGCTCAAGGATTCCCGTGCTCAAGAATTCTCGAGCTCCGCACTACCAATCGACCGAGCTCCCGCACTCAAGGACTCCCACGCTCAAGGATTCCTGAGCTCCGCACTACCATTTGTCCGAGCTTCCGAGCTCTTTCACACCGTCCTCAACGTGATCCGAGTACAACACCCGTACTTCCCATAGAAGTTGGACCGAGGTGTTTGATCTTGTACTCTTTTCCCTACTTTTGGGTTTGTCCCAATGGGTTTACCAAAAGAGGTTTTAACGAGGCAAGAACATTCATCTCCCGAGCTGGTCCAACTTCTCAGTCAACAACTGATAAGAGGATGGGAGGCTAAGAGGCATTCACACAAGAGTTAAAGTCTTTAATTAGACTTAGTTATTTCCCATACATTGTTTTTAGTCTTTTCTAGAAAACTCTTTACATTCTAGTTCTATATAAACTATGTAATCTCTTTGAGAATAAGGAATCATTAAAAAATCATTTCTAAAAGAAGTTTCTCTTTGTTCCTATGTGAACTTTTCGATCTCTTTGGTGGTTAGCCAAGAAATCATTTTGGTCTTAGGGTGGTTAGCTCTCTGATCATCTCCGATCACTAGGTGGTTAGCCTTGTGTTCAATCCGATTCCAAGGTGGTTAGCCGACGAGTCACAAGCATTCCTAAGGTGGTTAGCCTACGGTTCAGGTTTACCGAGTGCAGTCCATAGCCCTCGACGCAACCATTCACTTCCCCGCCTTGTTCTACAAGGATTATCCGTAACCAATACCGAACAAGAGTGTGTTTCTTGGGAGATCTTACCAAGATCGTATCACTGATTCACTGAAAGTTGTTCTAGCCCTCTACTCGGCGGAAAATCATCTCATCTTTTATGCATTTTATGTATCAACGTGTGTCAAGGGAGAGATATACCATAATTTTCAAACACATGGGTTCCTTTGTCAGATATGAATCATGAATCAAGTTCTGTAAACACTAACCTCATAGATGAAGTGCAAATAATTTGGCTCAGGGTTTAGAAGAAATATGCTGGAGACATGGATGTCTTCTAGTCAACTGGTCAGTCTTTGGATTTTTCATTAGTCGATCAAGAACTGATTATGTAACACTGATCACTCAAAAGCAAAGTCAGAGCAATGGATTCAAGCAAAAGTTCATAATCTCCAACAGGTTTTGACTCAAGAAAACAAAATTTTGACTCAAACATGACTGACTCTAAAAAAAACAAACACATTGTCAATAACTACCTCCCCAGAGATGGCAAAAGAAAGCAAAAAACAGAGTTGCTGAAGGAGTGCACAAAGGTTACCCGTGTGTGATAATGGGTATCGATCGATGTTCTAACCAGTATCGACCGATACTGTCGAGTATCGACCGATACTAAGTATATATCGATCGATACAGAGACCTTTTATCGTGAAACTGATGCCAAAGTCGTGCCCCGAGAGAACTAGATGTTAGATCAAAGCACTGTTAGATTACTGGAACACAAGTTAGAAGCAACAAGATCATAATAAAGCCACAAGTTCAACATAAATATAGAGTAACAATGAGACATAAGAGTTCAAATGAAAAGACAAAGAAAAGAAAAGGGACAGGAAAGAAATAACGTGAAACCAAGGAAACAGAGAGTCTAATTGATATGATCATGGTAAATCAGCCACTTTGAGAG
>SMJT01000008.1:876509-923353 GCA_004349715.1 Crucihimalaya himalaica | reverse complement strand
AGTGGTATCAGAGCCACGCTCTTGATTAAACCCGGTATTTTCTATCTATTTTCTACCTCTTCATTTTCTGACTAATTTCTTTTCTTTTCTATCTTTTGTATTAAACAAGTTAAAAAAAAAAAAAAAAAAAAAAAAAAAAGAAGAAGAAGAAATATGGTTCATCAATTCTTTTCTACCTATCTTGTCTCTTCATATTCATCTAGTGATCTAATTGGTTTTTTGAAGCTACCATCGAATAGTTTCGATTTAGTTCCTTAAGAACCGAGAAGAACTTCTAGTGTGTTGTGAGGAAATTTTGAGAGTTGTGAGAAACACTGAGAAAAACACTTGAGTTTATTAACTAACGTGTTTGTTTGTTTGCGAGGTACAATGTCACAAAGTCATGAATCCGACGATAACATGAGAGCCATGATGAGAGAATTTACTCGGACAATGAATTTGGTAACCGACCGTTTGGTCGACTAGAGGAGCAAGCCGAGCAAGGGTCCAACGTTGGCATTGCACTTGAGAACAACATGGACGAGAATCATGTATCCGACGACAGTGTAGGACAAAGACAACCACGCGTGCCACCAAGGCAAAGGCGAGACCAAAGAAAACCAACAACAACATCGGCGAGAACAAAACCAACTCTATCGGCAAAATCATCAAAATCGGCAGCAAGACGAACATCTAGTCAATCCGTTCTATTATTGATCAAGAGCAATAAGAGGAGTGGCCCATTTATCTCTAAGGCTTATGGTTGATATGGAGAAGAATGTGTGTTGAGTATTTTAGGCCTAGTCAAGAGTAACAAGCCCTTGTAGAAGCCCATTCACAAAAGGAAGAAGAAGAGAGGTGGAGCGCCAAGGGGAAGGAGCTGTGGGAGACTCGCCTGGACCACCTTCTTCTCTCTCTGGTGTGGACCACTTCACTCTCTCTCTCTTGGCTTTGTTTGTAATACACTCTCTCCTTGTAAACCTAGTAGCTAGAGTATATAAGCCTCCCATATGTAATCACACACTCTCTCTTATGGAAAATCGATTTTAAAGCCTCCATCTTTATTCTCTATCTTTCTCTTTTCTCTTCTCTTAATCTCTCAACCTCTACCCTTAATCTCACTCTTAATCTCACTTCTGCTCATCCAGCTTTGGAAGAGGATCCCGAGGAAGCATTGATCATTCCCGAAGGTCCCGTTACGCGATCGAAGACACGAAAGCTAAACCGAGCTGTCCGGGAGTTACTTAACAACGTTCGAATCACTGATGAATCACTGAGCTCCGCACTACCATTCGACCGAGCTCCCGCGCTCAAGGACTCCCGTGCTCAAGAATTCTCGAGCTCCGCACTACCAATCGACCGAGCTCCCGCACTCAAGGACTCCCACGCTCAAGGATTCCTGAGCTCCGCACTACCATTTGTCCGAGCTTCCGAGCTCTTTCACACCGTCCTCAACGTGATCCGAGTACAACACCCGTACTTCCCATAGAAGTTGGACCGAGGTGTTTGATCTTGTACTCTTTTCCCTACTTTTGGGTTTGTCCCAATGGGTTTACCAAAAGAGGTTTTAACGAGGCAAGAACATTCATCTCCCGAGCTGGTCCAACTTCTCAGTCAACAACTGATAAGAGGATGGGAGGCTAAGAGGCATTCACACAAGAGTTAAAGTCTTTAATTAGACTTAGTTATTTCCCATACATTGTTTTTAGTCTTTTCTAGAAAACTCTTTACATTCTAGTTCTATATAAACTATGTAATCTCTTTGAGAATAAGGAATCATTAAAAAATCATTTCTAAAAGAAGTTTCTCTTTGTTCCTATGTGAACTTTTCGATCTCTTTGGTGGTTAGCCAAGAAATCATTTTGGTCTTAGGGTGGTTAGCTCTCTGATCATCTCCGATCACTAGGTGGTTAGCCTTGTGTTCAATCCGATTCCAAGGTGGTTAGCCGACGAGTCACAAGCATTCCTAAGGTGGTTAGCCTACGGTTCAGGTTTACCGAGTGCAGTCCATAGCCCTCGACGCAACCATTCACTTCTCCGCCTTGTTCTACAAGGATTATCCGTAACCAATAAACAAGAGTGTGTTTCTTGGGAGATCTTACCAAGATCGTATCAAGTGGTATCAGAGCCACGCTCTTGATTAAACCCGGTATTTTCTATCTATTTTCTACCTCTTCATTTTCTGACTAATTTCTTTTCTTTTCTATCTTTTGTATTAAACAAGTTAAAAAAAAAAAAAAAAAAAAAAAAAAAAGAAGAAGAAGAAATATGGTTCATCAATTCTTTTCTACCTATCTTGTCTCTTCATATTCATCTAGTGATCTAATTGGTTTTTTGAAGCTACCATCGAATAGTTTCGATTTAGTTCCTTAAGAACCGAGAAGAACTTCTAGTGTGTTGTGAGGAAATTTTGAGAGTTGTGAGAAACACTGAGAAAAACACTTGAGTTTATTAACTAACGTGTTTGTTTGTTTTGCGAGGTACAATGTCACAAAGTCATGAATCCGACGATAACATGAGAGCCATGATGAGAGAATTTACTCGGACAATGAATTTGGTAACCGACCGTTTGGTCCGACTAGAGGAGCAAGCCGAGCAAGGGTCCAACGTTGGCATTGCACTTGAGAACAACATGGACGAGAATCATGTATCCGACGACAGTGTAGGACAAAGACAACCACGCGTGCCACCAAGGCAAAGGCGAGACCAAAGAAACCAACAACAACATCGGCGAGAACAAAAACAACTCTATCGGCAAAATCATCAAAAACGGCAAGACGAACATCTAGTCAATCCGTTCTATTATTGATCAAGAGCAATAAGAGGAGTGGCCCATTTATCTCTAAGGCTTATGGTTGATATGGAGAAGAATGTGTGTTGAGTATTTAGGCCTAGTCAAGAGTAACAAGGCCTTGTAGAAGCCCATTCACAAGGAAGAAGAAGAGAGGTGGAGCGCCAAGGGGAAGGAGCGTGTGGGAGACTCGCCTGGACCACCTTCTTCTCTCTCTGGTGTGGACCACTTCACTCTCTCTCTCTTGGCTTTGTTTGTAATACACTCTCTCCTTGTAAACCTAGTAGCTAGAGTATATAAGCCTCCCATATGTAATCACACACTCTTTCTCTCTATGGAAAATCGTATTTTAAAAGCCTCCATCTTTATTCTCTATCTTTTCTCTTTTCTCTTCCTCTTAATCTCTTCAACCTCTACCCTTAATCTCACTCTTAATCTCACTTCTGCTCATGAATTTCTACCATGTATCAGAGCCTTAGGGCTATTTTCTCTCATTCTCTTTGTTAATCTCACATTTCTTTTCTTCTTTTTCGAGTTCCTCCATTGAATCTGTCCATTCGCTAGTCACTCCCTTCTTCCGTCCTACGGATTCGTGTTCTTGGACAGATTCGCTTCTTCTCCTTTCTCCATGGATGCAAGCAAGCCATTGACTCTCCCAGTCACTCTCAAGGGAGAAAACTACCTCTTTGGTCAAGAACAACCAAGACAGCACTTTTGTGGGAGAGGATTGTGGAACCATGTGGAGAGAGGGCTTGAAATCAAGGATGTCACCAAAGAAGATGGGAAGAAGGCTGTTGAAGAAGCTATGGCTGAAGAAGCCAAGTGGTTTCAAAGAGACCAGACCGTGCTTGCAATCATTCAAGGGTCCCTTGAAGCTTCCATTCTAGAGGCTTACTCTTATTGTGAAACGGCAAAGGAGCTTTGGGGAACTCTCAAGCATGTTTATGGGAATGTCTCCAACCTTAGCCGAGTTTTTGAGGTCAAAAGAGCTATTAACAACCTCAGCCAAGAAGATCTTGAGTTCACCAAGCATCTTGGAGGTTTCGCTCTCTTTGGGCCGAGTTGGAAATGTTGAGGCCGAGTACTATCGACCGGCGGTTCTCAATGAAAGGCGTGAACAAGACAAGGTCTTTGGCCTCCTTCTCACTTTGCACCCAGCCTTGAACGACCTGATCAAGCATATTCTCCGAGCCGACAAGCTACCTAGCCTTGACGAGGTGTGTTCTCAAGTGCAAAGAGAACAAGGCTCACTCGGTCTCTTTAGTGGGAAAGGGGATCTTCTCATTGCCCCAAAGGAGTTTACCGTTGTGAGGAAAGGAAAGTGTGGACAATGTGACCATTGCAAGAAGAAAGGTCACACCAAGGACAAGTGCTGGATTCTTCATCCCCATCTCAAGCCAATCCAAGTTCAAAGACTCCAAAGCAAATGTCTCCTTTGAGGTCCCATCCGCGCAAGAAGCTTCTCTGGATCATCTAGACAAGAGAAGGCAATGATGGCATCATCCCAAGGAGACATTGTCATGAAAGTCAGACTTTGGAGGCTCTCTTCCAATCTATTGCTTCCCTGAAGGAATCTGGTACCTCTCTCTATACTCATAGGCCTAAGGACTCGCTAGTAGTAGACTCGGGTGCGTCTCATCATATGATTAGCAATCCGGATCTTCTTAGTGAGATAGAACCTGCCTTAGGTCGTGTAACAATAGCAAATGGAGATAAAGGTGCCGGTAAGAGGAGTAGGGAATCTTAGGATATTTGATAGAGAATCTAAGCCTTCTTTATGCCTAATTTCATTTCATTCCAATTTACTATCGGTTAGGAGAACGACTAATGATCTCAATTGCAATGCTATCTTTGGTTATTAAGACTGGAAAGATTCTAGGCAAAGGAGGCACAAAGGATGAACTCTATATTCTTGAAGATCTCTCAAGTCGCCTGACTCTCTTCCCTCTTCTGCTTTCATTCCAATATGTTGTTGCATATGATGTTGTTTGGCATGCTAGATTAGGCCATCCCACTCTCGTGCTTTAAGTTTAATGCTCCCTAATGTTTCTTTTGATACTCGTGGCTGTGAGCTTGTATTCTTTGCAAACATTGCACAACGGTTTTCCCTAAGTCATCTACTATTTATGAGAATTGCTTTGACTTGATTCATTCTGATGTATGGACATCCCTGTGCATCTAGAGATAATAATAAGTACTTTGTGACATTCATAGATGAAAAATCAAAGTACACTTGGATCACTTTTATTATCTGCAAAAGATCGTGTATTGATGCATTCTAAACTTTCAGAACTATATCACTAATCAATTCAAGGCTATAATGTGGAAGGTACTTAGGACCGATAATGGAGGGGAATATACGAGTCACCGATTCAAAGAACACCTAGCCAAACATGGGATCCTACACCAAACAAGCTGTCCATACAACCCACAACAAAATGGAGTTGCCGAGAGGAAGAATAGACACTTGATGGAAGTAGCACGGTCGATGATGTTTCACATGAACGTGGCCTAAACGGTTTTGGGGAGATGCGGTCATGCAGCGTGCTACCTCATTAATCGGATACCAACAAGAGTCTTAAAGGATCTTTCCCCATTCCAAGTATGAATAACGTAAAAACCCTCTCTCGATCACTTACGTGTCTTTGGGGTGTGTGTGTTTTGTTATGGTGCCAGTGATCAAAGGAACAAGCTTGATCCAAAGAGTGTCAAATGTATGTTCCTTGGGTACTCACCTACACAAAAGGCTACAAGTGCTTTGATCCGGTTAACAACCGAACGTATGTCTCAAGGGATGTCAAGTTCATGGAAGAGAGGGGGCTCTATGATAAGAAGATTGGGACAACCTCAAGGATCTTTCCCAATCTCCCTCGGATAGGGCAGTAAACTCAAGAATCTACTTGATCACCTTGGAGTTACTCTACATGGAACAAGGGGGAGAGAGTGAGCATAAACAAGCTGATCAGAATGAGCAAGTGGAGGTTGAAAGATGGCTCCAATGATGAACAAGAGCCTCCTCAAGAGGAAACTCAACAGTCGACATGAACTTGGACGAGGATCTAGTAGAGGATATTTCCTCACAAGGCAAGAAGAGAACATGAATGAGTCCTTTGAGGAAGAACAAGTAATGGTTCCTACAGCTCAACTACCAAGGCGGAGTACACGGATTAGACCTGACCCATTCTAGACCGTATTGGGTGAAACGCACCAGTGTATTACAACAATCAAGCCGTCGCTCATCCGATACAGGCAGTATGTTTCTCTTGCCCTTTTGCATCTGAACACCAACGCCTTTCTTGGAAGATTGAACTCAACCGTATCCCTCAGACCTATGAAGAGGCTAAGGATAAAGAAGAATGGCTGGGAGCTGTTGATGATGAGGTTGGAGCCATGGTTCGGAATCAAACTTGGGAAGAAGCGAATCTTCCACCAGGGAAGAGAGCAGTGAGTTCTAAATGGGTGTTCACTATCAAATATCTAAGCAATGGAGAGATAGAGAGGTACAAGGCTAGACTAGTGGCAAGAGGCTTCAACACAAACCTATGGGGAACTACACGGATACATTTGCTCCGGTAGCTAAGCTCCATACGGTCCGAGTGGTTCTCTCATTAGCTACAAATCTGACTTGGGAGTTGTGGCAAATGGATGTGAAGAATGCCTTCCTACAAGGAGAACTTGCAAGAAAGAGGTCTACATGATCCTCCTCCCAGTCTTGAAGCATGGTGACACCCGGCAAAGTCTCAGACTTAAGAGCAATCTACGGTCTTAAGCAGTCCCCAAGAGCGTGTACCATAGATGCTTAGTTCTACTCTTAAGGATCACGGTTTCAAGCGCTCTGAATCTGATCACACCTTGTTCACTCCTTCAAGGACCCAAAGGTATAGTCGTTGTCCCTTATTTATGTGGATGATTTGATCATCTCAGGGGACAACACTGAAGGTATTGCTTTGACCAAATCTGTTCTTAAGGATTCTTTTGATATTAAGGGACCTTGGTGCTCTAAAGTATTTCCTAGGAGTCGAGTGTGCCGTTCTCCGGAAGGCCTCTTTCTTTCTCAAAGGAAATACACTCTTGATTTGTTGAATGAGACAGGTAAACTTGGAGCAAAGCCAGCCAAGACTCCACTTGAAGATGGCTACAAGGCCAATCGAAAGGGGAGAAGGAAGATGAGCCATACACGGATGCAATGCAATACCGACGCTAGTAGGTAAGCTCATATACCTATACGTTACACGTCCTGATATTTCTTTGCTGTATCTCAGGTAAGTCAACACATGCAATCACCCACGATGTATCATTGGAACATGGTCGAGAGGATCTTGAGATATCTAAAAGGAAGTCCAGGTCAAGGGATTTGGAGTGGGAAGATGAAAACACTGAGATTGTTGGGTATTGTGATGCGGACTATGGGGGAGATAGATTGGATAGAAGATCTACTACCCGGTTATTGCACGTTCGTAGGAGGAAATCTGGTCACCTGGAAGACTAAGAAGCAGAAGGTTGTGTCATGTTCAAGTGCAGAAGCGAGTATAGAGCCATGAGGAATGTTACCAATGAGTTGACATGGCTGAAAGCTCTACTTGAAGACTTGGCATTAAGACAGATCAGCCCATCACTCTCACACTGTGACAATCAAGCGGCAATTCACATAGCATCCAACTCTGTCTTCCATGAGAGGACAAAGCACATCGAGATTTGTTGCCCACAAGGTTCGGAGAAGATTGAAGAAGGAGTGATTCTCCCTTGTTACACAAGAAGTGAAGACCAGTTGGCGGATGTCTTCACCAAAGCAGCGAGCCTCAAAGTTTGTCAAAGCATTCATAGCAGACTCGGGCTCATCGACCTGACAAGACCTTGATCAAGTCCCCTCGCCCTTGCCATTATACTCTTTTTCCCTCGGTATGGTTTTGTCCCCTTGGGTTTTCCATATTGAGGTTTTTAATGAGGTAATGTGTCATTGGCAATCCAAGTTTAGCCTTCACTTCTGGCGGCTGAACTGAGGGGGAGTATTGATCAAGAGCAAATAAGAGGAGTGGCCCATTTATCTCTAAGGCTTATGGTTTGATATGGAGAAGAATGTGTGTTGAGTATTGAGGCCTAGTCAAGAGTAACAAGGCCTTGTAGAAGCCCATTCACAAGGAAGAAGAAGAGAGGTGGAGCGCCAAGGGGAAGGAGCGTGTGGGAGATTCGCCTGGACCACCTTCTTCTCTCTCTGGTGTGGACCACTTCACTCTCTCTCTCTTGGCTTTGTTTGTAATACACTCTCTCCTTGTAAACCTAGTAGCTAGAGTATATAAGCCTCCCATATGTAATCACACACTCTCTCTTATGGAAAATCGATTTTAAAGCCTCATCTTTATTCTCTATCTTTTCTCTTTTCTCTTCTCTTAATCTCTCAACCTCTACCCTTAATCTCACTCTAATCTCACTTCCGCTCATGAATTTCTACATCTATGAGCAAGATTACTCATCCGAGGAAGGACGAGCTAGACAACACCCGGTCAGAAGAAATGATAATGATCTTGGCGGTATAAAACTTCGCATTCCACCCTTCTAAGGAACCAACGATCCTGACGCATTCCTAGAGTGGGAAAAGAAAATCGACTTAGTTTTTGATTGCCAACACCTCTCCAAACGAAAGATGGTAGGTTAGCCGCTACTGAGTTCCATAATTATGCTATTGACTGGTGGGATCAATTGGTGACTAGCAGGAGACGCAATGGAGAGAACCCCATTGAAACGTGGGAAGAAAATGTCTTTGGTTATGAGGAAGTGTTTTGTTCCGACTCACTACCTTCGAGAATCCATCAGAAATTGAGGAGGTTGTCACAAGGAACTAAAGGAGTCGAGGATTACTTCCAAGAAATGGAGAAGCTCATGCTCAAGGCTGACATAGATGAGCCCGGCGATGCGACTATGGCAAGATTCCTAAGTGGAATGAACCAAGAATTACAAGATCGGATGGAAATGCAATCGTATGGTACCGTGGAGGAGATGTTGCATAAGGCCATTCTTGTGGAGCCAACAACTCAAGAGGAAGGGTATCTCAACGGCCATCTTACACCACTAAGCCGAGCTATGCCAAAATCGAGAAGCCGAGCTACCCCTGTCCGTACCGATTCCAAGCCCAAGTCGGAATTCAAACCGAGCTCATCCGGACATGACTACAAGGGTAAGGCTGAGGCTACTTCTACTGTTCGTAATCGTGACATTGAGTGTTTCAAATGTAGGGGCAAAGGTCATTATGCGAACAAATGTCCAAACCAACGAACCATGATGTTAATGGACGACAGTGGAGAATATGACCGAAGACGAAAAAAAGTTTGATTCAGCACCTATCTACGACGATGAAGGAGATGAATATGCGGTTGATGGAGAGCTTACTTGTAGCTAGGTGTTCTTATTTCCCAAGAGAAGGTCGTTGAAGACGAACAAAGGAGAACTTGTTCCACACTCGATGCATTGTTAAAACCAAGGTGTGTAGCCTAATCATTGATGGAGGCAGTTGCACAAACTTGGCCAGTATAACTTTGGTGGAAAAGTTAGGCCTGGAAACTAGGAGACATCGCGCAACCGTACAGCCTAAGGTGGTTGAATAACCAAAGGCCCCTCCAAGTCACAAGGCAAGTCACCGTTCCCTTGGCAATTGGGAGATATGAAGATGAGTAGTGTGGTGACGTGCTACCTATGGACGCTGGTCATATTTTACTTGGACGACCATGTAGTACGATCGTAAAGCCGTTCATGATGGTTACACAAACAAACATTCTTTTGAACACAAAGGCCGGAAGATCACTCTTGTTCCTTTGTCACCTCATGAAGTATATCTCGATCAGCTCAAACTTGAGCAAAACAATGGCAAGAGCAATGTGAGTGAACCCAAAAACACTTTATCTACCAAAATGAGTGTGAGAGTTCTTTGAGAAAAACTGATACAAAGGCTTTGAGATTAAACCCGTGAGAAGTGAAAATCTTTTCGTAAAGCCAAGTGAGATAAAATTTGCCCTTGCTACCAAGCAACCATTGTTTTGATTATTTTTAAGGATGCTTTTACAAGCATGACTAATCTCGAGCCGGATATTCCGAGCAGTGTGTCTTCTCTTTTGCCAGGAATTTTGTGATGTCTTCCCCGAAGATAGCCCCAGTGGTTTACCTCCTATTCGCGGGATTGAGCATCAAATCGATTTCGTTCCCGGGAGCCAGACTACCAAACCGGCCAGCTTATCGAACCAATCCGGTCGAAACCAAGGAACTCCAACGGCAAGCTAGTGAACTTATGGAGAAGGGTCTTATCTGAGAGAGTATGAGTCCGTGTGCCGTTCCGGTGTTACTTGTCCCTAAGAAAAGACGAATCTTGGAGGATGTGCGTCGATTGCCGAGCTATCAACAATATTACGGTTAAGTACCGCCATCCAATTCCCAAGTTAGATGACATGCTAGATGAACTTCATGGGTCTAGTATCTTCTCTAAAATTGATTTAAAAGTGGTTATCACCAAATCCGGATGAAGGAAGTGATGAGTGGAAAACCGCTTTCAAAACCAAGCATGGATTATACGAATGGCTTGTTTATGCCGTTTGGTCTCACTAACGCCCAAGTACTTTTATGCGTCTCATGAATCATGTCCTTAGGTCTTTTTATAGGCGTCTTCGTTGTTGTTTACTTCGATGATATCTTGATCTATAGTAAGACTTTGGACGAGCATGTAGGTCATTTGCGTAAGGTGTTAGAAGTGCTTAGGACGGAACATCTTTTTGGTCAATTGAAAAAGTGTTCTTTTGTTCAAGATAACGTGGTCTTTCAAGGTTTTGTGGTAAGTTCACAGGGCATACACGGTTGACGAGGAGAAGATCAAAGCATTCGAGATTGGCGCGAGTCTAAGACAGTAGGAGAAGTCCGTAGCTTCACGGCTTAGCAGGATTTACCGACAGTTCGTTCGGGACTCAGCACTATTACCGCACCACTCACCGAAGTGATTAAGAAGGACATGCGCTTTAAGTGGGAGCAAGCACAAGAAGACGCTTTCCAGCTCCTAAAACACACTATACTCACGCCCTCTTCTTGTTTACGCCATTTCTTTGAAAACTTTTGAGATTGCATGCGATGCTTCTGGTAAGGTATTGGAGCTGTCCTAATGCAAGAGAAGAAGCCAATCGCCTTCTTTAGTGAGAAACTCAGAGGAGCAACCCTCAACTACCCGACTTACGACAAAGAGCTTTATGCCTTAGTTCGTGGCACTCCAAACATGGCAACACTACCTTTGGCGAAAGAATTCGTGATTCACACCGATATTATCAATCACTCAAACATTTAAAGAGCCAACATAAGGTGAACAAGAGGCATGCGCGGTGGATGGAGTTCGTGGAGACATTCCCATACGTGATTCAATACAAGCAAGGCAAAGAAACATTGTGGCCGATGCATTATCTCGGAGATAACACTTTGATCTCAACTTTAGATGCAAGATTCTCGGATTTGAAATAATCAAAGAAGCCTACGCAACTGATTCTGATTTCAGGAAGTATTTCTATCTTGTGAAAAAATTTGCTTGGGGAAAATATTTTAGAAGTGATGGTTTCTTGTTTTACGAGAATCGACTTTGCATTCATAATCCTTCTTGGCGAGATCTTCTTGTTAGGGAGGCACATGGTGGCGGCTTGATGGGACATTTTGGCGTAGCCAAAACACTTTCTATTGTACAAGACCATTTCTTTTGGCCGCACATGAACGTGATGTGGAAAGAATTTGCAACCGATGCACCACTTGTAAGTTCTCAAAATCCAAGAGCCAAGGCCAAGGTATGTACATCCTTTACCGATTCCTAGCGCACCATGGACCGACATTTCGATGGACTTTGTGTTAGGTTTACCTAGGACTAGAAAAGGACGTGATTCGGTCTTTGTAGTGGTTGATAGGTTTTCTAAAATGGCTCATTTCATACCTTGCCATCAGACCGATAATGCATCTAACATCGCCGACTTGTTCTTTAAGGAGATTGTGCGCTTGCATGGGATGCCTAGGACTATAGTCTCGGATAGGGATACAAAATTTCTGAGTTATTTTTCGAAGACCTTGTGGTCTAAGCTAGGAACTAAGCTTTGTTTCTCTACGACTTGTCATCCGCAAACCGATGGACAAACCGAGGTGGTCAATAGGACCTTAAGAACTCTTTTGCGGGCTGTGATTAAGAAGAATCTTAAGTCTTGGGAGGATTGCTTACCTCATGTAGAATTTGCATATAATCATGCCATGCATTCTACTACATCTTTCTCTCCTTTTTAGCTTGTTTATGGATTTAATCCGCTTACACCTCTTGATCTAACTCCTTTACTTTTGAGTGAGCGTGTAAGTATGGACGGACATAAAAAGGCTGAGCTGGTCAAGAAAATGCATGAAAAGGCGAAGCAAAATATTGAGCATAAGACGGAACAATACCGCAATGATGCTAACAAAGGACGGACCAAAAGAACGTTTGAACCTGGCGACCAAGTTTGGATCTATTTAAGGAAGGATAGGTTCCCGAAAGAAAGGAAATCGAAACTATTGCCTCGAGTTGACGGACCATTAACAATTTTGGAGAAAATCAATGACAATGCTTACAAAATTGATCTCCAAGGTAAATATTCCGTGAATTCTAGTTTTAACATCACTGATATTCTTCCTTTTGTGACAGATGAAGCAGACTTGAGGACAAGTCCTTTTCAAGAGGAGGGGGATGATATGATCATGGATACGCCAGCTTTGGAAGAGGATCCCGAGGAAGCATTGATCATTTCCGAAGGTCCCGTTACGCGATCGAAGACACGAAAGCTAAACCGAGCTGTCCGGGAGTTACTTAACAACGTTCGAATCACTGATGAATCACTGAGCTCTGCACTACCATTCGACCGAGCTCCCGCGCTCAAGGACTCCCGTGCTCAAGAATTCTCGAGCTCCGCACTACCAATCGACCGAGCTCCCGCACTCAAGGACTCCCGCGCTCAAGGATTCCCGAGCTCCGCACTACCATTTGTCCGAGCTTCCGAGCTCTTTCACACCGTCCTAGATGTGATCCGAGTACAACACCCGTACTTCCCATAGAAGTTGGACCGAGGTGTTTGATCTTGTACTCTTTTCCCTAATTTTGGGTTTGTCCCAATGGGTTTACCAAAAGAGGTTTTAACGAGGCAAGAACATTCATCTCCCGAGCTGGTCCAACTTCTCAGTCAACAACCGATAAGAGGATGGGAGGCTAAGAGGCATTCACACAAGAGTTAAAGTCTTTAATTAGACTTATTTCCCATACATTGTTTTTAGTCTTTTCTACAAAACTCTTTACATTCTAGTTCTATATAAACTATGTAATCTCTTTGAGAATAAGGAATCATTAAAAAATCATTTCTAAAAGAAGTTTCTCTTTGTTCCTATGTGAACTTTTCGATCTCTTTGGTGGTTAGCCAAGAAATCATTTTGGTCTTAGGGTGGTTAGCTCTCTGATCATCTCCGATCACTAGGTGGTTAGCCTTGTGTTCAATCCGATTCCAAGGTGGTTAGCCGACGAGTCACAAGCGTTCCTAAGGTGGTTAGCCTACGGTTCAGGTTTACCGAGTGCAGTCCATAGCCCTCGACGCAACCATTCACTTCCCCGCCTTGTTCTACAAGGATTATCCGTAACCAATACCGAACAAGAGTGTGTTTCTTGGGAGATCTTACCAAGATCGTATCACTAATCATCTGAAGCATAATCGTCAGAGACGGCGTATCGGGATGAAGGGCCAGGTGTGGATGAACGGGCATCCGTAGAGGACATGCAGCGGCAATGAGAGACAACGGCCCAAATGCTCTGTCAACTCTCCACGACGTACCTCTGATAGGTGGCAGTCTCCATCGGCAGATCTGGTCGTGGAGGAAATGAAGGTGCAGGAGCAGGCGTAGACTAGCGTCGTGAATGGCGGGGCTGACTTCCAGTAAAGTCAGGAATGGTTGCCGCATCAGCATCTGTCAGAGTAGAGGGGATGCGTGGCGGAGCGCGTACACGTGTAGCCGGAGCAACCGAAAGCAAGCTGGGATCTAGATCGAATTGCAGCTGGGAGGCATCGCCGTCAATAGTGGTTAGGGCTCGGTTGGGGAGTTGCACAAAGAGCTCGCCGTCGGTCGTGGGAAGACACCAACGCCGAGTTGGCTTAAGCCAACGCATGTGCTGCATATGCTGCTCATCCATGAGAGAGCGAGCTGTGACAATCGGGCACTCTGAAGTGGAGACCAAAATGCTCGAAGATGGGAGTGAGGAGGCTGCCGACCGGCTCGGTCTTCCGTGCAGTGGCGTAGTTGCGTCTAGAGAAAGGCTTGGTCTTCAGAGAGAACAAGTGGTGTGCGAAGACGGCGCCCATGTTGACCACGAGGTTCAATTCGGGCCACTCATATCGATCCTCAAGAATGAGGTCGCCGACAGACTTGTAGAGGAGGATCAGCTCAGAAAACCGCAACTTGTTCAGCTCCATCTTGCAGAGGAGAGTGGTGCTCAATATGCAGACGATGCAACGAAGAGTGGGGTGGCGAACGTCCATCTGCGTGGTGGTCTTGGATTGGTAGTTTCCAAGATCGATGTGTCTCTAGAAAACCTGGACATCCTTAAACTGAGTAGGTAGAGCTACCTGCCTGAGGTTGCGGTTGAAATCGTAGATGTCACAGAGGTCAGGGATCGGCAGTCTGTAGCGGACACCCCGAATCACGAAGGTCAGAGTGCCCTCCAAAGCGTCACGGTGGACCTCGTCTCTGTAGTAGACGTGTGCTATCACAAGGAACTGGCGGATAAGGTCGGGGTAGAGGTCGTACTGGCGCGTGTACAATGTCCCTAAGCCAATCTTGTCGAGCATGGCTGAGAGCTCCACGTCGATGCCCAGATGGCGCATGGTGTGAGGGTCTATGAAGCGCGTAGGAACCACAGCAACATGCAGCCACTCGTTGTAGAACAACGTATCATAGTCGTCCCACTCTTCGGCGATAGGTCTATAGATACAGGCCTCGCTCTCAGTCTCCTCCTTAGGAAAACCAGCCCAGGCTCTCCTCGGAATGATCCGCTTCATTTCCAACTTAGGCCAGGGAGGCCTAGCAGCAACAGCGGGTGCAGAGGGAGACGGTGTGCGGTGTGGTGCAGCTCTCAGGTCGCTGACATGGACCACAAGAAAACTCTGAGGACCCGTGTCATTGGTGAAGCCTCCTTTCAGAACCTTGTAACGATCATTTGTGAGGCAAGCTGTCACAACGCCGACGTGCCAGAACGATCCATCGAAAACCTCCACTGAATCCTGTAGACTGTACTCGTGGCGTGGTGGGTTGGAGCCGGAGGCTTCCGAGTGTCGTGCTTTCTTGCAGAGTGCCATCTGCGAACAAAACAAAATCGACACAAATCACCACATCGTCACATAGATACTATAAAATGGCAGGGAGCAACTCAGCATCGTCACATTCAGTTCATTCCAATTCAACATCTCAACTGTTTTCCACATTGTCAGGAAACGAAATTCTCAGAAAAATCAACATGCAAATCAAGCCAATTCAATTTCATGTAGGGTTTCATCGTGCCTTAAGAACTATCAAGGAAGTGAGAACTATGCAGGAAAGTAAAACAAAGGAGGCAAAATCGAGTTTCTTCAAACCTGGCAACGAATTCAAAAGTTGAGATTTCGAGTTTCATACCATGCAGATCGGGAAAATGAATGCTAGAATGACAATGAGGATGAAATTCCGATCGGAATGGGGTTTGGAATCGATAAAATCGGTTAAGAAATGAAAAACTTGTGAGAGAAATCGGCGTCGATCGATGGAGGAATGAAGAAGATGAATAAGAAACCCGAAGGTTTTATAGAGAGACTTACCTGGGTGACAGGTATCGACCGATACCGTAAGTGGTATCGATTGATACTCGCGACATGATAGTACAACATTTCCCTGGTTGTGGTATCGATCGATACTAACGGGTGTCGATCGATACTGCTCATCCGAACCTGGTTCACGTGAAGACCCAAGACACAAAACACAAAAACGAAAATGAAAATGAAAGGAAAGACCTATGTACAGACTCACCAGTGGGTTGCCTCCCACCAAGCGCTTGTTTAATGTCATTAGCTTGACATTGTGATCTTTCAGGCAGTTTGTGGTTCAGCCAGAGGCATTATGTGATCATCTGGAATAGCAGCTTTCGTCCAATAATGTTTCACCCTCTGGCCATTGACAGTGAACTCCTTTCCCTCAACATTTATCAACACGACTGCGCCATGTGGGCGGACTTCCTTGATTGTGAAGGGACCTGACCAACGAGAATGCAATTTCCCATGAAATAACTGCAAACGAGAGTTATACAGAAGTACCTGGTCATTCGGTTCAAAGTGGCGAGAAAGGATCTTCTTGTCATGATAAGCATTAGTCCTTTCCTTGTACAAATTGAAGTTATCATAGGCGAAGTGTCTGATCTCATCCAACTCATTCAATTGAACCAATCGCCTTTGAGCAGCAGGCTTGATGTCGAAATTCATCAATTTGGTAGCCCAGGCTGCTTTGTGCTCGAGCTCAACTGGAAGATGACACTTTTTCTCGTACAGCAAATGGAATGGTGTGGTGCCAAGCGGCGTCTTGAGAGCGGTCCGGTAAGCCCAAAGTGCATCGTCGAGCTTCGTTGCACAGTCTTTCCGTGTAGCGCCAACTGTCTTCTCTAGAATCTCTTTGATCTGTCTGTTGGAGACCTCAACCTGTCGGCTTGTCTGAGGATGATAAGGTGTGGCGACGCGATGATGCACACCATATTTCCTAAGCAGCTTTTCGAAGATCTTGTTGATAAAGTGAGTGCCACCATCACTTATAACAACCCGAGGTACTCCAAATCGAGGAAAGATAATGGTCTTGAACAGCTACAGGACTTCGGCATAATCGTTGGTAGGACTAGCAATCGCTTCCACCCATTTGGAGACGTAATCCACAGCAACCAAGATGTACTTATTCTGCCGCGATGGAGGAAATGGTCCCACAAAATCGATGCCCCGGCAGTTAAAAACTTCTACTTCGAGGATGAAGTTTTGTGGCATCTCATGTCGCTTACTGATCTTCCCTCTGGCAGACATCACAATGTGAGATAAAAGCGTGAGCATCCTTGAACAGTGTAGGCCACCAGAAACCAGCTTGAAGAACTTTGGAGACCGTCTTGAACGTGGAAAAATGCCCAGCATACTAAGATCAATGACAGTGAAATAAAACCTCAGGAACCTCAGTCTCAGAGATACATCTACTATAAATACCGTCAGAACAGTGCTTGTACAAGTAAGGTTCATCCCAAAAGAACCGTCTAACATCCTGCATAAACTTCTTCTTTTCATACTTCTTGAGATGCTTTGGTTCGTACTCCGCAGCAAGATAATTAGCTATGTCGGCATACCATGGTTCAGTAGGAGTGGTGACAGCTAGAGATTCCTCAGTAGAAAAGTGGTCTGCAACCGAAACAGCATTGGCGGCTAACTGGTATCGACCGACACTGGATGAGTGTCGATCGATGCTGAAATTCTGGACACGGGGAGATTGCAAAATCTCATTAGAGTGTCGACCAACACTGGGTGAGTGTCGATCGATGCTGGTGTTTTGCACTGGGAAAGTCGTAGCAGGGTTGTGTCGAATCCCAGTTTTGATGAAATAGATCTTCTCCTCAGGTAGAGAATCATCAATAGGCACAGTTTCATCGATCCTCATTCACGAAAAATGGTCAGCAACTCCATTATCTACCCCTTTCTTATCCTTAATCTCAATATCAAAACCTTGGAGCAGTAGAACCCAACGGCAGAGGCGAGGCTTTAGATCCTTGTTTTGCAGCAGATACTTGAGAGCAGCATGGTCGGTATGAACGGTCACCTTACTCCCAATCAGATAAGAGCGGAACTTCTCAAAGGAGAACACAACGGCGAGTAACTCTTTCTCAGTAGTGATACTTGAGAGAAGCTCCATGTCATTTACTATGTAAATAAAAAGGCATAGTAAATGACATGGAGCTTCTTGTCCTTCCTCTGACTAAGAACTGACCCAATTGCGAAATCACTCGCATCGCACATAATCTCAAAGGGGAGGTTCCAATCTAGTGGTTGAACAATAGGAGCAGTAACCAACACCTTCTTGATCTGTTCAAAAGCGACAAGACACTCAGGTGTAAAATCGAATGTGACATCCTTACAGAGAAGAGCAGTAAGTGGGCGAGCTAGCTTGGAGAAATCTTGGATGAATCGGCGATAGAACCCGGCGTGACCAAGGAAACTTCGAATGTCCTTCACAGATGTTGGTGGCAGGAGGCTTGTCATAACCTGAATCTTAGCCTTATCAACTTCAATCCCAGCCTTAGAAACCTTGTATCCCAGAACAATGCCTTCCTGAACCATAAAGTGACACTTCTCCCAGTTCAAGACCAAATGTTTCTCTTCACACCTCTGTAGTACCTTGCATAAGTTTTCTAGGCAGCCCTATAATGAAGATCCGTAAACTGAAAAGTCATCCATAAACACCTCCATAAACTCCTCGATCATATCTGAGAAGATCGACATCATACATCTTTAAAAAGTGGCTAGAGCGTTACATAACCCAAACGGCATTCTCCTGTAAGCGAATGTGCCGTAGGGACATGTAAAAGTCATCTTTTCCTGATCGTCTGGGTGTATCGGGATCAGGAAAAAGCCCGAATAGCCATCAAGGAAACAGTAATATGGGTGACTTGCCAACCTCTCTAGCATCTGATCGATGAATGGTAGTGGGAAATGGTCTCTCCTGGTAGCAGCATTCAGCTTCTTGTAATCAATACACATTCGGTGCCAAGTGATCGTTCTTGTCGGGATCAGCTCGTCCTTCTCGTTCTTCATAGTAGTGAATCCTCCTTTCTTGGGTACCACATGAACTGGACTGACCCAACTGCTGTCAGAGATGGCGTAGATGATCCCTGCCTCCAGAAGTTTCATTATCTCCTTTTTCACAACTTCTTTCAGATTCGGGTTGAGTCTCCTCTGATGTTCGATTGAAGCTTTCGACTCGTCCTCTAGATCAATCCGATGCATGCACAGATCCGGTGAGATACCTGAAATGTCATCAAGAGAATAGCCGACAACTTTGCGATACTTGCACAGCTTGCTCAGCAGTAAGGCAACCTCTGCGTTGTTCAAAGAAGAATTATCAATCATAGGATACGTGGAGTTAGGGCCAAGAAAGACATACCTCAGATTGGCTGGAAGTGGTTTAAGATCGAGTTTAGGAGCTCTCTCCTCACTCCAGTCGCCAAACGAATCAGATTGTGTAGGAGTGATAACCAGTTCCTTGGGCAAAAATAGCTAGTGTCGATCGATGCTCTCAGTGGTGTCGATCGATGCCTCGGGGCTGTTGTCAAGGATCGTGGACCAGTGCTCTTTCCAACGGATTCTCAGGATGTACCCTCATGAAATTCTTGTCCGAAATATCACTGAAGGTATCGATGAAGAAAGTCTGCCCATCAATGGTTCGCTTTTTCATCAATTTCTCCATGTTGAAGGTCATGATCAGATCACCAATGTTAAGGGATATTCTCCCATTCTTGTAGTCGATCAGAGCGCCTGCTGTGGCTAGGAAGGGTCTGCCCAAAATCAGTGGATCTCTTGGCTCCGCGTCGTACTCCAGGACTATGAAATCAGTTGGGACCAAACAGTCTCCGATCGTTATTGGGACGTCCTCGAGTAATCCTTCGTGAAATCGAACTGAGCGGTCAGTAAGAATTAGAGAGATCCTAGTGGGTGTGAAGTATGTCATCCCCATTCTCTTAGCCACTGAATATGGCATAAGGTTAACACTGGAACCGAGATCGCAAAGGTAGCGTTCGAACCTTTCTGTAAAGATTGTGCAGTCCAATACGAAACTTCCAAGGTCTGGTAGCTTTTCTCGAATCTTGTTGAGTAGGATCGCACTGCACTCGTGAGTAATCCTCAGCACTCCCTCCTCAAGGTTCACATTACTAGATACAATTCGATTGATATACCTTCTGAAAGAAGGTGAAGTCATGATGGCATCGACGTATGGGAGTTCAACAACCAACTTTTCTAGCATTGCCTTGCATCTGGCTTCTTCCACTTCCTTCTTAGTCTTAGTAGGGGGTCAAGGGAAAGGTATCTTAGGCACGTAAATTCTTCGATTGTTCACTTGAATCCTCCTCTCTGAGAGTTGTTGGTGAAACCGTGGTTGTACAACGAATTCTGAAATCCATTACCACCAATGTAGTTAACATCCTCTGCTTCACCTTCTTCTATGTTCTCGACTTCTTCAGCAAAATGCACTGCCTTCTGCTGCTTGCCCATCAACAAATTGTGTACCGAATCCAGCTTCGCATGTACCTCAGCAATTTGCAGTCCGTCGGCATTCCCATTCTGCTTTTTCCGCTCGTAGTCGGCATTCTTGGTGCTGTTGCTAGAAGCCAAGTTCTCAATCAGAAAATAAGCATCATCAGGATACCTCGTGTTGAAATTACCATTGCTCGCAGCATCAAGAGCCATCTGATAACTCCAATCAATCCCTCGGAAGAAAATACCCAGCAACTGAACTTGCGAGAAACCGTGATGAGGACAATCCCTCTGATAAGATCAGAATCTCACCCAAGCAGCCTTGAAAGCCTCAGTCACTCCCTGAGAAAACTGGGAGATCTTGTTCCTGAGCTCTTCGGATCTCGCATCATCATAGAAATTGTTCTAGAACGCATTCTTAGTCTCTTCCCAAGTAGTCAAAGAACCATGAGGCAACTGCTTCAGCCAGTAAGCTGCATCCCCACCAAGAGAGTATGGGAAGAGCTTACAGAAGAGGAACTCAATAGGCACTCCATTGTACTTGATACTAGTGACCAAATTTTCGAACCTCTCGATGTGATCCATGGGATGCTCGTGAGAGAGACCATGAAAAGGGTGTTGGCCTACGAGAGTGTAGTATGCAGGCTTCAGCTCAAAGTCATTCCTCTGAAAAGTGGGTATATGGATCGCAGACCGATTGGCATAGAACTGATCGGGTCTGTTGTACTCTCCAAGCGTCCTGGCGCGATTAACCAAAGCATTCCCAACATTCCCACGCACAGCCGGTGGGATAACTTTGTTGGCTACCGGTGCAGGGGCAACAATGTTTCCTTCTGCATCAACCCTCTGTCCTTGCTCATTACACAGATGACCCTCCTGATCTCTCAAAACCCTAGCTTCATCACGAGCGAGCACAATCGGATTGTTCATCTCTGTTTGCTTCTTTTGCCTTCTGATCGTGCGCTCTAAATCAGCCAGTTCTTTGTTGAATAGATTGGTCAACTTCTTGTTCTTGCTTCTTCTGGTCTCACGATTGTGCATACACCTGAAACACAGAAGTTAAAGCACGTAAGTAACAGTGATTAAGACGAGTATCGATCGATACCTGAAGGGTGTCGATCGATGCTCGACAACTTAGTCAAAATTCTAAACTGAAATCTAATGGTGAAATTAGAGTCCCCGGCAACGGCGCCAAAATTTGATATGCTCAAATATAATACCCTAAAGTATCTAAGCAGTAGCTGTAGTATTCTAGGGGTCGAACCACAAAGACTCAAGATAATCACTCAATGAATTTAAGAATAAGAATTAAGCTAAGTGAAGTAAATGTAATTGAAAACAGCAAAACGATTAAAAACAAGTAGTAAGATCAATGAGGAAAACGCTAAGCCTAGGGACATTCGCAGGTAAATCAGAATCGTCAATCAAATAAAATGTCAGGAAAATAATAAGCACCATTCTTGAACTTGAAACACAAAATGTAAAATCAACCAACCGTCGATGCGAAGACTATCTATGTCTAAACCTAGAATTCCAAATTTCTTTGCAAATTCTATAAATTCAAACAAGCATTAATGATCAGATTCAATTGTTCACAAAATCCTAAACCAAAATTCTTTGCGAATAGGTCTTCTGTTCACCAAACACTAGTTCAGGAAATTAATCACCCTTTCGTACCAATTAAACAACCTAATATCAGATTCTAGGTCGCGAAGCTACAATAAGCAGTAATCTCAAGTCTAGGTGAAGAACTCTAATGATTTTCCTAACAATTCAATCCAATTTAACAATACATCAAATACCTTTAAAAAACCCTAAACCTAACAGGGAAACTACTCAGACATGGTGAATGAAACAAACATCATGAATAAAATAGATTTCATAAAGTAAAATAGGGTAAGAATACAAAGAGGGTTCAAGGTTCTTCTCCCAAGACTCTATTGCAAAATCTATATCTCCTAGAATCAGTTCTCTGTTCAAAGTGGCTGCAAAACCTAATTATAAAGCTAATACATGCTTTGGAGTTAATTGCAAAATAAGGAAATTTTCTATTTCTTCTTCGGACTTGCTGAGGATTGCGCGTTCTGACTATCGGTATCGACTGACACCATAAATGGTATCGATCGATAAAAGGATTATGAGTTGCGTTTCTTCTAGATGTCGGTGTCGATCTACACACTGTGGTGTCGATGGATACTGAGCTTCAGTTCCCGAACTGCTTCAGCTCCGAGATGCTCCTGAAACTTCGATAAATCCAATTTAGCTCCAATCGTGCCTAATTCCTGAAAAGACTCTGAAAGACTCTAAAAGCACTCATAAAACTCAATAAAAGGACTTATATCATGGTTAAAAACGGATAAAAATCATGATATATCATTTCCTCAGCCATTGATTTATGAGCTCAACATGTTATGGGAATACGGTGTTGAAGCATATGATGTATCGACCTAACAAAATTTTCAGATGCGTGCGGTACTTATGTGGACTATAAGCGATTTTCCAGCACTCGGTATGTTATCTGGGTGGACAACTCATGGACGTTTATCATGTCCATGTTGTCAAGATAACACAGATGCATTCCAATTAAGGCATGGGAGAAAGACATGTTGGTTTGAATGTCACAGAAGATTTATACCCTCCGACAATCATTATCGTCGTACGAGGAATCTGTTTAAGAAGAATACGAGAGTTTTTGATGGTCCACCTCCCGAAGTAAGTGGTTCAGATATTTTGATGCAGTTGAGAGATTTTGGAGCACCAAGGACTCCTAACGTAGGTGGTAATGGGCATTATCCTATTGACATAAGAAGAGTATTTTTTGGGATTTGCCGTATTGGAAAGACCAATTGTTGAGACACAATCTTGATGTCATGCACATTGAGAAAAATTTATTTGACAACATTATGAACACTGTCCTAAACGTCCAAGGGAAGACAAAGGACAATTTAAAGTCTAGATTAGACTTGGCGGATATTTGCTCTCGCCCTGAGCTTGAAGTAATGTGTAATGGGAGATGTCCGATTCCTGTGTATCGATTAAGTGCGCCTTCTAAAGAAACATTTTTTTAGTGGATTATCCAGAGCGTTAAGTTACCTGATGGTTATGCATCAAATTTGCGTAATTGCGTAGACGTTGGAGAAGGGAAGTTTATTGGAATGAAGAGTCATGATTGTCACGTTGTGATGCAACGTCTCCTTCCATTTGTTTTTGCACATCTTCTTCCAGATAATGTTCACGAAGCTATTGCAGGTACATTTTATAATTTGAAAAAAATAATTTATTTCATATATATAAATATATTCCAAATATTTATTGATTTTAAAAATATTTGCAGGAGTTGGTGCTTTCTTTCGAGATATTTTTTCGAGATCGTTAACAGTTGACGGTATTCGCAATTTGGAAACAAATATTCCCATGATCTTATGTAATCTTGAGAAGATATTTCCACCATCTTTTTCGATGTTATGGAACATCTACCAATTCACCTCCCGCAAGAAGCAGCATTAGGAGGTCCAGTTCAATATTGGTGGATGTATCCTTTTGAGCGGTATATGTATCATTTGAAAAAAGGTCAAAAATTTAAGCAAAGTTGAAGGATCAATTGTGGCACAGAGCATCAATGAAGAAGCTTCAAATTTTGACGAATATTATTTTCTATCTGAGGTCCGAAAGAAGAGTCGTCGAGCTTCTCGACATGATGATGGAGGAGAGAGACCAAGTTATCCTGTGTATGTTCCTAATTTTTTCACACAAATTGGCCGCTTAAGTGGAAAAGGGAAGTCTCGAAAAATAACAGAGCAGGAGTATACGCATTTGCATATGTATATTCTCAACAATTGTGAGGACATTCTAGAATACGAAAAGTACGTAATAATTATTTTTATGATTTAAATTTATTAAATAGTAAATTATTTATAACATTTTTTTAACTATTTTGATTTAGGATTTACATGGCGATAATACACTCATATTCGAAGTGCTAAAACAAGGAGAGTTTGCGTCTTGGCTAAAACAAGTGTTATAAGCTATATTAATTAAATACTATAAATATTTCTATAAAATTAAAAAGACAAATGATGTTAATCTCAAAAAATATTTTTCCACAGGTTTCCGATGAGATTTCCAAAGGTCAATCATTTCCAATATGGTTAGTCGAGTTTGTCAACGACCCTAACTACACTGTGAAGTCTTATCCAAGATATTGCAAAAGGGGATACGCATTTTGGATTCAAAAAAAGGAATCAAGGAGGCGAACGGTGGATTACGGCATCTCATCTCAAAGCGGAGATGTCGTGTATTATGGTGTTCTTAGAGAGATATTAAAAGTTAGCTATCCCGGCATGGTTAACTTAAGATGCATTGTGTTCCTCTACGATTGGTATGATCCATTTATTGGTCGTGGTGCTCGTTTTGACAAATTCGGAGTTACATCGGTCAATTCTCGCCAAAGATTGTTGAAGTATGATCTTTTCATCCTTGGTTCACAAGCAGATCATGTATATATAAAGATCTCGTTTATTAGGAATTTTGGTACGTTTTTTTGCATTATTTTCTTCATTAATTTTTAAATAACAATTACAATGATATTTAATACAGGTATGCTACATTCTCTATCCACGGGTCATAAACACGGCAGACCCTTGGCTTACCGTAACGCATGTACACCCAAGAGGAAGGTTATATGGAGTTCCTGATCACGATCCTTTCCAACCAAGCGGAAGTGGATTTATGGCCCCTGTTGAGCATTCCCTTGAAGTTACCCTTGCGGTTGACTTCATTCCTTACACAGATGATAGAGTTGATGACGAATCTGAAGAGAGTCATGATGAATTTGACGATGATTCTGATTCAATTCCTTCTGATTATTCTTCTGACTTTGATTAGTTTTGTGATTTGAATTTTTACAATGTATTATACATATTATAATGTATTTTTATTTTCTAAATTGTTATTAATAAATAAAATTTTAAGTTTTTTTAGCATTGATAACATTTTGGTTATTTCAAAACATAAGTTACGAATTTTAGATTCGGCAAAAATTAACAAATGATTAAATAAATAAAAACTCTAAATTCCGTCTGTTTTTGTAGAAAACCGACGAGTTAATAGACAGAACTCATATTTTCAATGGTGGTTCAATAAATTGAATTAATCGATGACAAAACTGTCGGTTTCCCGTCGGTTAATATAAAGGACCAACGGATATACCGACGGAACCAATCGATCTTCAAACATGGGTCCTACAAGGACCCTACATTTTGAAATTTTTATAGACAGTCCGTCGGTTTTCTAAAATAAACCGACGGGTTAACTGACGACATACCGACGAGTATTAGTTTTTCCAACTTTTTTAATTCGAAACTCCTAAATCATGTGTTATTTGTCTCCTACTATGCATTTTTAACATTACTTAGCCATTAACATTTTCAAAATGATCAAATTTCAAGTTATCCAAAACTTGTAAAGAAATGAGTAAGTTAGGTTATGAAAGTATATGTAAGTTAGATATTGGTTTATGTGATATTGTGTTTTGATTATGAAATTGGAATACATTGTTAATATGAGTGGGTAGCGGTATTCATATCAATAGTAAGATTGTTAAAACTTGGTTATTCATAATCTCTAACCCTAAACCCTAAAGATACCTTAAATTGACCCTAAAATCATAAGTCCGTCGGACACTCCGTCGGTATTCTTCGAAAACAACTCGTTGACCTACCAATTACATTGCATGCATTTCTTGGTAATCCGTCAGTTTTTAATATAAACCGACGCAACATCCGTTGGTATTCTTCGAAAATAACTCGTTGACCAACCAATTACATCGCATGCACTATTCTATGTAATCCGTCGGATTTCACCGCCAAAAAAGTTCGCAAAAAATTTGGAAAAAGCGGTTTCTTAAGCGATTTCAATGAAACCGACGGATACCGACGGACAGGCCCGTCGGTTTTCGCTGAATAAACTCTTCTTCTTCCTCATTCACTCACGACGGTTTTCTCTCAATCTCTCTCTTAATCTCTATCACAATCTCTCTCTCTATCTCTAAATCTTCCGGCGGATTCGCTCAATCTTCCTCTTATCTCAATCCATTTGCTCAATCTCTCCATCACCTAAAACAAATGTAAGTTTTCTCTTTAATCTCTCCTTTCATACTTTTTTATATTTCTTATAGATCTATTGGATATTTAGATATTTGTTGTAGAGCTATAGGATTATCGAATTGGTTTTGTTGTTAGAATTTGATACAATGTTAGATTGTAGATTTGATATGGTATGAAAGTGTTAGAAAATGTTGAATTTTGATTTTATGATTGTTAAAAAATAAAAGTAAACATTGAAATTATTAGATTATTGTATAAGGAATTTTTTAGTAAGTACTTAAAAATGTTATTAATTTTTGGAAATGTTTAGAGTATATTTTAAATTGTTACATTATATTGAGGATTTTACATAATTTGTTTTAATAACTGTTAAAGGATTAAGAAATTATTAGGAATTAAGAAAAAATAATATCTAATAATTAAAATAAATAGGTTTAATAAGATATCTTAATAAATAAATAAATAGGCTAAATAAGATTTCTTAGTTGTACAAAACATTTTATGATTTTTAATGATATTAAAAAGTTGTTCTAATTTTAAATATAAAAATTCCCAAATTTATGGAATTAATTTCTAAAATTCTAAAATTTTGTAATATTTATTGATTTAATTTCTAAACTTCCCATATTTTTTAAAAGCATTAAAGATTTAAGTTCTTAAAATACATATTTTTACTTAGCTTTCTTAAGTTTAAAATATTAATGTGTTTAATTTTTAACTTATGCTTTTTAAATTATTTGGATTTACAAATTTTTTTTAATGATTTTTAAGGATTTTAAGAAGTTGTTCTAATTTTGAAATACCAAAATTCCCAAATTTATGGAATTTATTTCTAAATCTCCCAAAGTTTAAATGGAATTAAAGATTTTAAGTTCTAAAAATACATATTTTTACTTTGTTTTCTTATATTGATATCATTAATGTGTTTAATTTTTAACTTATGTTTGTTTTGTAATTTAAGAGATTACGGTAGTTATCGTCAAAGTCAGTCGCAGTCGGGCCGCTCGACTCAACCACGCCCGGTTGGTTCTCCCTCGGCGACTCCTACTGCTTCCAATGTCCCAGATTCCCAGACGTCTGTTGGACCGATGGAAATGAGCATTGAGGAACTCTTATCGCAACCAGGTCGAACCCATATGCCTCGACTCGATCCCAACCTTAGCAAGGGTTCGACATGGTAAGCATTTTAATAATTTAGAAGTCTATTGAGGTTTTTGTTTTATAATCCTTAACTAATGTTTTTAAATATTTGTTTTTAGGTTTGGATATATGGCTAACGGCATCAAAAAGTCGATCTTGCGCATGATGCAAGGACATTTGCAGGAGTCATATCCAAAATACTTGGTCATGCCAGATTCAAATAAAGAATTATGGTTCAGACAATTTGCTCTAAGTTTTTTATTTTTGATATTTTTGACTTTTTCAATAATTTAATTATATTAACAATTGTTATTCTTATTTGTAGCAAGATTTTACTTGGGCTCCCGAGCACACTTACGAGGTGCGTAAAGAGTTCAATTCTCTCGCGAAGGAACAATATAAGAGGACAATCAACGAGTGGAAGCAACGTTGGGCGAAAGGTAAGACGCCGAAGTACGAGAACCCGAGAGTCTTCGATGGCTCTAAGATTTACTGGGAGCGGGAGGATACAAAAGCACTGTCGAAGAAGAACTCCGAGAACCGGTTAAGGAACAGAGGCGGGAAAGGAATTGCAACTCACAACTTGGGTGCAACGAGTTACAAGTCCTGGAGCAAGAACTTGTAAGTTTTTAAATTTGTTTTCAATGTTTTCTCTAACTAATATCTATTAACAAATGGTGTTTGTGTATTATTTAGTTTGTTCGGGATGGTGTGCGTCCTCACCATTTAAAATTGATGGAGTATACGCACACCAACCGACAAACTAACGAAATTCAGGATGGTGTGGCGAAGGATGATTTCGGGAGTTCGTCGAAGAGAATTGAGGAAACCGCGATGTCTCAAGGATCAAATACTAATGATCTCCTTCCGGATGTGATCAACCAAATCTTTTATGAGGTAAATCGTTTATTTAATTTTATTTTCTGATTTATTTCTTATTTCTTAATTACTAATTTTGTTTTAAACTGTAAGAAACTCCGAAGACCAAGGATCGTGTCATTGGGTTAGGAAATCCTACCCAAAGAGTTAAATACCTTGGTCGGTCATCGTCGTCTTCTCAATCATACATTGATCCTTCGCTCGCGGAGGAGCTCAAGGAGAAATCGTATAGCGGTTTTGGAGCAACAAATGGAAGAGGAAAGGGCCCAAAACCGGAGAAGAGTCGAAGAGATGTAAGAAGAGCAGAGGGAAACAAAGAGGAAGCTTGAGGAGATGGACCGCTTTATGGCCGAGATGAGACGTGCCTACCCGAGAAACCCGACGAACCCGTAGAATATTACGTTTTTCTTTTCCGGTTTTGGTTTAATTTCTTTTGAATTTGAATATTTAAATTAGGTTTTTATGTTTTTGAATATTATTTACTTTCAATTTCGTTTTTATTATATTTCTTATTATTTAAATTATTATTCAAATTTTATTAATAATAAAAGTAATTTAAAATAAGGAAAAAAAGAATTTTCAATTAATTTTTTAATAATCCATTCGTCAGTTTGCCGTCAGTTTGTTCATCGTTTTCTCGTCGGTTATGTCCCGTCGGTATACCCGTCGGTTACATTCCGTCGGTTTTCTCGTCGGTAACGTCCGTTGGTATACCCGTCGGTTATGTCCTGTCGGTTTATCCGTCGGTTATATGCGACGGATGTTCTCGTTGGTATAGCCTCGTCGATAAGGTTACGTCCCGTCATTTATTTACGACGATCATCCGTCACTAAATCCGTCATAAATAATTGATGGCATACTGACGATTTGACCGACCTCGTTCTCCGTCGGTAAACTTGTCGGTTTACCGTCCATTTTAACCAATAGAAAACCGACGGCAACAGAAAACCGACGATATAGGACCGACGGACGTGTCTAGTCGGTTATCCGTCGGTTACGACCTAAACCTACGGTTTTTCCCATCGGTTGTGGCCTGTTTTCTTTTAGTGGACGGCCTACGTGAGTAAATATAGAAGGTACTCCAGGAAAATGATATACGGGGACTTCACCTTCATCGAATCTTGTTAACCTGACCAAATCAATAAAAAGTTAGTCACATTAAGATAGATATCAGGTGTGTATACATGCATGTTATATGGCAAAGTGGACATGTGAATGATTTAAGTATTTACCTTGATTATGTTTGTAAATTCGAAGCAAAGTAGTGCTCTGAGAAATAAGCAATCTCGTCATTGATATATGATTCAACAATCGATCCTGCCGCAAATCTTTTGTTCTTTGCTTTCCCTTTCAACTTTTTGAAAAACCTTTCAAAAGGATACATCCACCTATATTGGACAAGGCCTCCTAATTCAGCTTCGTAGGGGAGATATATAGGCAGGTGCTCCATCACATCAAAAAAGATGGTTGAAAGATCTTTTCCAAATTGCAGATAATTAAAACTATGTTCTCTTTTAAAATTTGAAGACGATCTTTATGCAAAGTTCTCGAACATAAGTCCCGGAAAAATGCTCCAAGCCCTACAAAATATTCAAAAAGCATGAGGTTATACTATATAAAATACTACATAATCATATATTTATAGAACTATAAGTACGTAATTTAGTACCTGATAACGCAAGGTGGACATTCCGGTCTAGGAGTTCTGCAAAGACAAATGGAAATAGCCTCTCCATAAAAACATGGCAGTCATGACTTTTCATGCCTGAAAAAATTTCTCTTGTCCATATCAACACAAGTAGCTAAGTCTGACGAATAACCATCTGGGAATTTAACTGCATGTTTCACACATTCCAGTAAACTTGTTTTGGCTTCTTCTGTCAATGTGAAGACTGGAAAATGAGCTTTACCATCACTGTCAATATGTAAGTGTGGCCGAGAACAGAATTGTCCTATAACCAATCTTGAGATGATGTTGTCTTTTGATTTACCCTTCACACTCATAAGCGTATTCATGACGTTGTCAAAAAAATTCTTCTCTATATGCATCACATCAAGACTATGACAGAGATTGAGGTCCCTCCAGTACGACAGTACCCAGAATATGCCTTCCTTGTGCCAGTTATGTTGCTTCCCATAGCTCGGCATCTTCTTTTCGTGACCTTTTCCACCGACGTCCTTTTTTTTCGGGTGATTTACACAATCCGACCGCTCAGAATAAACTTGCTCACCGGTTAGAGACTGAGGTGGATACTCTCTCCAAGCGTCCTTTCCTTTCAGGAAGTCTTTTTCATTCCTCCTTAATGGATGACCATGAGGAAGAAATCTTCGGTGACAATCAAACCAACACGTCTTCCTTCCATTAGGTAGATAAAAAGAATTTTTAGTTTCCATGCAAACTAGACAAGACAAGTTACCATGGGTTATCCATCCAGATAACATGTTATACACTAGAAAATCGCTTATTGTCCACATTAGCACTGCTCTTAGCTTAAAATTTTGATTCAAGAACACATCGTATTCATCAACGCCATTAGACCACAACTCTTTTAACTCCTCAATAAGCGGTTGGAGAAAGATATCGAGACTAGCTCGAGGATGGTTTGGCCCAAAATTCAGAATTGTAAGAAATAAATACTCTGTATACATGCACATACCAGGGGTAAATTATATGGAGTCAATATCACAGGCCACAGCGAATGATTACGAGACATGCGAAATGGATTGAACCCATCAGTACATAATCCAAGATAACCGTTACGGGGTTCTTTAGCAAACCAAGGATTTTGATCTTGAAAATATCTCCACTCCGCCCCATCAGAAGGATGACCCATTTCTCCCTCCTTTGCTTGGTGCTCGGCATGCCATCTCATTGCCGCTGCAGTCTTCTCGCTCTGATACATTCTTTTCAACCTATCAGCAATAGGTAGATACCACATAAGACTGTATGGAACTTTGGTTCTACGTCGGTCGTTCTTAGGCTTCCATCTTTGTGCACCACAAAACATACATTTATCTTCATTCTCGTCATCTTTCCAAAAGATCATACAATTAGTAATACAAACATCAATTGTATGATATGGGAGGCCTAAATTGCGCATCAGTTTTTCTGTCCCGTAATGTGAACTAAGTGACTTGTTTCCTTCTGGTAAATAGTCTGTCAAGATTTTGCATACCAAATCCACTAACTTTTCACTCATATTATATACTGCCTTATTTTGCATGACTCGAGCAGTTAAGGATAATTGCGAGTGACCACGACAACCATCGTATAATGGATTTTTTGCACCTTCTAACAAGTCAGAGAATTTCTTTGAATGGTTACGTACTGGTTCCTCTACATTCTGATAACTACCATCCTGATGATAATTATCAGAACTGACGTGATGACGAAATGCATCATTCACCATATCCACATATCAATCTTCTACTACATTACCCACTTTTTCACTCCCACTAATATACGTCGTATCAACATAACTCGATTCTAAATCCATATTAATTTCTTCTCCATGGTTATACCAAACATAATAATCTAGCACAAATCCTTTGCTATAAATATGATTTCGAATTTTTGTCCCCGTGATAAATTTCTCATTCTTGAAAACACTACAAGGGCAAAACAATTTACTGTCATTTGTGCCAGAGGCTGGCTATTTGCAAATGTCATGAATTGCTCCACCCTCGCTGTGAACTCTACCAAGAAATTCCCCGTCTCTTCATCGAACCTCTTATACATCCACTCCCAAAAATTACTATAATTGTAATTTCCTCACATTATATAAGTAAAGCTTTTTTCCTTATGTACATGTTTTTAGATAGAATTTTTGTTTGAGATCGAATGAGGAGTAGAATTGGGAAAATTTTGATTATATGATTTTGGCGACTACATAGCAACTAAACGACGTCTGAAAGGTGACTACATATTGTAGTCGCAAAAAACCGGTACACCAACCCCAAACGAGAAACACGTGTTTCACCGGTCTTTTACGACTGATTAACGACTCTAGTGTTCCGTCGGCAAAATAGTCGTATCTTAGTCGTAATTCAGCGACTCGGATGATTGGCTACTATAAAGCGACTCTTATCTGCCGTCTAAAATTTTAGTCGTTAATTAGACGTAAAATAGCGACTATGGTATCGACTACGATGATTGGTCGTAAAATAGCAACTGAGTTACGATTAAATAAGATTAGTCGCTAAGTAGTTGGTAAATAGTCGCTAAGTAGTCACAACTTTTAGCGACTAATGTTTTAGTCGCCTGTTGTAGTCGGTAAATCGCTGTTTTCTTGTAGTGCTATTTATTGAAAGAGGAGATTGAACGACAATGCACCGAGATGATTCACAGCGGGGTTATTCGGCCAAGTACTTCACTATTTTCCTCTCTGGTATTACTAGATAAGAGGCGGACAATTTGTCGCGATTCTGTATCGATTACAGGGAACTCAATAAATACACTATCAAAGACAAGTTTCCGATACTGATAGTTCATGAATTACTCGACGAGCTACATGGGGCTTGCTACTTTACAAAATTGGATCTCGCTTCGGGTTATCATCAGGTTAGAATGTTCAAATATGACATCAAAAAGACAGTGTTTTGGACGTACCACGAGCACTACGAGTTCTAAGTTATGCCTTTCGGGCTAGCAAACACACCATCTACGTTTCAGAGCCTTATGAATTCGATATTTAAGGAAGAGTTTCAGAAGTTTGTGTTGGTTTTTTTTGAGAATATATTGATATCCAGTACAACTTGGGAAACACATCTGGTCCACGTGGGGAAGGTGTTTCAACTGCTAAGGTCTCACAAATTGTTGTTAAAACACATCAAGTGTTTGTTTGAACGACAAGAGGTGGGGTATTTAGGCCACATTATCTCTCACAATGGCGTGAAAGTAGACCCCTCAAAGATCACTTCTATCACTGAATGGCCTAAACCAGTTTCGACTCGCGATGTTCGAGGGTTCCTTGATTTATCAGGATACTATAGGAAATACATCAAAAATTATGGCATCATGGCGGCACATTTAACAAGTCTACTCCAAAAACAGGGTTCTCGTGGAATGATGCAGCTGATATGGCATTCAAGGCTTTGAAGAAGGCGCTTTCTGAATCCCCTGTTTTATCTGTGGTGGATTTCTCTTTAGCATTCACCGTTGAGTGTGATGCCTCAAGGAGTGGGATTAAGGCTGTTCTCCATCAAAAAGGACACCCGATCGCTTTTTTTAGCCGTAAGTTGGTTGATTGCCATTTCAATCTTGCGGCCTATGAGAGAGAATTAATTGGGTTAGCAAAAGCTGTAATACATTGGAGACAAGATTTATGGGGCCGTCGATTTGTGATCCGAACAGATTATTACAACCTAAAGTGTTTGCTAGAACAACAACGCCTCTCGACTTCTCCGCAGCTACATTGGATTAGCTAATTGTTAGGATTTGATTTTGAAGTAGAGTTTCGCTCGGGATCATCAAATAAGGTCGATGATGCCCTATCTAGGCGACATGAAAATGAGCATGAACAGGCTTGTGCAATTAATGTCATACATGGGACAGAGAAGGGACTATTTTAAAAAATACGAACCGACATAGATAAAAAGTCAGCACTTGCAGAGTTGCAGGATCAAATAATTAGGGGAGAACCATCTGGAATTTGGGAAGCTCGAGATGGATTGATTTTTTGTAAGGGACGTGTTTTTGTCGCGACAGACTTAGATTTGGTTCAGTAAATCATTTTGGGATTTCATAACTTTGGTCACGAAGGGGTTTAGAAAACAATGGATCGTATCCGACAAGATTTTGTTGGAATGGGTGGAAGAAGACAGTACAAGATTTTGTGGGGAACTACCAAAGTTGCCAAAGAAACAAGTGGGAAACTCTTCAGCCGGCAAGTTTAGAACAGCCCTTACCAGTCCCATGTCAGATTTGAGCCGACATTTCAATGGACTTCGTTGAAGCTCTTCCAGAAGTCTCAGGGAAATCAGTCATTCTGGTTGTGGTGGATCGGTTCTCTAAATATGTTCATTTTATTCCCTTGAGTCATCCTTATACAACTAGCACCGTGGCACAAGCTTTCTTTAAAGACATCGTACGCTTACAAGGGATTCCAGAGACGATCATTACAGACCGGGATAAAAGTTTTAGGAGCCTGTTTTGGCGTGATTTGTTCCTGTTTTGGCGTGATTTCCAAGTGGTTTGAAGGAAATCTAACGCTGAATTCAAAATGTATACCCAATTTAGTGAACATATGTCAATCTGGTGAGAAGTTGAAGCAGTTGTACGAATTGAAACCAGAGAGTGACACACCGATCGGTCCACCCTTGGATTGATCGATCCCCTACTCAGATGGATTCTCGTGATGTTTCACCAATCGGTCCACTTTCAGATCGATCGGTCTGTTCTCCATACGCTTTTGTAGGCCTATTTTGGACACAGATTTGACCTAATTCACTCCAGATTCAACCTAACTCCTCTCCTATTATTATAAAACCCTAGACTCAACTTTTTGAGATATGGAGATACTTTTAGGCTTTTATTATTCTATTTTTCTGGAGAGACCTTCATCTTGTAAACTACTCCCTGAGATCTGAGATTCATCCTTAGTTACAATTTAGAGAAGATTTCTAAACCTTTTTTCTTAATCTATTGTAATTCTATTATGTCTTCTTCTTGGACTTTTGCCATTTCTTTTATCATGTATGAGTAGTCTCTAAATTGGGTTTTAGGGTTCTAAGTGGGAATTCAACTATTTGATGATTTGATTGTTCTTGGAGACTAATAATCTTTAAGTTCTTCGATTCACATGTTTTTAAAATGTTAGAATAGGATTGATCACCCTGTTTTAAATCCTAGGTTTTTCTACACATGAATGTGTTTGATAGATTGCCTGAATTGATGTGAATTGAGAAATATGCATGCTCTTAACCAACGACGGTTGATGTTAGATATTATTGTGAACTTAGTGAACTTTATTTATAATGCATATTTGACTAGGATATCTCAAACGACAGTTTGTAAAATTGATTACTCAAGTTTAGGGATTAATGTCTTGAAAGAGAATTAGACTAATTAAGTGTTCATGTTTGAGAATGGTTTATCTGTTGAGTTTCTTGATTCATTCATCTCGTTGATCATTGTTTCTCTGTATTATCCTATGACCCAATGTTTTTTTATCTTTTAGCTTACATCGTTTATTCTCTGTATTTTTATTTACAACTTTGAAAACCAAAACACATCTTCTACCCTTTTGCTATTTACGAATCTATAGAGTACCATTGTCCTTGTGGATCGACCCCGAACATACTACTGCGAACTTCACTGTGCCCTTGCGGTTTAAGTATTTCGGGTTAATTACTCGAGCAATCAAGTTGGCGCCGTTGTCGGGGACCAATAGCGTTACCTATAGATTTCAGATTAATTTTTGACTAGAGCATTTTTATTTACAGTTACTACTTGTCGTTTTGTTTTTCTTTTTGATGTTATCAGGTGTTATTTAAAAAAGAAAAAAAAGAAGCGATTGTTGGCCATGGAATACAATCATTGGCCAGAAGAAGAAAAGGATGAGCCATATGAGGAGTCACCATTTGATGAGAATATTCTTACACCGGAACAAAAGGAGGAGTTGGATGAGCTTTACAAGGAAAATCCTACACTAACAAGGAGTGATTTAGCGATTTTGATTCGGTTGAACTCTTATCATTACGGGCGGTATTTGAAGAGAGGGAACTCACTAACTATGAGATACAAGAAGGTCATGCGCTTAAAAATGCAATATATTGGGTTCCACCAAGCCAATTAGAAGGTACATACGTTTCAACCCTTGAAATTCAAGATATTGAGGATATTCACATGCCATGCATTGAAGATATAACTTCTATTTTGCATACTCCCTTGCTCATTGAGGAATGTTTTAATTTGATATGTGAGTCTCAACGACTAGATACTTTAAGAACAGCAAAACTTGCTAAGGATTACTTTGATATTGAATATTATTTTGCTTTGAACGTTCATGATCTCGAGTTTAAGTTTTCAATGCCTGAAATATCTAGACCTCTTTTTAAAGAATCTTACCTAGGATTTGTACTTGATATTGATGAGATTTTGCATAAAATTGAGAATCATGAGGTTGATTATATTGATGAGGATAATCTGCTATATGAAATTAATGGGGATGAAGTTGATTATTTTGTTAAAACCTCGTTTAAACATGAAATTGACTTTATTTTTCCTCCAAATGCATTTGATCCTCCTGAGCATCCTACCATTAAGGATTATTTCAAAATATATGCTATATTTCTAGTAAATTTGGTTGATGTGAATTTTATCTCTTTACCTTGGGCAATTGTGTGTTACTTGGCATATATCATTTCTTGTGCTAATAGGGGAAGGACAAAAGGTGCATTGGCTCAATCTTTTGATTCTTATTATTAACATTTTGTTTTGAGCGGTCAAGCTAACGACCTTAAACAAGCGCTTTATGGGAGGCAACCCACCAGATATTTCTATTAAACCAATATGCTTTCTTATGAGTTTGTCTAACATCTTCTCTTGGATTAGTTCTCACACTTATACAGTGTGAAGCAAGTCTATGGAGGATGCAACTTGTCTACTGATGTTGTTTTTTTTTTGATATCTTCTTTCTTATGTCTTTCTTTGAGTTAGTGAGTCAGTTTTATCGAGTCAAAACCGTGTATGTTTTATTGAGTCAAAACCTTGTTTGAGAACTATGGCCTTTTCTTAGGGAATTGCGACTTGCTTTGTTTCATTGCTCTATGATTGCTTCTTCATTGTTTAATGGATGAACTAGAAATGTTGGAAAATTCATGTCTCGATCACTATACGGCAATTCATATCACTTAGAAATTTGGATGATTTGAGCTTAACCTTGCTTATTGGAACTTAAACCAGACTTATTATATCTTACTTAGGGGCTTGATAATCATGTAATGGATTATATATTCAGAGTTTTCTTTGCATCATTTATATCACTCTTTGTAAACTCTGAATAGCTGGACTCACCTTTAGTCTAGTACTTCACCTTGCTCTTACCCATGTTTCAAACGCCATGCATCTTTTTGTCATCATCATCATGTGCAAAAACTACGGAGTATATAGACCGACATAGCTTTCTTTCGTTAGGATTAAGTTGTGTAGTTTGTATTGATGAATTTGTGAGATGATGATGTCATTGATGGTGATGACTATGGGAATGAACTGTGAATATATGATTAAGTTACCTTTTGATGCAGTTTATGTAAGACAAGAACCGGTTCCACTCTCCCGTTAAAATGAATTCAAAGAAATAAAACGGGAAAAGGAGAAGGGAAGGAACCGGAAAAGTCGACTTGTTATGTTTAGATTTCAAAAAACAAGAGAACTTCTAGTTTAATGAGGATTTGAGTTGGTTTGGTAATTTAGGCGAAAGAGAACCTATGTACCTCTCAGTTGGTTTGTATCTCAATGACTTGCACTTGCTCACATTGCAGGAAATCTTTAACACTTGAGCCACCATAAACTAGCCTCGATACCTAGACCATAACGTGTTTCATACCCCCTTTGTGAGAGTACACGCATATTTTAATGAAACTTAAAAGGTTAAGTTCTTTGATTCTAAAGGTTCTATGTGATCCCGAGATTTAGTATTGATGCTACAGGTATGGTAAAGTACAACGGAGTACGGTTTGGTATGAACTTTGTATCGATAGTTTGCTGGCAATTGACATGAAGCATGATCCCAAAAGAATTTGTGAGTTCTCGTGTTTTCAAACCTCTTTTCTCAATGAAAGTATTTGCTTTACTTGAAGATAAGGAAAGATCTAAGTCGGGGGAAGTAGATGTATTGCGTTTTTATCGGTTTTGAGTCTTGGTTTTCTTTCATATATAATATCGAATAAAAGTGTGTTTTAAGAGTCTTTTAGTCCTTTATAGAGTTCTTACAGGTATTAGGTTGTTTTGGAAGAAAATAAGCTACTTTGGGATGAAAACACACTTTTGGAGATGCAGATATGTGTAGAAGCATCAAAGGTTTGCTTGTACATGGAGAACTTACTACCGTTAGATCTTTATCAATTTTTGACACAAGAAATCTAAGGATGTTAACTTTCATTTCCAAGTGCTTTGAAGGAAATCTAACGGTGCATTCAAATTTATACTCAATTTATTGAACACAGGTCATTCTGGCGAGCGGTTGAAGCATATGTACGTTGAAACCAGAGAGTGACATAACGATCAGTCCACCTTTGGATCGATCGATCCCTTACCAAGAAAAATTCCAGTGATGTTTGACCGATCGGTACGTTCTCCAGACGCGTTTTAGGCTTATTTTGGGCTCAAATTTGACCTTATTCACTCCAGATTCAACCTAACTCCTCTCCTATTACTATAAAACCATGTAATCAACTTTTTGAGATATGGGAATACTTTTACGCTTTTATTATTCTATTTTTCTGGAGAAACTTTCACCTTGTAAGCTACTCCTTGGGGTCTCAGATTCATCCTTAGTGACAAGTTGGAGAGGGTTTCTAAACCTTTTTTCTTAATCCATTGCAATTCTAATGTCTTTTTGTTGGATTTTTGCTATTTCCGTAGTCATGTCTCAGTAGTCTCTAAATTGGGTTTTAGGGTTCTAAGTAAGATTTCAATGATTTGATGATTTGATTGTTCTAGAAGACTCATAATCTTTAAGTTCTTCGATTCACATGTTCTTAATGCTACAATAGGATTGATCACCCTGTTTTAGATTCTAGGTTTTTCTACACATGTAAGTGTTTGATAGATTCATTTTTGTCATCAAAGATTCATTTTATCCTTGCAGACCGTTCTGTACGGTACCCTATTGGTGTAGCTGAGGATGTACATATTAAGGTTGGGAACTTATATATTCCCACTAATTTAGTGGTATTAGAGATTGATGAGAAGCAACAAGATCCACTCATCCTAGGTAGACCTTTCTTGCACATTGTTGGTGCCTTGATTGATGTTAAGAGGAGTAAAATTAATTTGCAAATCAGGGACGTTGTGCAATAGTTTGACATGGATAAAGTGATGCGGAAACCCACCATTAATTGTCAGATCTTCTGGGTAGATATCATGAATGAGCTAGCAGAGGAGCTGCTTGAGGAGTTGAACACCGAGAATTCTCTTCAAATTGCTTTGACTAAGGAGGAGAATCAGTTTGGGTACCTAGAGGATGAGACTACTGGATATGCTAGGCTGCTAGATATTGGTGCTGAGTTGGGAGCAATGGTTGCTTATGCTGAGATTGAGCAACCTAAGGACAAAGCTACAGATACCACCCCTCCTAAGATCTGTGATGATTGGCGCGAGATCAATGCTCCAAAAGTGAATTTATAGACACTTCCTACAGGGCTAAAGTATGCTTTTCTTGATCCTAACTCTACTTACCCTGTCATAATCAATGTTGAATTGAACAATGTGAAGATTGCCTTGTTGTTGTGTGAATTGTAAAAATATAGAAAGGCCTTAGGTTATTCACTTGGTGATATTAAAGGAATATCGCCTAGTCTTTGTATGCATTGAATTTATCTAGAAGATGAGTATGTGATTCTATAGAACATCGAAGGCGGTTAAACCCAAACCTCAGAGATGTTGTAAAGAAAGAGATTATGAAACTTTTAGATGTTGAGGTCATCTATCCTATTTCTGATAGTACTTGGGTGAGCCCAGTCCATGTGGTCCCTAAAAAGGGTGGTGTTACTGTGAACATATGAGGCGATTAAAAATGATTAGAATGAATTAATTCCTAAAAGAACTATCACAGGACACAGAATGTGAATTGATTATCGAAAAATGAACTTTGCAACTAAGAAAGACCATTTCCCTTTTCCCTTCATTGATAATGATCGAAAGACTAGCCAATCACCCTTACTACTGTTTTCTTAATGGGTATTCGAGATTCTTTCAAATCCTGATTCACCTTGATGATCAAGAGAAAACCACCTTTACATGCCCTTATGGCACCTTTACTTATTGAAGGATGCCATTTGAGTTATGTAACGCTCCAGCTACTTTTCAGTGTTGTATGATGTCTATTTTTATTAATATGATTAAGGATTTTATGGAGGTTTTCATGAATGACTTCTCTGTGCATGGTACGTCATTTGCTGCTTGTTTGTCTAACTTGTGCAGGGTACTTCAACGCTGCAAGACAGAAGTCTGGTCCTTAACTGGGAGAAAGTCCTTTCATGGTGAGAGATGGAATTGTTCTAGGTCACAAGTTTCAGAAAGGGTATTATTCGACCTCTAGATTGGGAGCTACTATTCGAGGTAATGTGTGATGCCAATGACTATGATGTGGGTGCTGTTTTGAGACAGCATAAGGATAGGAAGTTGTATGTGATCTATTATTCTAGTCGAACTCTTGATAGCTCACAAGTCAACTATGCAACAACGGAGAAAGAAGTTCTCGCCATTGTCTTTGCCTTTGAGAAGTTTCGCTCATATTTAGTTGGATCCAAGGTTATTGTTCACACAAACCATGATGCTTTGAGGTACTTATTGTCAAATAAGGATGCCAAACCGAGGTTCTTGAGATGGGTACTCTTGCTGCAAGAGTTTGACTTAGAGATCAAGGACAAAAAAGAGATTGAGAACTGTGTAGACGATAACTTATATTGGCTAAGAGTTAATGAGGAAGTTCCTCTTAATGATGCGCTGCCAGGTGAAGAACTTGCTTCTATTGAGGATGTTTACATAGCTAAGGTTGAAGAAGCCTATCACTTGGGCAAATTTGAGCTAATGACGCTGTTTTTGTCATCTTTCGTCTCAAGTTTTAGCGTCGTTTTTGAGTCCGTTACATCTTTTTAACGTCTTTTGGTGTCTTTGTAGTCGAGTCTTGAGTTTTCTACAGGTTAAGGGACGTTATGCGGGAATAAGAATTTTTTGCACGTTTTTCAGGACGATTGCGGGACAGTGCTAGGCATGAAGGAGAACGATCGATCAAAACCCACGGGAAAAAAAAGAGAGAAGAGACCGACTGATCTACACCAAGATTGATCGATCAAAACCCACATATGAAGAAAGAGAGAAGAGACCGTTCGATCCACATTCAAACCGATCGATCGGATCCCACGGATGAACATCGGGGAAGAGACCGATCAAACCGCATCAGGACCGATCGATCAAAATCCACGGACGAGAAAAGAATGAAGAGATCGATCGATCGATCCAAAGAAAGATCGACCGATCCGATCTTGCGACTGATTTTTCTTATTTTATCTTATTTTATTGTTTTATTTTAATTTTGCAAGGGGTATAAAACCCCTAAGACCTATCTTTTATTTTCTACCTTTTTCTATTTTCTGGAGAAACTTCCACTCTAAGCTACTCCCTCGGATATGAGATTCATCCTTTCTGACAATTTGGAGAATATTTATAAACCCTATTTCTTAATCTATTGCAATTTTGTTATGTTTTCTTTATTTATTTGTGTTATTTCTTTTGTTATATCTGAGTAGTCTCTTAATTGAAATTTAGGGTTCTAAGTAGGGGAATCAATGGTTTGATGATTTGATTGTTTTTATGAAATTCTAACTCTTTAGGTTCTTTAATTCACATGTCTTTAATGGTAGAATAGGATCGATCACCCTTTATTTTAGATCCTAGATTTCTATATACATAAAAGTGTTTGATAAATTTTCTGAATTGATGTGAATTGAGCAATACGCTCTTAGCCAACGACAGTTGATGTTAGGAAGTATTGTGAACATAGTGAACTTGATTGATAATGCAAATTTGACTACGAGATCTCAAACAAAAGTTTGTAAAATTGATTAGTCAAGTTTAGGGATTAATATCTTGAAAGATAATTAGTCTAATTAAGTGTTCATGTTTGAAAACGGTTTTATCTGTTGAGTTTCTTGATTCATTCATCTTATTGATAACTAGGTAGTATCCCGTGCGTTGCACGGGTTTGGTTTACTTTGCTTTTAGTTTTACATTGTTTAGAAGTAGTATTTTAAAATCAAATAGCAAAATTTTTTTTATTAATCATACTTAACTTATTGAATATTGAATAAATAAAAGTTTATACGATTGATGTTCTACAATTAGGACATGTTGTTTTGTGATGTAACAAATTTATAATACATTCAAGGTGAAAATTGTGATTGCAAAATAGATTGTTAATCTTGTAAGGTCCTTGTAGACCGTCTAGACATATTGAGCATTCACCGTCTTCTTCGTATGTGGCATGTGTTTGCCTAATTTCTAGGTCTTGTATTGCCACTTCGACATCAAGCCTTGTTGAAGCATTTGGATTGTTATATTCGATTTCAAAGAAGAAGTTAAGTGGTAGTGGATTGTAAGCTCATTCTGAAATAAAAATTGCTTGTATAAAATCTGTTAAATTATTGATTAAAGTACCTGATGTTACTACGTCGATGTCATGGAAGGTAAGATAAAAGTTGGTTATGTTTCTAAAATGGGTATTATTTGTATGTAGTATTTGGTCGTTGGAGAATGGGATTGTATAGCTGATGTTGTTTTCTTGTCGGTGTGGTCTCTTGATTTTAAGATGAAGTTGGTTGGCGGCTTGCATCGATGTTGGATTTGTTTCAAAGTGCATTGCATATAGAATATAATTCATGAGAGGGTGTTTTATAGGAAATAGAATTTGATAAATGGTTTTTTTAATGGTATGGCCATGTATGTGTTTTTGGTTTTTATATATAAGGAGAAGGATTTAATTTATATGATCTTGTAATTATAGCCCTTTTAATTGTGTTATTGACTCACAGATTTTTGAGCCGTTGGTTTTAATGGTGTGTAACATATGAATATTAAATTTTGTAATAAACATTCTTATAATCCTACTGTTGACAATGTTGGTCGCTAAGTCCGTTACGGGCCTTAATTTGAAACAGAGGCCCAAGAAATTTAAATGGTCGAAAGTGAAGTAGATTATGGTAGGCTCTAGCTGCCAAAAGCCCAGAAGTAGAGCAAAAGTTAAGCGATGTTGCAGCTTATCTCTTCTCCACCGGTCGGTCGCTACAAGGGTCGTTGCTTCTGCTCCGCCCTTCTTTGTTGCATTGCGCAGTTTTTTTGGGTCCAGTTTATGTAATACCTGATTTTAGGAAGTAATCTAAGAAGCTCAATTTTGTATATCTATTTGCCTAAGCCGGAACTTGCCTGCAATGTAATAAGGTATGTGCAACAATACTGGTTGTTTCCATTTGTTTATTGCGTCTCTCCTATTGAATTTTTATGTTCCTGATTTTTTTTTCTTTTGTATTAGACTCATGATTGATTATAGTTGAAGCATAGATCTGTTAATAAGGTTTTAAGTGAAGTATCAAAGATACTTAATTACAAACTTCAACTTTGAATAGTATACGATGGCTCTTATTGCCAATTACTATTCCAACATAAACCTATTTAATTATTATTATTAGGTACCATATTGCTGCTGAGTTTTCTCTAGCTAGAAACGCATCCACGCATATGTTTATGGAGAGTATATGTAGATTCGCCAGCAAATCTGAAACAAAATCAAGTTTTTGTAAGTAACCTGCTGAAAACAGTATAGACATTAAAAGAGAATAAGACAATTGACGAATATAGTAATGATCTTGTCTAAAATGAAAATCAAATGTCCATTAATATTGATTCAAATCTGCAGGAGGCTGGTCACTGACTCACTGACAGAAGAAGTTAATGAGCCACCACTTCCTTTATTAGTTTTCACAAACCGGAAACGTTATCTTAGCGAGGTTTGTTTCCGTATCTCTTAGATTTCCAAACCTCTGGTCGTGTTGTTCCATAATTCATTTGGGAGTTGATTCTTGTGGGTTCAGAACTCCCCATTTCCAACTACTTTCTGTTAATTCTAAGATTTTGATTGCTGGATTTGATTCCATAGCTTCTGTAGTTAATTGTCATTGTCAAATGCTTTCTGTTAACCACTGCTTTATCACAGTTTTGAAATCTCTAACCCGGTTTTTGTGTTTGATCTTTTGTTAGAAAGCTGTAGAGAATATAATCATGTTTGGTATTGTTAATAATAGAAAATATGTCGTTTGAACACCTAAATAGGGAAATCACATTTTGCTCACGTAGAGTTTGAGACATTTGTTGAATACTTCTTTATAAACAATGTTTTTGACTGTATATCTCATCTCGTCAGTCTCCTCCAAGTTAAAATCTTCAAGCCTGCTTTTGATGTGACCCTTGATAATGCAACATACAATTGTCCATGACTGAAAACTGGTTTTGGCAAATATAAACCAACTTTTTCCAAGCTTTGTCCTTGACTTTTATTAATAGTCATTGCGTAGCTCAAACGCAACGGCAGTTGGGGTCTTCTTAATTTGAACGGCCACTTCGAATCAGATGGAGAAAGTATTATCCTTGGGATGACTACCTTGTTTCCAACTCTTGTACCGGTTAAGATCTCAGCTTCAATTACTCTTGCGCCCAAACGTGTGACAAANGATTCAAATCTGCAGGAGGCTGGTCACTGACTCACTGACAGAAGAAGTTAATGAGCCACCACTTCCTTTATTAGTTTTCACAAACCGGAAACGTTATCTTAGCGAGGTTTGTTTCAGTATCTCTTAGATTTCCAAACCTCTGGTCGTGTTGTTCCATAATTCATTTGGGAGTTGATTCTTGTGGGTTAAGAACTCCCCATTTCCAACTACTTTCTGTTAATTCTAAGATTTTGATTGCTGGATTTGATTCCATAGCTTCTGTAGTTAATTGTCATTGTCAAATGCTTTCTGTTAACCACTGCTTTATCACAGTTTTGAAATCTATAACCCGGTTTTTGTGTTTGATCTTTTGTTAGAAAGCTTTAGAGAATATAATCATGTTTGGTATTGTTAATAATAGAAAATATGTCGTTTGAACACCTAAATAGGGAAATCACATTTTGCTCACGTAGAGTTTGAGACATTGTTGAATACTTCTTTATAAACAATGTTTTTGACTGTATATCTCATCTCGTCAGGCTCCTCCAAGTTAAGAATCTTCAAGCCTGCTTTTGATGTGACCCTTGATAATACAACATACAATTGTCCATGACTGAAAACTGGTTTTGGCAAATATAAACCAACTTTTTCCAAGCTTTGTCCTTGACTTTTATTAATAGTCATTGCGTAGCTCAAACGCAACGGCAGTTGGGGTCTTCTTAATTTGAACGGCCACTTCGAATCAGATGGAGAAAGTATTATCCTTGGGATGACTACCTTGTTTCCAACTCTTGTACCGGTTAAGATCTCAGCTTCAATTACTCTTGCGCCCAAACGTGTGACAAATAATCTTGTTCCGTTGCAAAGTCCCTCTTTTTGATTCATGTTTCGTAAGAGCATAACAGGAGAGCCTATCTTTAGTTTCAAACAATGGTCTGGCAAACCTGGGAACTTGAGGGAGTTTAGAAATTCTGTAGGATATAGTAGCTCATCTGTTTCATTTGAATCCCCATCCATCTCAATACTATCAGCACTCAAATATTCCTTTGCATCGCCTGGTATTTTATCCAATAGAAACATATTTATTTCGTGAACAGTCTCATTTTTTGGAGTCAGAATGGCCCTCTTCGTAATGTATCTTTGATCGAGGTACGAAGTCTGGAAATCTGGATATAAATCTGCTGCTAATCGTTGTATCTGTTGTACGCCCTTTTGAAGCATAAGTTCCCCATCAATTTCAATGTCGTCAACCTCGTCGTAGCTATTGTTTGTCTTTCTTTTTTTCTCTGCATTTCCATCCCCAACTTGAAGTATTCACTGAGCAAAACTTCTCTCAGCCTCTTGTAATCGCATATTCTGAGTTAAGTTGTAGAAGTTGCACGAATCCCAGAGATATGATCGGTTAATCGTTGCTAAGACGGTGTCTTGCCTACTTCCTCCCGCAATAACCGGTAGGATTTGTCTAAAATCACCACCAAGTAGTATTGTTTTACCACCAAAGGGTTTTTTCATAGCATGTGAATCAAACTGAGATAAAATATCCCGAAATGTCCTGTCTACCGCTTCAAATGCGAAACGATGAGTCATTGGTGCTTCATCCCAAATTATTAAATCAGTTTCCTTTAATAATTCTGCAAGCTTTGATCCGGGTTTGATATCACACATAGAATGCTCCTGCGGGTTTATGGGTATTTTGAATCTTGAGTGGGCTGTCTGACCTCCTGGAAGAAGCAACGCTGCAATACCCGAAGAAGCAACGGGCAATACAATCTTTTTCATTGCTCGTAACTTCGTTATAATTAGCTGGTAGATGATTGACTTCCTGTTAGCGATTTAATTCTATTCTTCACTGATATGATCATGGATACGCCAACTTTGGAAGAGGATCCCGAGGAAGCATTGATCATTCCCGAAGGTCCCGTTACAGGATCGAAGACACGAAAGCTTAACCGAGCAGTCCGGGAATTACTTAACAACGTCCGCACTACCAATCGACCGAACTCCCGCACTCAAGGATTCCCGTGCTCAAGAATTCCCGAGCTCCACACTACCAATCGACCGAGCTCCCGCGCTCAAGGACTCCCGCGCTCAAGGATTCCCGAGCTCTGCACTACCATTTGTCCGAGCTTCCGAGCTCTCTCACACCGTCCTCAACGTGATCCGAGTACAACACCCGTACTTCCCATAGAAGTTGGACCGAGGTGTTTGATCTTGTACTCTTTT
>SMJT01000008.1:847141-876484 GCA_004349715.1 Crucihimalaya himalaica | reverse complement strand
GGTACTTAACCATAATATTGTTGATAGCTCCGGCAAATCGACGGCACATCCTCCAAGATCCGTCTTTCTTAGGGACAAGTAACACCGAACGGCACACGGACTCATACTCTCTCGGCTAAGACCCTTCTCATAAGTTCACTGACTTGCCGTTGGAGTTCCTTGGTTTCGACCGGATTGGTTCGATAAGCTGGCCGCGTTTGGTTAGTGTGGCTCCGGGAACGAAATCGATTTGATGATCAATCCGCGAATAGGAGGATAAACCACTGGGGCTATCTTCGGGGAAGACATCACGGAAATCTGGCAAAAGAGAGACACACTGTTCGAATTATTGCGGCTCGGGCATTAGTCATGCTTGTGAAGAGCATCCTTAAAAATAATCAAAACCAATGGTTGCCTGGTAGCAGCGCAAATTTTATCTTTACTTGGCTTTACGAAAAACATTTTCCACTTCTCACGGGTTTAAATCCCAAAGCCTTTGTATCGGGTTTTTTCTCAACGAACTCTCCACACTCATTTTGGTAAGATAAAGTGTTTTTGGGTTCACTCACATTTGCTCTTGCCATTGTTTGCTCAAGTTTGAGCTGATCGAGATATACTTCATGTGGTGACAAAGGAACGAGAGTGATTTCCGGCCTTTTGTGTTCAAAAGAATGTTTGTTGGTGTAACCATCATGACGGCTCTACGATCGTACTGCCATGGTCGTCAAGTAAAATTATGACCAGCCTCCATAGGTAGCACGTCAACACTACCTCATCTTCATATCTCCCAATTGTCAAGGGAACGGTGACTTGCCTTGTGACTTGGAGGGGCCTTTGGTTATTCAACCACCTTAGGCTGTCTTACGGTTGCGGATGCTCTCCTAGTCTCGCAGCCTAACTTTTCCACCAAAGTTATACTGGCCACGTTCGTGCAACTGCCTCCATCAATGATTTAGGCTACACCACCTTGTTTTTAACAATGCATCGAGTGTGGAACAAGTTCTCCCTTTGTTCGTCTTACAACGACCTTTCTCTTGGGAAATAAAAACACGCCTAGTTACAAGTAACTCTCCATCAACCGCATATTCTTCTCCTTCATCGTCGTAGATAGGTGCTGAATCAAAACTCTTTTTCGTCTTCGGTCACAATCTCACTGTCGTCCATTAACATCATGGTTCGTTGGTGGACATTTGTTCGCATAATGACCTTTGCCCCTACATTTGAAACACTCAATGTCACGATTACGAACAGTAGAGTTTAGCCTCAGCCTTACCGCTTGTAGTCATGTCCGGATGAGTCCCGGTTTGAATTCCGACTTGAGTTGGAATCGGTACGGACTAGGTAGCTCGGCTTCTCGATTTTGCATAGCTCGGCTTTAGAGGTGTAAGGATGGCCGTGAGATACCTTACGCTCTTGAGTTGTTGCTCCACAAGAATGGTCTTATGCAACATCTCCTCCACGGTACCATACGATTGCATTTCCATCTGATCTTGAATTCTCGGTTCATTCCACTTAGGAATCTCGCCATAGTCGCATCGCCGGGCTCAATCTATGTCAGCCTTGAGCATGAGCTTCTCCATTTCCTGGAAGTAATCCTCGACTCCTTTAGTTCCTTGTGACAACCTCCTCATTTATGATGGAGTTCTCGAAGGTAGTGAGTCGGAACAAAACGCTTCCTCATAACCAAGACATTTCTTCCCACGTTTCAATGGGTTCTCTCCATTGCGTCTCCTGCTAGTCACGCAATGATCCTCCCCAGTCAAATAGCATAATTTATGGAACTCAAGTAGCGGCTAACCTGACTTCTTTCGTTCGGTCAGAGGTGTTTGACAATCAAAAACTAAGTCGATTTTCTTTTCCACTCTAGGAATGCGTCCGGATTCGTTGGTTCCGTAGAGGGTGAATGGCGAAAAGTTTTATACCGCCAGATCATTGTCATGTTCTTCTGACTGGGTGTTTGTCTAGCTCGTCCTTCTCTCGGATGAGTAAATCTTGCTCATAGAAACGGATTGACTTAGATGTGTCTCGCCGGGTTTGATGATTTTTGCCGATAGAGTTGTTTTGTTCTCACCGATGTTGTTGTTGGTTTCTTTGGTCTCGCCTTTGCCTTCGTGGCACGCGTGGTTGTCTTTTTCCTACACTGTCGTCGGATACATGATTCTCGTTCCATGTTGTTCTCAAGTGCAATGCAACGTTGGACCCTTGCTCGGCTTTGCTCCTCTTGTCGGACCAAACGGTCGGTTACCAAATTCATCGTCCGAGTAAATTCTTCCTCATAGGCTCTCAATGTTATCGTCGGATTCATGACTTTGTGACATTGTATCTCGCAAAAACAAACAAACACGTTAGTAAGATAAACTCAAGTGTTTCTCTCGTGTTTCTCACACTTCTCAAAATTTTCCTCACAAACACACTAGAAGTTTCCTCGGTTCTTAAGGAACTAATCGAAACTAATTCGATGGTAGCTTCAAAAACCTCATTAGATCACTAGATGAATAATGAAGAGACAAGATAGGTTAGAAAAGAATTGATGAACCATATTTCTTCTTCTTTTTTTTTTTTTTTTTTTAAAAAAACTGGTTTAATAAATAGATAGAAAGAAAAGAAATTATTCAAAAAATAGAAGAGGTAGAAATGGATAGAAAATACCGGATTTAATCACGAGCGTGGCTCTGATCCCTTGATACGATCTTGGTAAGATCTCAGAAGAACACACTCTTGTTCGGTATTGGTTACGGATAATCCTTGTAGAACAGGCAGGGAAGTGATTGGTTGCGTCGAGGGCTATGGACTGCACTCGGTAAACCTGAACCGTAGGCTAACCACCTTAGGAACGCTTGTGACTCGTCGGCTAACCACCTCGGAATCGATTGAACAAAGGCTAACCACCTAGTGAACGGTTGTGTTCAAAGAGCTAACCACTAGACTATATTCTTGTCTAACCACCAAAGAGATCGAAAGTTCTTGAAGAACAAAGAGAGACTTCTCAAGAAAAAGGTATATATTGCATTATCATTCTCAAAAAGATTACATAGTTTAAATAGAACTAGAATGTAAAGAGTTTTGTAGAAAAGACTAAAAACAATGTATGGGAAATAACAAAGTCTAATTAAAGACTTTAACTCTTGTGTGAATGCCTCTTAGCCTCCATCCTCTTATCGGTTGTTGACTGAGAAGTTGGACCAGCTCGGGAGATGAATGTTCTTGCCTCGTTAAAACCTCTTTTGGTAACACCATTGGGACAAACCCAAAAGTAGGGAAAAGAAGTACTGCACTACCATTTGTCCGAGCTTCCGAGCTCTCTCACACCGTCCTCAACGTGATCCGAGTACAACACCCGTACTTCCCATAGAAGTTGGACCGAGGTGTTTGATCTTGTACTCTTTTCCCTACTTTTGGGTTTGTCCCAATGGGTTTACCAAAAGAGGTTTTAACGAGGCAAGAACATTCATCTCCCGAGCTGGTCCAACTTCTCAGTCAACAACCGATAAGAGGATGGGAGGCTAAGAGGCTAAGAGGCATTCACACAAGAGTTAAAGTCTTTAATTAGACTTTGTTATTTCCCATACATTGTTTTTAGTCTTTTCTACAAAACTCTTTACATTCTAGTTCTATTTAAACTATGTAATCTTTTTGAGAATGATAATGCAATATATACCTTTTTCTTAGAGAAGTCTCTCTTTTGTTCTTCAAGAACTTTCGATCTCTTTGGTGGTTAGCTCTTTGAACACAACCGTTCACTAGGTGGTTAGCCTTGTGTTCAATCCGATTCCGAAGTGGTTAGCCGACGAGTCACAAGCGTTCCTAAGGTGGTTAGCCTACGGTTCAGGTTTACCGAGTGCAGTCCATAGCCCTCGACGCAACCAATCACTTCCCCACCTTGTTCTACAAGGATTATCCGTAACCAATACCGAACAAGAGTGTGTTTCTTGGGAGATCTTACCAAGATCGTATCATTCAATTTATTAGCCGTGTCAAAAATGTACATTTGAGAATACTTTGGTTGCTCACCCTCTGTAGGTAGTAAAGATCCTAGTCGATGACAATTTTGGCCATGTACTCTATATGTGTAAGGACCCGGCTTCTTGTTTACAGACTCATCAACTTTTGCTCCCGTAGAGGTAAATGCGAAGGCCGAGTTCACCCATCTTATATTCTGACGGAAAGTTGTAGATGTTTTCAGCAAAATATCTAAAAACTCAGGAGTCTCCTTCATCTTTGGTAGAGAGACACGTCCAACATGACAACAAAGGGAGAAGGTTAATTTGCTTTTGTCTTTGGTTTTGTTTGTGCTCTCCGCTTGCCACATCAATGCACCACAGTGTTGGCAATCAACCAAATCGTTATGGCCTTGTAAATGCCGACGTGTATTTCCTGTAAATACATTTAAAGATAAGATAATATTGTTAAAAATAATATTTAAAAGGTTGTTTATATGTGTAAACCTTCTCTTTTATTGTTTGCAGGAGTTTTGATTGGTTGTCTTTTCCTCTTTGACGTCTCACCTATTTCATAAAACAGTGGAGGAGGTCAGTTTTGTCACGAAAACTACGTAAGCATATCAGAAATTTCCATACCATCATTGGGTGAGACCACAGTAGAGACTGATGTTGTTGCACTTTTTTTTTGGGCCGTTCTAATGCACCTTCTTCTGTCTCTTGCTGTACAAAACTTTAGGATCTTAGCAAATTTATGTGACTGTAGTGAATGCTTTTAACACATAATGTACCAATAACGTACCTGGCGAGGAAGCTTGGGAAGAAAGAATTTCCGGGTTATTAGAATCAGGTTTAAGAGAAGGAAAAGTAGAGTCCATAATTAGATTATAACTTGAGTAAGTATGGTGGGAGAACTAAAAATGTTGTAGGTGACGACTTTTAAATGTTTCTACATAAAACTTTTTTTTGCTGATAACATGGGGTCCAATTAATTGTAGAATTTAATTCTAAATTTTTTAAAATTTGAATTTTTATTTTGATCTGTTATTTAATAATCTTGTTTCATGCTAAAATTTGGGTCATTACAGAGTTTTATGCCTGTAGTAAGTCTCGAGAATGACCTTCTCAGAAGTATGTATACCCACAACCTTATAATTCAAACAATGTATAGTTGTCAGTGCTTATTTTTAACTTGGGATACATGTGGTTTTCCTGTTTAAAGGGTCTTTGCCTCTTCCTTGGTCTATCCGGATGAAGATTGCATTAGGTGCTGCTTAAGGTCTCTGTTTCATCCATGAAGAAGCCTTAAAAACTCTGTAATAAGGAAGACCAAGGAAAGACCATGATTTTGTACACCATTTTTGGAGTTTATAGCATCTTCTTCATATTTATTTAAATGTGTATAGGTTTATTTCAAATACTAAATTTCGTTTGTGAGATCCGACGCTAACACTAATAATATTAATTGGCACGACGTAGTTCATATAGCTTTTATCGAATATTGTTTTAAGTAGGTTTAGCTGGTGAAATATCGATCCATAAAACAAATAGAGGCTCAATAAAACAAATGTCTGACAATTGCTGGGAATAATAAATCTTCAATAACATAAACAAAGATAATGAAATTTGGCAAGATAGCGTTGTTACATCATCGTCTGGAGCATCATCATCAGATTCTTGGGTGACAACTTTTGAGTTGTTCTTCCTGAATTTTTTTTTGGATTTAAATAAGGGATTAGTAGATGGAATCGATGTAGAATAACGTTCCAACATATATTATTATATGATATCTAAAAATCACCTAATGGGACGACGTTTCTTGGAATTTTGGCCTTCGAAAGCGGATTTGTTGGTTAAGTTGTCCTTTGGATCAGAGATCACTAAATCAGAAGATGTATACGGGCTAGGCTCAGGCCGTACGCCCCTCTGTAATAGAATCACCCTTAAAATATTAGCAACCAACAATGGTTAATAAGAAGATAGTTGAGTATGAGGGTAGCTAATTGTTCAAACCTTTTTGGTCAACACGGCTGGAGGTGTCACCATCTCCAAGACGGAGAAACTTTGGTTTCTAGAAGTGAAATTGTATAATGCAACCTTAACATAGAATATGTAGTCACTTCCAATAATGTTGTGGATTTCCTGGGGAACTATTGCTCCACATTTCCTGTAGTTGGTTTTTAAAATGTGAAGCTCATTTATAGTCAAACATTCATACACATGCATACACTTTTCATAGTTTAAAATCTTACATTCTTGGCAGCCAAGGCAGATGCAGTGGTTTTCAATAACTTTTTTGCGGCTTCATCGAAAATAACAAATGTAGTTGTTTGAAAATCATCATCGACGATGACTTCAATACGGTATCTATTAAGTAAGAAAAATACATTATTGAGGCACGTAAGGACATGTAAAGAGAGGGAGCATGATATAGGTGGCGGAAAATAGGTCACACAATGTAATAATTACCTAAGGTGCCCAATAGCAGATGCAACTCCACACGTTCCACAAGCTAATGTTTGACCAATCTTTCTCATTTTCTTAAAGCAAGAGGTACATGAGATAAAGAACCACCCACTGCTTAGTATGACATCAACCACCTTAGCCTTACACCAAACCATTTTTTCCTGCAAGACATCAGAAAGGTTTTATTGAAATATTTTCAACTTAATGGAGTGACCATATGCAAAAGTTTAGCTACCTTCCCGCCTTGTTCATTAACATAATCTAGGATCTGGGTGATACTTTGGATGTTTGTGGGAACTAACACTGTGTTTTGTTCTTCACATATAGGAATCAGAGTCTTCTAGAAAGTAGGACTGGAAATTAAGAAGAAAATGTTAGTAGTAGTTCAAATGTACAAAATGATTTTAAGAATGTTATTGTAGTACCTTTCACGGAAATCTTTTGTGATCTGGGTAACCTCGTTCCAGAAAAATCGGGTTGATGGTGTAGCGTTGAGATATAGTGCCCCTATGTAATAATATGGTATGATATGGAAATGATTTTCAACTTTATCGAATGAGTTGTTTTTATGTAATTAGGGTATAAGGTGAAATCTTACCTCGAATGTTTTTTGGGTTAAGACCAGTGATAATGACTACAATAGGCTCTCCTTTTAGGCCTTGAAGTTCTTCACGGATCTTACATGCGAGTTTCTCCCATACCGATACATAAGCCTTCTCACCACTATTGAACATAATACATAATACTGAAACTATAATTCTCAACAATTGTAATGTACAATTCCATTGTTAAAGAGAGGAGAATCTTATATGCTTTTACCTTTCAAAAATACATGTGAGAATAAGATTGTAGGTAGTCTTAGGAGGAGTTGTTGTTTCATTTATTTTATCTGAACTTCGAATACACGAAACTTGGACAACAATGTCTAGGGTTTAAAAAAATCCAATATTAGAGAATAAGAGAAACATATATATTAAAATATATAAAAATGAAATAAATTTATATCAAGTTAGTACCTGGTAAGTTGTTTCCTTTCCCTGCCATCATATTTTCATAGGAACTAATACGGTAGTATTCTTGTGGAATAGTGTATTTTTCGTCGTCAATAGCAACCATTGTAGTTTGATCGTTGAAGAATAACTTATACTCAAGGTCAGTTAGACGGTAGGAGTTAAATTGTTTTTTAAAATCAAAAAAACTTATGGTGAATATGACGACCTCCACAAGTTTAGATCTAAATTTGTGGAGACGACGGGGGTGGATAGATGCTTGTATAACATTAGCCTACAATGAGAGACATTATGAAAGGAGTTACCTTTTCATCTAGAAATGTTATATATATATATATAATAAAGAAAAATGATTGCAGTATTTACCTTTTCATCTAGAAGCAAACAGTCTACACTAAGCAAAACATGATTGCGTTTGAAATCACGAACTTCCCATGTACGTTGGAGACGGACAACTATGTTTTGCGTGTTGACTGTCTCGTCTATTGCTTCAAGGGTGATATATGAACTTTGTCTTGTAGCAGCATGTGGTTTGTTTGGGACCTTTTCAAGAAGTTGTTTGTGATCGTTCATTATATACACAGAAAAGCACCTAATGAAACACATATATGGAAAAAAATGAATGAATTTTCATATGACGACTTAATATTAAAAAAATGACATGATGGTTTTAGAGACAAACTATATCTTATTGTAATAGAGCCCAAACCCATATTAAAAAGGAAGAACACAAACACAACCACATAGACAATGCAAATCCAAGGAGGTTAATTGGGCTGTAGAATTGAGAGAGATTGTGTGGGAAGTAGAGAAGATGGACAAAGCTTAAGTGTGAATTCTCGAGAGAGAGGCCGGCAAAGAGGGAGGAAGAAGAGAGAGTGAGAGAGTGAGAGAGTGAGAGAGAGAGAGAAAAAAATGTATTCTCAACGATCAGAGACGAAGAGGAAAAGTGCGTGTAGTTAACCTCTGAGGAGAAGTAAAAGCAAGTGCGGCAACGGGAGAGATCCTACGTTTTTATTATGGGCTTTTGAGGCCTATGTTGGTAGCTTCTTTGATTTGGCCCATTATGACGTAATTAGCTTCGACTACTTTGGTTTGGATGACGTATAGCATTGTTATCATGTGCAAACGAATGTGTAGACATGCAAGACGTTAGTTCAAAAACTTTTAAAACCTTTGCATAGTTATTAAGGCATTTAATTAAAGCAAACGTCACACGATGCTTGAGCTGTGAAGGTTGACCAAAACAAATTTTCGGTCATTTTCGGTCATAACTGTGAAGGTTGTTCTTGGCATTTAATTAAAACGGATTTTCGGTCATTTTATCAATTTATTTAGTATTAAATTAAAGGTTGACCAAAAAAAAAGTATTAAATGACATTGCATTTATACACAATTTCGTCTCAATTCGTTTTCTTCTTGGTATTAAATTAAAGGTTGGCCTGGTAGATGCAAAGACACTCGATATTGATTTCAAAAAATTTTAAAACGTTTGCATAGTTATTAAGACTAATAATTAAAAGTTATGCAATGTTACAGTTAAAGCATAAAATTAATTTTGGTATTTTATTAATTTAAATTTAATTAAATGCTGTTATAGTGATTTATACATTAGTTTATATATTGATTTGTTTTATATATTAGCAATTAAATTATGGTCAAATTATTAGCCCACAAAAAAAAACTTGGCCTATCTAGGCCCAACTAATAAGTGGACACGTGTCAGCGTGTCGTTCACTGAACCTTACTTTATTATAATAGATTATTTCTCTGAAATACCCTATGATCCAATGCCTTTAATCTTATAGTTTATATTGTTTATTCTCTGCATTTTTATTTACAACTTTGAAAACCAAGACCCAACATCAACGCTTTAGTTATTTACGAATCTCGCAAGTCTATAAAGTAGAATAGGTCTTTGTGGATTGACTCCAAACATACTACTGCGCACTTCACTGTGTCCTTGCAGTTTAAGTATTTCGGGTAAATTACTCGAGCAATCAATAAGCATCTGTTGAAAAACTTAAATAGGCATGTCATATATCCGGTGGGCCTAATATTGGTTTTTGTTTAGAAACTTGATAAGTCATAAGTTAAAAAAAGCTGGAAATGTCATGCTTAATAATATTAAATTCAGGTTGGAATATATTGGTACAAATTCAGCTCTAATATTATTGAATTCACAGGCTTGGTTTAATTACACTGAAAATTTTGGCTAATTCCTGGAATTACTATGGTCGTAATCTGCTTTTTAGAAAATCAGTTTGCTCGTATTGGTTCTTTTGGCTAATTCTTGGAATTAGTTTGGTCGTAATATATATTGATTATGATTCTGTTTTATATTAACTTCTAACATTTATGTTTAATCTTTTTTATTGTAGGATGTTGTTTATCCACACATTTCTAGGTTGGCTGCATAAATCCCCCTATTCCTATTGCGCTAAAGCGATTTCCCCCAACTATTAAACTCTTCATTGTACAACCCAAACATTTAATTCTTCACCATACACCCCAATTTTTAACTTTCTAGATAATTAACCCTATGTAAATAAATAAAAAACGACGTTTGATAAACCGTTAATCGCCTTTAGTTTTAAACCACATTTAGGTTTTAAAAAGACATTCTTGTTTAAAAAAAGGGTTTGTATTGAACCCTTAAACAAATGAAACCAATTTCAGAATTTTAAGACCTTTTAAACAAAAGAAACCAACCCACTTTTGCATGTAAAATGTCTTATAATAGTCTGAAATTGGTTTAAATTCAGTTTTGGAGGAAATTTCTCTTTAGCGCAATAAGTATAGGGGGTAGTGTAGTAGATGATGATGTGGATGTTGCCAATGATAAGGATGACGGTGGAGGTGATAGTGAGGTTCCTGAAGATGGGAACGAGGTCTCACAGCTTATCGACAAAGAAAATAAGCAAGCTTGTGATGGTGAATTGTCTGGGGTCAAGAAGAGGAGAATGAAGAGGAGAATGAAGAGGCACGTAAAAAGAAATTGCTTTGCCAACGAGCAGCAACAACACATGAACCTTTCGATGAGCATATGAAGTCTATTATTAGTATGTTTGAAGCTTCGTTCTCAAGCTTTGAAAAGAAGATTGAATTGCGTATGAGAAAATTAGAGGAGGATGTCTCTCATATCAAGGAGTTGATATCTTCAGCACGAATTACAAGACCCATGCCTTTCCAACTGTCTATTACATCCGCAAAGAAGGGTAAATCTGTGGTACGTAAGAAACAAATACCTAAGCTTTGTTTAATTTAGTTTGTTGTCACATGTTTGTGTATTTTATTTTTGTATGTGTAAGACTATGTAATAGGATATGTATGTATGTGTAGGTATGTAATATTAGATATGTTACAATATTTTTATAAAAAAATTGAAACACATTACCAACGTTTAATATACTAAAGTTCATAAACTTTAGTATATTAAACGTTGGTAATGTGTTCTCAATTTTTTTTTATATTGACAAGATGAAAAATCTTTACTTGGTGAGTTCCTCACTCAGACTTGTGAGATAGACCCCAATTTGAATACACAAGATTTTTTACAAAAATCAATGGGTCACCTTTCTCAAAATACACAAGTACCTGAGATTGATCCGACACCAATATCGACCAAAATTGAGAGTTGTCTCCATGTTTCTGTATTGGACACGGGTAGAACAGACGAAAACTCTGTGTTGGTGTTCATTTCAGATGAGAAATAGCAAGCCTATGCGGAGTGGCATAGGAAAAACAAATACATGTTTCAATATCTTTCTTAAAATTTGGTATACAATAATTTGACTATTTTGGAAAAAATGCTAGGTGGAACGATTTTGGTGTAAATGTGAACATAATAAATTGTTTTTGGTACTAGTTTTTTATAAAAACTATCAGAATCATAAAGTTGGGTCCAAGTGTTCTAAATGATCCAATACTAAATCGAGTCATGGGAAACAAAGGATAGCTTGGCAATGAAGTACGTATTAACCATTTTCTTTTAACAATATGCATTATCGTTCATGTTTTGCTAAACTTTTTATGTTTATTAAATATTTTTCAGGGAATTGATGTTGTGATGTATGTATTTCTGGAGTATACATCTTTAGGCCGACTAAAGTCAGATTGTGTTGGTTTTATGGATTGTATGTTTAGCATGCAAATCAAAAACGAACACCTGAATTATATGGGTTCGACAAATAAAAAAACCACAAGTGGGATAGTCATCTTCTAGCTTATGCCACCGGTGAATTGTCTTCTCATGGAAAATGGAAAAAAAGTAGGCTATAGACTTAGACAGAATTTATGCCCCAGTTTGTGTCAACAATAATCATTGGATTTCGATTTGCGTTAACTTCATTTTAAGAACTGTTGAGGTCTTCGATTGTAATAGATACAACAACAGAAAGCATGTGGAGTCGTTCGCAGTCATTATCCCTCTCATTTTGAAGGAACTTCACATAAAGGTCAATGGGAAAGTTCCACTATTGTTACCATATGAGATCATACATGTCCCTGTGCTAGATGGACTATATAAATCATCTTGTGATTGTAGAGTTAATGTGCTGAAATACATTAAATGTCATCTACTTTGGTTAGATATGGATTTGATTAACGATGACAATATTAGAGAAGCACGTGTGAGGATTGTTGTTGATCTATGGAAAGCATCAAAGTATCCCGTTCAAATAGAGAAGTTTGTACCTCCGGCGATACTTGCTGATACGGTAACCATTAATTGAGATTATCATCTATTATTTTGTGACAATGTAACTCTCTAGTTTGTTTTAGAATTACGTCTTGATTTTTTTTGTTTTTATTTTTAATTTTTGATTTCATCTAGTGTGTTTTAGAGTTAGGTCTTGATTTTTTTGTTTTTGATTTTTAATATTTGGTTTTAGTTTTTAATATCTTCTGATGATTAACTAATTAAGCAACGACTTATGAAAAGAGCTTCAATTACGTATCCATCAACGACAATATGAAAGAGCTTCGTCTTCAATACTCCATCTCTTGTTTTGACTTTTGGACTTGTTCCTATCTTTGTATGCTGTCCCAACTCATTGTCTCCTTTGGCTTCCTTGTCTGCCAGAAAATCCGAAAGCTCTTTCCATGTCCCATCAGATTCTGTGCGAATTTGACTGAACAATATGTGTCATTCAAAAATCAATATTTCTATAAAAGCATTTACATAGAGCTTGTACATACACAACGCAAACGCTAAACACACATCCAAACACTCCCTTTAATCTCACCCACTGATTACTGCGTTTTGTCCTCTGCTTTTTCAAACATCACTTGCAGGTACAGAACACACAGTTCCATTAACAAGGAAACAATGAGTTGGCGCCAGCACGTTTCCATAAATGACTTAAACCGTGTAAATGTGAAGGATCTTTTCATATTCTTGCTGCTTAAAGACTTAAAACATATTATTCTAGACAAGCATTTTAAGTTTTCAAAACATGGCCAACTGCAATACACTCGAACTCATTATAAATCAATTATGCTCATTTAGGCTCCATATATAACGAGGTAGATTAGCTTATTCCCCATCATCCACAGAAACAAGAAACAGCGAATTGAGTACTCATCTTCTTGTATCTGGAAACTCTCTTCAATCTCTTTCTCTTCTGCACAACACCGAAACCAAAACTAGCTGGTAGCGAAATAGTGAAAAGGGACAAAACAGAGATAGAATAAAACTAGTGAAGCATCAGAGTTGACGAGATCGATGCTTTCAAAGAATAAATAAATGATTTATTGGGTGACAAAGATAGTTCTCGGGAAAAAACCTTAAAAATACACCAACTTATTTACTTTTGGATGTTTAATACACGAATTTTTTCCGCTGTCCGAAAAATACATGAGTTTGTATACATTGGTTATTAAATACATGAGGTTTCAAAAATTTTGCTTTTTACACACGACGCTAACGGAAAAGTTAACGGCCGTTAAGTGTGATAATCAAAAACTTTCTCGTTAGCTAAAAAGTACATGAATTTCTTAGTATTAGAATTTAAAAACACGAACATTAAAAATTTGTGCATTTTACAAATGAGATTTAAAGACACTAACCGATATGTTACTTCTGATCTTCATCTTTGGTCCTCCTCCTTCTCCATTCTTCAGCTCTGGCCTTGATTCCAATAAAGACCACTCAATGATTTTGGTGTTGTTCGATTTGCTATACATATTTTCTTCATCATCCTTACTTACACATTTCCTGTATAGAAACCCTAAAATGCTCTATTTTCCCCGCCGTCTTGATTGCTTATCAGTGTTTTGATTTAGATTTCTTTTTTTCTCCTTTGTTTACATGGCATTTACGTTTATCGCTGCACCCGAAGAAATTTTCGAATTTGATACCGGTTGACATCGTCTAGCTTCGTCGCAATTTTTCTGATTAAATTGTATCTATCTAGGCTTTTCCGTCTCCTCGATAAAGAAGGTTTAATGTAGTCTCGAGTTTGATTATATTCGCTTGTGATTATGATTGATGGAGACGACGGTTCTTCCACAGCTGATAGCATCGATGGCGACATGGGAGGTTCAATTTAGATATGCATGTCTAATCGATTATTTGGAGTGTTTTACACAATCCGGATTGATCTGGGTTTTATCAAGTTAAATAATTTTAACAGTCGTAAGCAGTTTCGTTATTGTCTTTAAATCACGTTTAAAATGTACAGATTTTTAATGTTCGTGTATTTAAATTCCAATTTTAAAAAATTCATGTATTTTTTAGCTAACGAGAAATTTTGTGTTTATCACACTTAACGATTGTTAATTCTTATGTTAGCATCGTGTGTAAAAAGCGAAATTTTTGAAAATTCGTGTATTTAATAACCAATATATACAATCTCATGTATTTTTCGGGCAACCAAAAAAGTTCGTGTAACATCTAAAAGTAAATAAGGTGGTGTATTTTTAAGGTTTTTTCCCTTCTCAAACACAGCAAATAAATAGCAGAGACCAATACTCAGTTTGACATCTTTAGGCAATCTGCTAGTAATAACAAATTACCTAAAGCAAAAACTAAACAAATAATTCAAGCCACTGCAATATTATGAAACAAGGAACGAAATTCAAGCCACTGCAAAATTCAAGCCACTGCAAAATTTAAGCCACCGCTTTATCCTTCAAACAAGAAAAGAAAAATCCAAACTCGAATTCTTTGTCATGACAAGGATACCAAACGTAAACTCAAATAGAAAAAAAAATTCATAAAGCTTGATAATGCAAGTCAAGCTTGTTATCCTCCGTGTGATTGTCATCCATTATGGAAGCATTGCCTACCTTAAAGAAATATATATATATATATATATATATATATATATATGAAATTAAGCCTTTCAAAAGTAATTATTGTAAAAGGGAAAAAATAAATTTTGAGTTGTTGCACAAACCGTGATTATATCGCTTTATCACATATCGATATGTTGTGTCTTTCTTTGCCACAACGGCTGCACTTATGCCTCTTACACTTTTTTGATTCTTGTGACGGTCTTATCTTGTCTTCAATTGTTTCATGCCTACGTTATCTTCGTCTGCCAAAGGCTCTTCTTGTTTCAGGTGGTAGAACTTTTACATTTTGAACATGTTCTGGGACGCGCCATTCATTTTCAGGAACACTTATTAGATTAATCGTTTCCTCGTATAATGATCTCCGTGCGGTAATTGGTATACATCCTTACCAACAAAAAATGATCCTTTTATGGCGTGCCTACAAAGAATTTTTCCTTTCTCGAACTTTCCACATGAACACATTCTTCTTTCCAAGTCAACAACATAGTCTGTTATATTACCTTTAACCTGGAAACTGTATTCGGTAATCGGAAAAACGTTAAACAATTTACCTTTCTCTATCCTTACATCAATTTTTTTCTTCACCGTAATAGATAAAGGATCACGATGTATTGCACTTCATTCTCTACGTCATAAACCAACGTGTTAACAATTCCCTGATGCTACGTCACAGAGGAATTATTGGATACTCTCTAGGTGATCTCAAAGCTGCATTTATTGATTCCGCAGAGTTATTGATGTTAATGTCGTATTTGTAGCCCGGAAAATGACATCGAACCCATTTTCTCACATCAACATCCTCTGATAACCACCAATAGACAGACTAATATTGCAAATTTGCGCAGATAAATTTTCAAATTCATCAATTTCATACGCTTTTGATGCTTTTGCAACCAAACCAGCCACACCCTTTCCTTGGAAATATGTTACCACATTATTAATCAAGTGGTGGATGCCAATACCATGTTTAGCCAATTGATAGATTTTTCCAATTGATTTACCAAGCGAAAAATGTATATCTGATATAAAACATAAACCTTCGTCATCCGTCATAAAACCTTTAAGCTGCATAAAGACAACTCCCATGAGCAATCAATTTCTGTATCAGCAATTCCGAATGCAATTGGATACAAATTAGAGTTACCATCTAAAGCTGTAGCAACTAGTAGAACTCCTTTGTATTTGCTTTTCAAAAACGTTCCATCAACTACAATACCCTTCTGAATTGCCTTGTAGAAAACTCTTATTGATTGACCAAAAGAAATAAAAAGATATATGAATCTACCATCGCAATCAATAATTTTATAATTCGTCTATGTACCAGGATTCACTTCTTCTAGCATGTGCAAGTATTTTGGTATTATGCCAAAACTTCATTAATTGCACACTCACGAGACTCCCAAACTTGGAAATAAGTCAGCTCGTATCCATAATCAATACAAATAATATTAATAATATCATTCAGTTTAGGCCCTTCCTTTACACCCTCATAATTATGCATAATGAGATGCCCAATTGTTCTTGCTGAAGGTTTCCTACAAAAAAAAATTTCCTTCAAAAGGGCACATGTATGGTTACCCACATACTTGTTGATTTTGAAATATGTAGACCCCTCTAAACATTCAGCACGAATACTCCATTTGCAAACCTTATCTATGCAGTGTATACACCATAATCTCTTATCAGATTTCGTAATCATGTAGTCGTAGTTATACTGCATCGCATAAATTTCAAGAGTTGCTTGTAAAGCCGTATTGCTTCCAAAATATTTCCCCTTAGTGACAACTAAATCTACCACCATAGAACTGATACCATCACTGACTTTAGCGTCATTAGACTTTTTGACAAAATCATCATCTGGCTTATCTTCATTCACCAATATTGCTACTGAATTTTCAGGCATATTACCATACACAAACATATCTCCACCAAAGTGTAGATGGAGAAATCTTTTTTTTAAACTCCTCTATTTCCAATTGTTCCAGTATATAATTTAGCTTTGGTTCATGTGTACTTATTTGAGTCTTTATGTTAGGTGTTCTCAATTAGTTTTACAAAAACCCGGAGATCAAATGTGATGAGGACATCGAAACCACATCAATCGAATCTGAAGAAGAGATTATCAACATCCCCATTATGAATCAAACGCCAAGAACTAGATCAGGCACAAACAAACTAAGGGAGGAGTTTGGCAAGTTTGTAGAGAATCTCATCTCCATCATAGAGCTCGAAGATCACCAAAAAGCTACGATTACCAAGGAAATGCAAGAAGAGACTCAAGAGCAAATCTGTCCAGAAATAGTTTCATACATCACCAACTTGATCAATGCCAGTTTTGTGAATCTGTCAATTCAATCCTCTAGGAACATTTTTCAGGGAACTCCTTTATTCACCATTTCAAGAAAGGACTCAACTACCTAAACTCCCAATGTATGAATTTGAACATTAAACGAGTTTATTTTCTTGTTTTGCAGGAATATAACCATTAGATTTTAAGTGTCTTTTAACTATGTCTTTAAATTTCGAGTCTGTTATTTTATTATGTAACCGTTAGTCCTTTTATTATGTAATAATTTGGACCCTAGAAGGTCCCTAGCTGACAGACTAGTGTATCAAGTCCCTTCTCAGCTTTGTAACCCTTTTAACGTTGAATGAAATAAAACGAGTGTTTTCCTAGGTTAACTTCTGAGATATAAGTAGCCACCCTCTCCTTTTTCTTGTGTGTGATTCCTTAAAGATTGAGTGTTATCAGACTTATCACAGATCTTGCATCGTCTGTGTGGCGTCTCTGATCCACCCTCTACCCATCTCATTCTATGGATTCTTCAAAGAGTGCCCGTCGGCCAGTTGAAGAGTATCCATCTCGACATCCACTTCACTCCACCAATTCATCCCCTAGAATCTCTTGAGAGTTCCCGTCAGCCAGCTACACATTCTCTATCGTCCACCACACTTCAGAATCCACTCATTTGGTTCCTATATCATCAGGTATCAGAGGTAAACGCTCCAAATTAGGTTTATCTACCCAATTTCGTTTTGTTTAAGTTTATTTTGTTTTTGTGTTGTTGTTGCTTAGATTTAAAAGAAACCCCATAAAATTGCTTTTTATTTAGTTATTTTTGTGTCTGTTTGTTTTTTAAAACGCAGATCTGTTTGTTTTTAGTTCTAGACTGTTCGACTTAATATGTAGTTGATCTCTTTGTTCTGTGAGAGACAGGAATGTTTTTGAACATGGAGAATCTGAATGATGTGAACATGGCTCAGATGCTTGCTGCTATTCAAAACCAACTCCAGACTCTTTGAGATCGCATGACAAGGATTGTACAACCATCACCAGTTCGTACAGAACTCATAAGAAACATGTATCCTGTAGAGGATGAGCAATCTGACGTGGATGGAGATCCACTAGACTATGATCATGATCACAGACCAAAAAGACAATAAGAGGGAGCTAGAGGTAGAGAAGAGGATGCAGTACAAGAAAATAGACACGTGAAGCTCACGGCACCAACTTTTACTGGAAAGGTTAATCTAAATGCTTACCTTGACTGTGAAATACGTATGGAATGTATCTTTGGGTACTACAAGTACTTTGATCAAAGGAAGTGTCTTTAGCTGCTGCACAACTTACTGAAGTGCTTTGGCTTGGTCGGATATAGATGTGTTTTAAAGGAGAAGGCATAGACATGGTCAGATCATCTGTACTTGGGAGGAAATGAGGCTTCAACTAAGATAGAGATATGTCCCTGCTTATTATTATCGAGATTTACTGAAGAAGTTAAGGAAACTTACCCAGGGGTCTAAATATATTGAAGAATACTTTGATGAGTTTTAAATGCTTAAGAACATATTAGAGACTGAAGACTATGAGTAAACTTTGATGGCACAATTCCTGGATGGTCTTCAGGATAAGATTGCTAGGAAAGTAGAGAGGCAAACATACCATGACATGGATGAATTGCTACATCTTTCAATTCAGGCTGAGCAGCATATCAAAAGAAAGACTCTCTCAGCCAGCCGCATCAAGTCTACTTAGAATCAACAACCTTAGAACTTTAGACAAAGGAAAGTTTATTGAGACAAAATCCAGATTCAAAAAGCCTCTACATGAAACATCTATGATCTCCAAACCAGAACTTGGTAAGACTCAAATTCAAAGGTCTCGTGACATACCTTCTTTTAAATGTCAGGGAAAAGGACATTATGTAAGGGAGTGTCCAAACCAGAGAGTCATGATTCTAAAAGCCAATGGAGAATATGAATATGAGGATGAAGAGGGGTTTGAGCCTGAGAATTCAGAAGAAGAAGTTATGGATTATGCGGATACAGGAGAACTTCTAGTTATTAAGAGAGCTCTCAGCATTCTCTATGAACAAGAGATTATCCAAAGAGAAAACATCTTCCACTCTCGGTGCACAATCAATTCTAAGGTATGTAGTCAAATATTTGATGGTAGTTATTGCGCTAACGTGGCTAGCAAGTATTTGGTTGATATGCTAGATCTCCAGAAGACCCAAGCGTCCTCGAACATATCGACTTAAGTGGCTAAATGATGAGACCAAGCTGAAAATCGTTCAGCAAGTCACCGTGCCATTCAGCATCAGAAAGTATGTGGATCAAGTTGTGTGTGACGTGGTCCTATGCGAACTGGACATATACTTCTAGGGTGTCCATGGCAATTTAACAAGGAAGCACTACACAATGGCAGAACTAACTACTACACCTTTGTGCACAATAATAAGAAGCATTCACTTGCACCATTAACTTCACAACAAGTGTATGAAATGCAACTATGTCCAAAAGAGACAAGCTAAGAAAAACTAATTTTTATGTAACACCTTCTACTGTTTTGAAATCTCTTGGATCTCAAACACATGTGCTACTAATGATCTTTAAGGAAACTTTGTTTTCAGGATCAGAAACACAAGATCTACCTGCTGTTGTTCTAGATCTTCTCGACAAGTTCACTAATGTATTTCTAAGAGAGATTCCACCCGGGTTACCACCAATAAGAGGAATAGAGCATCGGATTGATCTAGTTCCCGGAGCACCTTTGCCAAATCGAGTTGCTTATAAAGTAAATCCAGAAGAAGCAAAAGAGCTGGAAAAGCAAGTGCAAGACTTGATGTCTAAGGGCTATATTCGTGAAAGCTTAAACCCATGTGTTGTTCCTGTTCATCTAGTGCCAAATAAAGATGAAACTTGGAGAATGTGTGTGGATTGCCGAGCTATCAACAATATCACTGTCAAATATAGGCATCCAATTCCCAGGCTTGACGACATGTGATATATCATGGTTTTTACCCTTTTTTAGCCATGATATAGGTCTTGTTTTCAGAGTCCTTCTAGTGTTTTTGTAGTCTTTTTGAGTCTTTTCAGGTTTTAGCACGTTTGGAGCTTAATTGGAGCTTTTAGAGTACTCTAGAGTTTTTTGGCATCCGTTGAATAATTTCCCACCGATGGATTGAGCTCAAATTTGGATACGAGACAGATCAATGGATTAGCTTTCATTTGGAAGTGGTTTGAGGCCATTCTAACGGTGCGATCAAAAGTTATGCCAGTTTTCGTGAAGACAGTCCAGTCTGGCGAGCACAGAGTCCTGGTGTCGACCGACACCAACCCAGTATCGATCGACACCGGCTACAGGAAAAGAAAACACGTGATTTTACAAGTTTGAAGATTCTGCAACTTGGCCCAGAGGATTCTATTATTTACAATTAAGCCCAGAACGTGTTTTAATATTTTATTTAGGGTTTTTAGCCACTTTTAGGAGCAGACTTGATTCGATTCTTAATACTTTGAGAGAGATTGGTTCCGGGTTTTTGTGGGAGAGAATTCTGAACCCTTGTTTACTCTTGATTTATTCTATGCAATTCTATTCAATTATGATTTCTGTTTCATTGATCATGTCTGAGTAGATCTCTCTTAGGTTTAGGGTTTTCTCATAAAGGATTTCAAGGCTTGTTAGATAAGTTGATCTATTAGGATTCATAATCTGAATTAGTTCTTCACCATAGGTTGTTCTCAAGGCTAGTTCTAGGTTGACGAATCTGGAATTTAGATCTTAGGTTGATCAATTAGACACGAGAGTGTGATTGGAAACCCGAAAAACCTAGGGTGAGCAAAATAACTATCCGCAAAGAAATTTGGTTTAGTTGTTTTGTGAACATATCAAACATGAACTTTAAAGCTGGTTTAGATCTTTAGAATTTGCAAAGAAATTTGGGATTCAAGGATTTAGATTTAGATAACTCTCGCAACGACAGTTGGTTAATTATAGCTTAGTGTTTTGAGTTCAAGAACCGTGCTAAATCAGAATCCTGATTGATTGATTTGCCTGCATTCCTTGATTTCCTGAGAAATACCCTGATTCTATTTTCCCTCCATTGATTTTACAACTGCTTTTAATCGTTTGTTGTTTTCAATCACATTGATTTTGCTTAGCTTAATTCATATTCTATAATCTATTGAGTGATTTCTTGAGTCTTTGTGGTTCGACCCCTATATACTGCAGCTACTGCTTTAGTACTCTTAGGATATTATATTTGAGCATATCAACATGCTTGATGAACTCAATGGAGCCAGCAAAAATCAATTTAAGGAGTGGATATCATCAGGTAAGTATGAAAGAAGAAGATTAATGGAAGACAACGTTTAAAACCAAACAAGGATTGTATGAATGGCTGGTCATGCTCACAAACGCTCCAAGTACATTCATGAGACTTATGAACCACGTCTTAAGAGCTTTCATCTATAAGTTTGTTGTGGTTAATTTCGATCACATCCTGATTTATAGCTCTAATCTTGAGGATCACTTACTTCATCTGAGAAGTTTCTTGAAACGCTAAAGGATGAAAATCTTTATGTTAATCTTAAGAAATGTACCTTTTACTCTGATCAAGTTACTTTTCTAGGATTTGTTGTAAGTTCTCAAGGTTTAAAGGTCGATGAGAAGAAAATCAAAGCCATAACTCCATCAACCATTGGACATGTAAGGAGTTTACATGGTCTCGCTAGTTTCTACAGAAGATTTGTGAAGGATTTTAGTATCATTGCTGCACCACTGACCTCCGTGATCAAAAAGAAGGTGGAATTCAAGTGGGGTCAAGCTCAGGAAGATGCATTCAACAAGTTTAAAGGCAGCCTCACACATCACCTGTTTTGGTACTTCTTAACTTAGATAAAATATTTGAGATTGAATGTGATGCTTCTGGTACAAGAATAAGAGTTGTCCTAACTCAAGAAGAAAACCCAGTATCATACTTCAGTGAAAAACTCAGTGGGCCTTCCCTGTACTATCCAACATATGATAAGGAACTCTACGCATTGGTAAGGTGTCTTGAAACTTGACAACATTATTTACTGTCAAGAGAGTTTGTTATTCATAGAGATCATGAGACACTCAAGCATCTAAGATGACATACCACACTTAAGAAGAGACATGCAAAATAGCTTGAGTTCGTGGAGACTATTCGGTATGTGATCAAGTATAAGAAAGGCAAGAAGAACGTGGTAGTTGATGCTTTATCAAGGAGATACGCCTTAATCAGTATCATGGAGGCTAAAATCATGGGATATCAAAGTTGCACCTGTTCTGAGGTCAAAACCTTTTCAAGATGGAGGAGATGATGCGGACATCAAAAACCACATCAACCGAATCTGAAGAAGAGAACATCAAATTCCTTATTATGAATCAAACGCCAAGAACTAGATCATGCACAAAAAAACTAAGAAAGGAGTTTAACAAGTCTGTAGAGAATCTCATCTCCATCATAGAATTTGAAGATCATCAAGAAGTTAAGATTACCAAGGAAATGCAAGAAGAGACTCAAGAGCAAATCTGTCCAGAAATAGTTTCATACAACACCATCTTGATCAATGCCATTTTTGTGAATCTGTAAATTCAACCCTCTACAAACATCCCAGCAAACAGTTTCTTAGAGCACTAACTTGATCAATGCCAGTTTTGTGAATCTGTCAATTAGATCCTCTAAGAACAATTTTCAGGGAACTACTTTATTTACCATTTCAAGAAAGGACTCAACCACCTAAACTCCAAGGTATGAATTTGAATATTTAACGAGTTTATTTTCTTGTTTTGCAGGAATATGACCGTTAGGATTTAAGTGTGTTTTAACTATGTCTTTAAATTTCGAATCTGTTGTTTTTGCAAGTTTAGTCTTTTTCTTATGTAATAATTTCGACCCTAGAAGGTCCCCAGCTGACAGACTAGTATATAAAATCCCTTCTCAGCTTTGTAAACTTTTTAACGTTAAATGAAATAAAACGAGTGTTTTCTTAGGTTTACTTGCGAGATAGAAGCAACCACTCTCTCATTCTTCTTGTATGTGACTCCTTGAATATTGAGTGTTATCAGACTTATCACAGATCTTCCATCGTCTATGTGGCGTATCTCGATCCACCCTCTCGATCCACCTCTCGATCCACCCTCTACCCATTTCATTCTCTGGATTCTTCGAAGAGTGCCCGTTGGCCAGTTGAAGAGTCTCCATCTCGACATACACTTCACTCCACCAATTCATCTACTAGAATCCTTAGAGAGTGCCCATCGACCATCTACAGATTCTCCGTCATCCACTCATTTGGTTCCTATATCAAAATGTCATCATTAATGGTTTACAATATGAACTCTGTCGCTTAGATTCTTAATTGCCTTCATTTCCGGTTTCTGTAACCGGTCATAGAAGTTTGTGGTATAAAAACAAAGTTATGGTGTGTTTACACTTTATAGAGTAACGTCTAACCAGATATTGGTTCTATTTGGTATTGTGAGAAAATTTTACAAAGGCCTCAAAAGTGGGTAATCTTCAAGAAGTTCCCTTTCTGACAAAGCATCTGTCTCATTTTGCGGTGTCCACAGGACTTCTACTGCCTGCAACATTTTGGTTTACTTCTTTCATTTCCAAGACTAAACCATTCCCCTAATTAAGCAACATAAGGATACAGAGTCTCTTACCATTATTTTGTTTCTTGGTATTGACCCCAGTTTCAGTAAGGCTTCCTTCAGATCTCCACTTCCGTTAATTGGCTGCAGTTTATGTATACCCTCTGCAGCCACCAAGATTGTTACCTGAACATGTTACAACACTTCCTGTCAAACAATTACCAAACCAAAGTGCAACAATCTAATGTTACCCACCCGCACAAAGATATAGTTGTGTAACAATTTGACACAGCCCTTAGCCTCCGAGTGAGCTTTTTGCAAACACTGCTTTTAACAACTTCATTATAAAAACAAATGCACTTTCCATTTGTGGAATAGCCTTATTCTAGACCCGGTTTAACTGTGTTTCCCTATCCCACTAAATGTTTTCAATACGGAGTTTTAATAAGTTTACCACAATATATTCATTGCTGAAACCGCTAGCTTTCTGAATCTTCGAGCTTTGTCTCTTTATGCTATTCACATTAACAAGTGTCTCCTCGTCAAATTTTCCCCGTTCTTCAATGGAGAGTTGATTAAATCGCTTCTCTCCCTTTTCTATACTCGGCTTCACATCCACCTGAAAATACATGATACAAACATAGTGATTAAGTTCTACATTCACGTCACACTATGGAATTCCTAGCCCAGGTAATGAACCAGGCTAAAACAATGGTGCGGAGTACGCAAATCATTCGTGAAAGAACCAGTGGACTTACTGATGAATAACAAGAGATGCAATAGTCAGGGTGCCTCAGCAAAGCCAATGTTGCCTCTGTAATACACAGAAAACTGAGTTGCATGAAAAACAGCAGAACCACACAGATCATAAGTAGAAAGAGAAGCATCAATGATGCAAAAATAAGCAGATTAGAAAGAATATTCGCAATCCTGGAAGTATCTTAACTGAGAACACAATACTGATCCTAAAACAAGGTTTAGGTATGCAAGCTCTGATCAATATTTTATACAGGTCACAGATCAACCATTTTTCAGCAAATATAACAACAACAAAATTAATAAATCCTAAATATTTTGTTAAAGCCATCTAACTAGTTTTAGACGACCTATTTCTAATTGATGGACCTATTTCCCAGGTTTTCATTTCATCAGAGTTCAAGAACACATTCGGTAGAACCACACAAAACAAAATAGTGCCACAAGTAATACATTAAAGCTGCAAAAAACACACACAACATCTTCATTCTAAACACAAAATAAAAAGTCTTTAACAGTGTTCATATATGATGGAGTAAAAACAAACTAGATACATCGAAGAATAAGTTACCAGTTAAAACAAAGCTCAGACCCTCTGGTGTCGATGTATCTGCATTTTCAGCAAGACGATTGAAATCTTGTTGTAGCGTCCTCCCCAAACCCAGCAACCCCACCTAACACAGAAGCAAATTCTCAATCTCATGTTAACTATATGTAACTATACCAATGAATAGATAGCATTTATAGAATATAACAATGCTATGGAAATATCGTAACTTCTATAGTTCTACAGGAGCACATTCTCAATATCATGTTCTTACCATATGTCTAGCTATACCAATCAATAAACAGCATTCAGAGAATATATAACTAGGTTATGGAGAAATCGTAACTTCTATAGCTCTATAAGAACACATTCTCAATCTCATGTTTTGACCATACATTAGCTATACCATCGGATAAATAGCATTTATTGAATACATAACAAACCTATGGAGAAATTGTAACTTCTATACTTCTTTCTATAAGAGCACATTCTCAATCTCATGTTTTGACCTTAAATTAGCTATACCATCGGATAAATAGCATCTATAGACATAACAAAGCTATGGAGAAATCGTAACTTCTATAGTTTTATAGGCGCACATTCTCAATCTCATGTTTTGACCATATGGTTAGCTATACCAATGAGTAAATAGCATTCATACAATATAAAACAGCTATGGATAAATCGTAACTTCTATAGTTCCATATGAGCAAATTCTCAATCTCAGTTTCTGGCCATATGTAGCTATACCAATGAATAAAGTTATAGAGAAATGATATAAGATAACTTCTATAGCAAAATGATATTCGAAACAAGGTTTCACCTGTAGTTTTATGACGCTAGTTTTCTGAGTATCGGTTAAAACGCTATCATCCTGTGACCGATCTGAGAGGAATCCAGAGACCAAAACAAACGCAGCGAAACCAACCAAAATCAAAGAGAAGCTCGAAAACCCACCAAACCCAAAACCAACAGCCGGACCCATAAAACCCCCACCGAACGGTGACGGTCCATAGTACGGAGCGGTCCGAGATGAATACGAAAAGCTCGGATTCGTTGTTCTTGGCACAGAATACGATTGAGAGGAAGAAGAAGAGCTCCGAGACCTCGATGAGAAGGAGTTACCACCAATTCTACCACCAGACGCAGCTAAAGCCGTATTAGGATCATAGAACAAAAGCAAACCAAGCAAAACAGCAGCTATAGCAGGTTTCTTCAAAGAATCTATCGCTTTCTTCACCTGAATCACGATTTGTTCAAATGGATTCGAGTTGGATCTCAAATCTGAATCCGAACTCGTCGATTGTTTGTATATGACGGAGATTTGGAAACGAATCGAGTTTGATCTCCGTTGAGGTTTGGAGTAGAGAAGAACACTGCGATTACGAGGTCGTTGCATGTAAGGAAGAGGCTGATTACATTGAAGCGGAGTTAATTCAAGTAAGGTAGAAACAGAAGCCATGATCGATTGAATGATGATTTCTGGTGAAATCGATCGGTAGGGTTTATGTGGTGAACATTTGGGGAAGAAGACGGTAAAGATGACAATGACTTCCATTGGTAACACTCTGTAATCGCCGAATGAGACCAAATAAAATTAAGTTGCGAAATGACTTTAATGTCTATAATTAAAAGTGGAATAATTGGAAATAAAAATGTTCTAAAAAAAGTTTTGTTTATATACATCTTAATTTTTGAATTGTTATTTTCGATAAATTTATCCCTATATCAAAATTTTGACAATTTTAAGATGAAAAAACCACAAAAACATGTTGATAAACATGTTTTAAGAAGATTTAGTGAAAACATTTTTTTTATTTGGTCGCATTTAAATAACTTTTTAGATCTTCCGAAAAGTGTAGAATTCATTTTCTGAAATTTTTGTCTGTTCTAAAACCTTTAGAATACGTATTCTACGCATGTACATGTTCTAAAATTTTCAGAACAGATATTTGTTCTGAAATATTCAGAATACTTGTTCTACGAAACGTAGAATTCGAATTCTACGAATTCTTTTTGTTCTGCAAAATTTAGAATACGTATTCTAAAGTTTAGAATACGTATTCTACATTTACTCTATGTTCTAAAAATTTTAGAATACATTTTCTACAAATTTTAAAATGTGTATTCTGAAAAAAATAGATTTCCTTAAATATATTAACCGAAAATCTAAAAATAAGGAAACTAAAACTATATTATGGAAATTCAAATATAATGTTTAGATTTCATATTTATTGTTTTGATTACGTTCTAAAAAGTTTAGAATACGTATTCTGAAAATTTTAAAAATCAAATGTCCCTTTTCTATGTTCTAAATCGATTTTCAACCCTAAAAATTTCCCCTCTTCTCTTCTTCTCCCTCTTTTGCCACGAGTTCTTCAAAAGTTTTCAATTTTTTTATCAATATGCTGCAAATATTTGTAAGTTGTGGTGTATGGAGATTGTATGACCAAAAAAAATGGAGATTTATTGTTGATGAAGAAAAACGTGCTAGATTACTTACTTTGCAATCCACCACAACTCTTGAAGAGTTGAAGATGATGGTTTCAGAAGACTTTGGAATAGAACAAAGTGAAGTTGATGTGGAATTCAGTTACTTACCCACAGATCTTAGCTTTGATTCCCCACTAGTTGTTATGGTGAATGATCGACAAATGAAAAATTTGGTGGCGTATTTGAAAAGCAAAAATACTATACGGTTATGTGTGACGTTCAAAGGTATATCCGACGAGTGCAAGAGTGGAGTCAATTTTGATTTGAATAAGGAGCCAAGTGATCCAAGTGATGGTGACGATGATGGTAATATTCCTGAAAACCCAGCAACAATGTTGGTGAATGAAGATAAGCCGAATGATGATTTCGTCAACAAATCTAATGATGCTAAATCCAGTGATGAAGTCGGTTCTAAGGTGGAAGATTCAATGGTAACTAAGGGGCAATATTTCAGTAGCAAGGAGGCTTTACAAGCAACTCTTGAAATTTATGCTATGGCGAATGAGTATAACTGTGATTACAAGATATACGAAGTCTAATACAGACTATGGTGTATACGCTGCATAGATAGGGTTTGCAATTGGAGTCTTCGTGCTGAGTGTTTAAAGGGGTCTACTTATTTCAAAATCAACAAGTATGTGGGTAACCATACATGTGCCCCTTCGAAGAAAAAAAATTTTGTAGGACACCTTCAGGAAGAACAATTGGGCATCTCATTATGCATAACTATGAGGGTGTGAAGGAAGGGCCTAAAGCGAATGATATCATTAATATTATTCGAACAGACTATGATACGAGTGAGTTATTTGCCAAGCTTGGGAGTCTCGTGAGTATGCAATTAATGAAGTTCGAGGAATCCCGGAGAAGAGTTTTGCAAACTACCAAAATACATTGCACATGCTAGAAGAAGCGAATCCTGGTACGCATACGAATTATGAAATTGATTTTGATGGTAGATTCAAATATCTTTTTATTTCTTTTGGTCAATCAATAAGAGGTTTCTACAAGGCAATTCGGAAGGTCATTGTAGTTGATGGAAGTGTTTTAGAAAAGCAAATACAAAGGAGTTCTGCTAGTTGCTAAACTGTTGATGGTAATACTCTAATTTGTATCCAATCGCATTTGGAATTGCTGATACAGAAAATGATTGCTCGTGGGAGTAGTTTCTTATGCAGCTTAAAGAAGTTATAGCGGATGACGAAAGTTTAGTTTTTGTATCAGTAAGACATATGTCGCTTGGTAAATTCATTGGAAAATTGATCCACTGGCTAAACATGGTATTTGCATTCACCACTTGATTAATAATGTGGTAACATATTTCAAGGGAAATGGTGTGGCTGGTTTGGTTGCAAAAGCATCAAAGCGTATAGGATTGGTGAGTTTGAAAAATTATTTGCGCAAATTTGCAATATCAGTCGCGTCTATTGGTGGTTATCTAGAGGATGCTGATTGTGAGAAAATGGGCTCGATGTCATTTCCGGGTTACATATACGACATTAACACCAACAACCCTGCAGAATCGATAAATGCAGCTTTGAGATCACCTCGAGAGTATCCAATAATCATCCTCTGTTAGAGCAGTATCAGGGAATTGTTAACACGTTGGTTTATGAGCGTAGAGTTTTAAGTGCAAAGCATCGTGATCCATTAACTATTACCGTGGAGAAAAAGATTGATAAAACGGATAGAGAAAGGTAAACTATTTAAAGTCTTTCAATTACCGAATACAGTTTTCAAGTTAAAGGTAATGGAACAGACTATGTTGTTGACCTGGAAAGAAGACGTGTTCATGTGGAAAGATTTCGAGATAGAAAAAATTCTTGCAGGCACGCCATAAAAGGAGCATTTGATGTTGGTAAGGATCTATACCATACGATGAGGTGTTTAAAATTACCCAGATGGCGATCGTTATACGAGGAAGCGATTAATCAATAAGTAACCCATCTTCAC
>SMJT01000008.1:818274-845307 GCA_004349715.1 Crucihimalaya himalaica | reverse complement strand
CTTTTCAAGAGCAAGTCATCAGCTTGACATGTCGCTTATGTCATAGAGCCGCAGCTAGACTAGAAACATCTGCCCATTTCTCATCGCTCGGTATCCAAATCCGGTCTATAGACGCATCTTTCTCAGGTTTCCATTCAGCTTCACTGAGAAATCCATATATCCGGGAAATGCTATCAGAATCAGAATGAGCATATATGTGACCAGCAAGCAACTGACAAGCCTTAGCTGAATCGTGACCAAAACACATTAGTGGAGGCAGTAGTTATAACCAGTCACTACTACGACGACGTTTGGTTCTTGTTTACATAGCATAAAGGTTTGAGTGGTGACATCAAAGACAGGGAAAAAAGCAATTGGTAAAATCCATTATATACGATGTTAAAAATCATTTTGGTCTGTTTGTTGCTTCTAAAAATAATAGATGTCTAGCTTCATACCTAATTCTAAAAACAAAATAACCTCAATCAATGGTTACAGTATCAGAAGGTATCGCTGGGGGTACAAACTTTTCCATTCGTTCAATTAAAACTGGATCCTTTGATGCTTCCCATAGATCAACGACAATCCTCACACGCGCTTCTCTAATGTTGTCATTGTTAATCAAATTCATATATAGCCGAAGGAGATGAAACTCGATGTATTTCAGCGCATAAACTCCACAATCACAAGCTGATTTATTTAGTCTTTTTGGCACTTGGACATGTATGATCTCATAAGGTAACAAAAGTGGAACCTTTCCATCAACTTTTACGTGAAGTTCCTTCAAAATGCGAGGGATGACGACGGCGAACGACTCCGCATGCCTCCTGTTGTTGTTTGCATTACAATCGAAGACCTCAACAGTTTTTAAAATGAAGTTCACACAAACTGAAATCCAGTGATTACCATTGACCCAAACCGGGGCATAAATTATGTCCAAGTCCGTTGCCCACTTTTTCCCCGTCCTTCCATGAGAAGGAAATTCCCCGATGGCATAAGCTAGAAGATGACTATCCCACTTGTGGCTTTTTTTATTCGTCGAACTCGTATACTTCTGGTGTTCGTTTTGATTTGCATGCTAAACATACAATCCATAAAACCAACACGATCTGACTTTAGTCGACCTAAAGATGTATACTCCCGAAATACATACATCATAGCATCAATTTCCTGAAAAATATTTAATAAATATAACTAGTTTAGCAAAACAAGAACAATGATGCATATTGTTAAAACAAAATGATTAATACGTACTTCGTTGCCAAGCCATCCTTTGTTTCCCATGATTCGATTTAGTATTGGATCATTTAGAACACTTGGACCCAACTTTAGGATCCTGAAAATTTTAATCAAAAAATTAGTACCAAAATCGGTACACTAATCAAATTATTTTATACCAAAATTGAATAATTGTAAGAAAAATATTGAAATGCTTACTTGTTTTTCCTATGCCACTCCGCATAAGCTTCCCATTTCTCCTCTGAAACGAACACCAACACAGAGTCTTCGTCCGTTTGACCTGCTTCCAATACATCAATTTTGGTCGGTATTGGTGTCGGATCAATCTCGGGTACTTGTGTATTTTGAGAAAGGTGACCCATTGACTTTTGTAAAAAATCTTGTGTATTCGAATTGAGGTCTATATCACAAGTCTGAGTCAGAAATTCATCAAGTTTAATAAATTCATCCTGTCAATACAAAAAAAAAAAAATTTAAGAACACATTAAAAACGTCGAATATTTTACAAATATTGATACGTATCCAATATTACATACCTACACATACATACATATCCCATTACATAGTCTTACACTAATAAAAAAAAATACACAAACATGTGACTACAAACTAAATTAAACATAGCGTAGGAGTTTTATTTCTTACGTACCACATTTTTACACTTCTTCGCGTTTGTAATAGGCGGTTGGAAAGGAGTGTCTGCTGAAGAAATCAACTCCTTGATATGAGAGACATCCTCCTCTAATTTTCCCAAACGCAATTCAATCTTCTTTTCAAAACTTGAGAAAGAAGCTTCAAACATATTAATAATAGACTTCATGTGCTCATCAAAAGATCCGTGAGTTGTTGCTGCTCGCTGGCAAAGCAATTTCTTTTTACGTGCTTCAGCACCATGATGAGGAGGTCTCTTCCTACTCCTCGTCTTTACCCCATACACTTCACCATCACAAGGTTCATTATTTTCTTTGTCGATAGGCTGTGAGACCTCGTTACCATCTTCAGGAACCTCATTGTCACCTCCACTATCAACCTTTTCTGTTGCAAAGTCCACAACATCATCTACTACACTATCCCAAAGATGGTCTCCAAAATCACTCCCAGATCTGATCAGAGCAGTCAAGTTATCCACTTCTACATCTCTGATTTCATCAGGCCATCGAAATTCTAAAGACTCAAATACATCAAAATTTCCAGTGATAGAAATGTATGGATAAACATCATCCTACAGTAAAATAGATTAAACAGAAGTGTTAGAAATTAAAATTAAACATAACTTCATAAATATTACGACCAAACATAACTTCATAAATATTACGTACAAACTGATTTCCTAAAAACAGATAACGACCACACTAGTTCAAGAATGCACAAAAAAATGCAACTGACAAGCCTTAGCTGAATCGTGACCAGAATAAGATGAGCATATATGTGACAACAAGCAACTAACAAGCCTTAGCTGAATCGTGACCAGTTCAAGAATGCACAAAAAAATGCAACTGACAAACCTTAGCTGAATCGTGAGCAGAATCAGAATGAGCATATATGTGACAGCAAGCAACTGACAAGCCTTAGCTGAATCGTGACCAGTTCAAGAATGCACAAAAAAATGCAACTGACAAGCCTTAGCTGAATCGTGATCAGAATCAGAATGAGCATATATGTGACAGCAAGCAACTGACAAGCCTTAGCTGAATCGTGACCAAAACACATTACTGGAGGCAGCTAAAACCAATCGAATATTAAATTTGCAGACCAACCAAACATATATATATCTAACCTGAATTTAACAAACAAATATTCCAATCTGAATTTAACACCCATTACAAGACCTAACTACAGCTAAGTATAAACATAGTTTCATGTTTCATTTCTATAAAAAAAAGAGAATGTTCAACTAACCTTTCTTGTAAATGTCTTTTCTAGTTGGATGATCTCGTCATATGATACTCGTCCTGCACCTATCCAATTAGAGCATCGAGGAGCTGCGGTCAATTCTTTATTAATCTTCTTTCCCAACAATTCTCCAATGACCGGAATTGATTCCATAGCCCAGATTTGAAATGCATATGAAAAACCATCCAAACCATAGCCTCTGACTTTCGTCAAATCGTTTCTTTTCTTAGTGATAAACTTGATTAAACTCTTAAAACCTTTAAGACCCCAAGGGTAAGTCCGAACCTTTTCAAGATCCATCACTAACTTGATGTATTTGAGCGGAATATATTTCTTCTCATCCTTGGCCTTTATCAAACCAGCTATCACACAAATATAAATCAATCGTTGTCTATCCACTTCTTCCCAACCAGCAGCTTCGCTAAGTGCACATTCATCAACCTCTTTATGCAAATATTTTCTTTTCTCTTTAGCAACTTACTCCAAAACCCCTGATCATCTTCCCATTTCTCTAACTCACATCTACCATCATCTTCGACCTTGAGACTAGTAACCGCGTAGAATTCTTGCAGGGAAAATCTAAGTGGTTTATTTCCCCACACAAACCAAAGTTCATGTTTTTTCTTTGTTACCAACTGCTTACACATCAGGCTGTGTATCAACCGAGCCGAATAACCATAAACCGTTTTCATGTATTGCAAATACATGTGCAAAGGTAGGATCTTTCTTTACTGTATCATATTCGCTTGGCAATGCTTCCTTGATTCTGTCCAAGATAGACATTCGACATGTATTGTTTATCTTGTCTACTTCCGACAATGCTTCCTTGGATACTTTGTTCCCATGCCTGCACCAAAACATTTAAACACCAAAACAGAACAATGAGGATAAGAATTGAAAGTTTCTAATTATCTATCATAACTAATAGTGATCTTGATTTAGTATTCTCATTATCTATCTTAACTAGTTTATCATAACCTATTCTCGCCTCAACACACACAAAGGAACGCAATAACATGAACTAAATGATTCAAATACTTATTATAAGCTGCATTATTATTATCTACATCAAATGCATGATAACAGATCCTAGAGTCTATCTACACTGAAATGTATGGATAAACTATGAGCTTCCAGAACTATGTTGAGAAACACAAATATTTGAAGTTATCTGAATGCTTAACGAACCTGCCAGCCAAGAAACCGACAGTTATAGAAGGCACAACGGTCTGCAGTGACTCTAATCGCGAAAGCTTGTCCTGATCCCTATATAAGAAGTAAAAGGGTCAAAATAACATAACTAGTATAAGAATCATTAACACAATAAACATTACCAAATAGATCCCAGAACTGAGTTGAGTAATTCATTAAAAAAGATAAAGCCTACTTAAAGTGTACTAGCATCAAGAAACCAATCATTATAAAGCTATCCCATCTCAGCTCTAACATTCACCATACACAAGTGTTGATTCTAATCTCAGTAGAAGAAAATTCCAAACTTGGAATCTGAACATTAATAAGAATGTAAAAAGGAAGAGACTTTATAAATCCCAGAACAGAGCTCAGTAATACATTTGAAAAGATAAATCCTACTTAGAAATGTAATAACATAAAGAAAGTAAACATTTTAAAGCCATCACAGTTCTAACACTCATCATCGAAACTATTGAGTCTCTAATCTCAGCAGAAGAAATTTCGATACTTTGAGTTCATTGAAAAAGATAAGCCTACATAAAGTGTAATAACATAAAGAAACTAAACATTCTAAAGCCATCCCAACCCAGTTCTAACATTCAAACACACTAAAAACACTAAAGACTTTTAATGAATTTAATAGATTTTACAAACAAATAGCTTTGTAAGTTCCTTTTTTCACATCAAATTAGTATAACACATCTAAACTAAACAAGTACATCAATTCGAGTATTTGCAGTATAAAACAGATAAAAGTGCCAAAAACAAACCACATCAGTACACTGAAATGTATGGATAAACTATGAGCTTCCAGAACTATGTTGAGAAACACAAATATTTGAAGTTATCTGAATGCTTAACGAACCTGCCAGCCAAGAAACCGACAGTTATAGAAGGCACAACGGTCTGCAGTGACTCTAATCGCGAAAGCTTGTCCTGATCCCTATATAAGAAGTAAAAGGGTCAATAAACATTACCAAATAGAATCAATTAAACCCAACAAAGTGCGGGGACAAGAGTTTTGAAATCTCCAGAAACCCAACTTTGTCTTTCCCTTCAAAGATTAGCTTCAGTGTCTCATCGCACAGAATCTCCCTCTTGTCAGCTGGATTCTACAACCAGAAACAAACACACTGGTACTTAATACTAGAACATCTCAATCCAATTGCACTTTAGCCTGACAGAGATTGGTATTTCTGGTTACTTTCTAGGTTCTTAAAGCCAAAAGAGAACGTTGTTTTGGAGACTTGAAACCATTTCATCTCACAAGACAGGATAAAACATTGCAGCTGAAGCAAAGACAGGCAGAAACAGAGACTAAAATAAACATGGCACATGAGGGGAAAATCATGGAGAGCAAATTAGATAGAATGTGAAGACTCGAAGCAATGCAACTTTTACGAAATTAGTAACAAGAGACTCCAGAAGTAAACTACATTAACCAGAACAACAAGTCGCATTCAGAGATAAAAGCAAACATATTTTGGATTAGATAGTTGAAGGACATGAAAAAGATCACAAATCTGATATCTGAAAGCAATAGTGAATCTTTTGGGTGGTCACCACATCGAGCTTCTCAACTAAGTTCATCAAGCAGTTTATGTGACTCAAGAGACCAAGAAAATATAGCAAAGTACCACAAAAAACCCATGATTTTTCCGGCAAATCTCGTCTATACGAAATCAATTAAACCCAACACGAAATCAAACCCAGAAATCTAAAAACTCAAAGAGAATCAATCACAAAACCTGTGCATCTACAAAAGGAAGAGACTTTATAAGATTACCTCAGGAGCAGAGTTCTCAAAAGTGATGTTCTCTGCGATAAAATCTTCTCCCCCACACCCGTTCGGGATCAGAAATGTGGTCAATATCACAAAGAATAAGTTAGCGACATGAGAAGATGGCGAGAAATTGAAACAAAAACGGCGAAGGAGAATAAGGAGGAGACCGCCAGCGGAGAAGCATCGATATTAACGAAGAAGGGGAGGAAAAAAAAAAGGGTTTATGTGTTTTTTAACATATGTGTTTTTTTTTTTAAGGGAAAACTCTAAATGAGTTAGAAGTTTTGTATTTGTGTATTTATTTTTATTTTTATATCCATAATTTTGGAATTGAGGGTATAATGGAGTTTTAATTAATATAAAACCTACTTCACCAATGCTAAGTAGATAAGATTTATATAAACAATTTGGAAAAAAAAACATCATTATTTTTGAATTTTCCCATAAAAAGTTGCGGAAAAACTAAAAACTATGCGATTGGATAAATCTTGCGGAATGGTGGAATATAAATTTTTTTAAGAAAAAATATAAATACTTAAAAGATTAAGTTATTTAATATGAATTCTCAATATTTAAGATGTTATTTGATAATTAGAAAATTGTTAAACATATATTTAAAATTATAAATGGATGAAACATTCTAAGTATATTAGAGTAAAATAACATTAAAAATATTATTCAAACCGTTTTTTTGTTTAATACATTCATAATATATATATATATATATATATATATATATATATAAAGCTTAAAAATATTTTTCAAACACTTACAATTTTAAAATTATAAACAACAATATCTAAATAATATATTAATATTCATGCAACCATATTAATATTCGTGCAACCGTATTATCCATTCTCAAAGTTGATTTTTTTGCCATAAAAAAATAAAAATAAACAATATATTTTGCTATTACACAAATAAGCAACTATATTCTCACTTAATTTCTTAATGACCATTTACTTGTATTTTTTTAGCAAAAACACAAACTCTGCGTTTTTGCGTTTTCTGACTCATTACACATTTTTTTTTATTGGTAAAATTAATGCGGAATCGCGTTAGAAAACGCAATTTCGCCATTCCGCAACTTACCAATCGAAGCCAATGTGGAGAAATATTTGGAGGGAGATTTTTTCATGTGGAAATGTAGATTTTTGGATAAAGTGTAAATTAGAGATTATGTTTTGGTTTTGCAGTCGCTTATGCCTCAAACCGGTTTACAACGAGTAACGACATTTTAAATTTTAAATATAAATATAAATTTAAATTTAGAGATTATGGTTTGGTGTTCATTAAAACATTGCTTTTTATTTTCAATCATGGGATTCCCTTTTTTGGGCTTAAGTGTCTCTAGTTGGTTTAGAGTCTCTCACTTTAAAGAACACATGATTTTTAGTTAAGGAAACCCTTCCTCTTAGTAAAGTAAGTTCCTCTTTAGGTCGTGTTTTCCCTAATCTGGATTAAAATATCTCTGCAATCTTTGTTCCTTCTTAGAACGCTTAGGGTTCATCTTCAATTCTGGGTTTGGGTTCTTGCTGGTTTTTCTTTCGGTGTTTTCGAATCTGGTGGTGGGGTTTCTTCTGGGAAATAGGTTGGTTCTTTCGGGTTCTTACGGCGGATCTCCAATTTTTGGTGTTTCCTCAGGAATTTTTCAGAAGGGTTGATGTCTTCCGGTATCGACAAAGCTCTCATGGAGTTATCCATGGAAGATTCAGATGAGCCTTTTATTATGCCGGATCTTCCTGAGTATTGTTCAAGTGAGAAGAACGTTTTTAGTTTGATGGGTCGGCTTCTTAATCCGGATTCTCAAAGCATGGCGAATCTGATTAGAGACCTCCCTAGGAAGTGGCAGCTGTATCACATGGTGCGTGGTGTGGCTCTAACAAAGGAGAAGTTTCAGTTCGTTTTTCAACATGAATTGGATTTAGAGAGGGTTCTAGAGAAAGGAGTCCATACTTACAACGAATGGACTCTAGCAATTGATCGATGGATGGAGAATCCACCAGAGAATTACTTACAGTTCATTCCGATTTGGGTTCAAATTCGCAATATCCTGGTGAATCATTATACAACTCAAGCGATTACATCCCTCAGAGAGATTCTGGGACAAGTATTAGAGGTAGCCTTTGACCCTGATAAGCCACAAATCAATGATTTTGTTAGGGTCAAAATTAAATTTGATGTTACCAAGCCTCTTCGTAGATCGAAGGTAGTTCATTTTAAGGGAGGGCCAGTTACAATCTTTTTTTACTTTGAACGAGTTCAGAAGAGATGCTTCACTTATCAGAGGTTAACTCATGAACAAAGTAAATGTCCCCTGAAGATAAAAGAGCATCAAGAGATGATGGTATCCAAGAGCCAGAAAAGCCAAGTGGACTAATGCCTCCTCAAATTATTTTGACTTCAGATCCTCTTTTTGGAGTTTTAAGAGAGGATCAAGTGGGTTTAGATCCTGTCACAGGTAGACTCAGAATGGCAGAAGAAGTGATAGATGAGATGAGAAAATATATGAGAGGGATAGAAGGGGCTGAGAGGGAGCTAAAGATTGACAGAATCAAATCATCCCTGGATGCTTTAAGGAATTATCCTCTAGGGGCAAAATCCATACTACGGTTGGAACCTCTTCAAATTGTGTCTCCGGATGTGAACAAAGGAAAAGGAATAGTTTATGGGTATTCAAGCAATTCTATTTCTATGGATTCGAAGGACGGAAGCACGTCAACTAACAAATTGTTGGGAGCAGCTATACAAGCAGGAAGAAGCAAAAATATGGAAGCAGGTACTCCCATCCAACACACAGAACATAATATCAGTGAGCTCTATGGTTTTTCTCTACTAGATCAGAATAATCCAACGGCCTTTAATGTGGGTCTCTTTGAAGCCGATTACTCCGAGATTATTCTGAAAAAGTCAAAGCAGAGAAGAATACCATACAGAGCTCAAAGGAAATCAAGTGGTACAGGTTCTGATATGAGTAGCAGGGAGGAAGAAACTGAGCTATTACCTAAGAGAAAGACTACAAATGAGGCCACCATCACATTTAAAGTCGCAAAGCGCAAAAACCAGGAGGCAGCCCCACAGGAGGGGTTGTCCAACGCTTAATGACGATGATAAGCTGGAATTGCCAGGGACTGGGACGGTCTCAGGATCTGACAATTCCTCGTCTCAGGGAAATGCGTAAAGAACATTTCCCTGAGATCCTGTTCTTAATGGAAGCCAAGAATAGTACTAATGTAGTGGTGGACTTACAAGGGTGGCTTGGATATGACAGGGTCTATACTGTTAATCCTGTGGGGCTTAGTGGTGGATTGGCCCTGTTTTGGAAACAAGGGGTGAGTTTAGAGGTAAAGTATGCTGACAAGAACTTGATAGACTTTAAGGTTCAATTTGGTTCAATAGAATTTTTTGTCCTGTGTTTATGGAGATCCTATGGCTAGGGAGAGAGCCAGAGTATGGGAAAGATTGACTAGAATTGGGATTCAAAGAAGAGAATGTTGGTGCATCATGGGTGATTTCAATGATATTTTCCATAATGGTGAAAAACTGCGAGGACCAAAAAGAGGAGATTCTTCCTTCCAACCCTTCAAAGATCTGATTGCAAATTGCCAAGTATCTGAATTACCTAGTTACGACAATGGTTTTACTTGGGGGGGGGGGGTATGAGGTATCACCAATGGATTCAAACTAAACTTGACAGGTGTTTTGGAAACAAGGAATGGTTCAGGCAGTTTCCAGTATCCAATCAAACCTTCTTGGCTAAAAGAGGATCTGATCATAGACCTGTGCTGGTAAAACTAACTTCTGTTAAGGAATCTTATAGAGGGAGTTTTAGGTTTGACAAAAGGTTCTTTAACAAACCGAGAGTCAAAGAAACTATCTCTGCTGCTAGGAATGCTAATCCTTATAGAAGAACTAGGGTGGTCTCAGAAAAGCTTAGGCATTGTCGAAAAGCTCTAAGTAGTTGGAAAAGAGAGAATAACACAAACTCTTTCTCTCGGATTTCTCAGATGCAGGACAGACTTGAAAAAGAACAATCTAGTGATATGCCTAGCACAATAAGAATGCAATACTGATACATATGAAGCACACCATCCACCTATTCTCTACCAATACTCAAGAAAGAAGAAGAAAGCCCAAGGGGCTGAACACTAAGGAGATCCAGATCAGGCTGCCAAAAGTATTAGTGGGCTTATTGGTTAGCTTTACCATGAGTTAAGTAAATAACCACAGTCAGGTTACAGAAGAGTTAGTGTCACTTTCAGGTGCACATGGCCTAACGACTCACATGGGTGTAGAGGGCGGGCGTGAGTGAGTGAGTAGTATAAGAAGGGAAGAGGGTTTTGGGAAAAGGGTATCTAGAATCTGGTGAGGAATTGTAAGGAGGGGAGAGACTCCGTAAGCCTTTCTCTCAAAAACCTGTATCTCTTTTATTAATATCAAGGTTATATTCTCAGATTACACTGTTCTTATCTAAGTTACAATACTAAAACGTATCAACTTGGTATCAGAGCCGTCGATTCTGGAGACCATGCCACCTAAGAAATCTGAAGAGTTGGAGAAAACAGTCGAACTGTTACAGAGGGATGTGCAAAAGCTTTCGGCGTTGGAAGACGATGTCAAGGAAATGAAGAAACAAATGGGGAAACTGGACATCTTGGAACGTTGGGAGAAGCGGATGTTGGAAGAAGAAAGGAGATCGTGGGCCGCGGGGAAGAAAACAGAGGAGACCCAAACCTCGGGAGCAGAGGTGAACACAGGCGAAGGGTCCCCAAACCTCGTCACTCCAAGTCTCCACGACGAAGATGGGGGAATCGCGGAGACAGAACACGTTACTAGAGACGAATGAGCCGCTGACAAGGAAGTTGGAACTACCCTTGTTTGATGGGGAGAATGCCGAGAGCTGGGTTCTCCGGGTGGAGCAGTATTTCGAGTTGGGAAGTTTCACGGAGGAAGAAAAGTTGAGAGATGTTAGGATGTGATTTGAGGACGATGCGTTAACCTGGTACCGGTGGGAGAGAGACAGAAATACCTTCATCAGCTGGGATCAGATGAAACAAAGGATATTGGATAATTTTGCCAAAACCCAAGATCTCACACCGGGAGAGAGGCTGTTGTTGCTGAGACAAGAGGAGACCGCTGGAAAATACTGCAAGGATTTTATTGCGCTGGCATCACACGCTCCTGAAGTGCCTGAACGGATCCTGGAAATGGCTTTTATGATCGGACTCAAACCCAAAACACGAGCAGGGGTAAAAATGTTTGAGCCGAGGACGCTTAAGAAGATGATGAATTTAGCAAGAAAAGTTGAAGAATGGTCAGGATCAGGAGAAACACCGTCGGAGATCTTGTCGGACAGTACAGGAAAGATCACGTCGCGAGGAGGAAAAATATCGGCTCGTGGGGACCATTATTCAGGGGGAGGGGCAATTCCGTCTTTTCCCAAAACTGCTGAGTTTAATGAGAAACAAACGGGGTCGTTTCGGCAAGGGGGAAACAAAACCCTTCTTCCTCCTTCGAGAACCGCTGAGATTCGCAAAACACCATATCGCCGTTTGACAGACACAGAAGCAAATGAACGGCGTGCCAAGGGACTGTGTTTTCGATGCGATGAAAAGTACCATGTTGGACACCGGTGCCGACTTAAGGAACTTCAAGTTTTGGTGGTTGGAGATTTCGGAGCAGAAGAAGACTCAAGGGGTGAAACGGAGGAGACAGGAGAGGAGCAGGTCGGAAAAGTCGCCGAACTCGCCGAGTTATCCTTAAATTCGATGGTGGGAATTTCTTCCCCACGGACTATGAAATTAAAAGGCCAGATCGGCGGAGAGGAAGTTGTGGTGTTGATCGACAGTGGAGCTTCCCACAATTTCATTTCCCATACCATGGCACAGAAGACAGGAGTGGTTACCCAAGGGACAGTGGGCTACGGAGTAAGAATAGGAACCGGCCTGACTGTTCACGGGACTGAAATTTGCCCGGAGGTAGAGCTGAGGTTGCCGAGTCACACCATTGTCACAAGCTTTCTGCCGTTGGAGTTAGGAGGAGCTGACGTGATCCTGGGAATGCAGTGGTTGGAATCCTTGGGAGAGATGAAAGTAAACTGGAGGGAACAGAAGATGAGGTTTAAGAAAGGTAGCGAAACAGTGCTAATTTGTGGAGAACCTGGGCTGAGCAACACAGCTGTGTCTCTCAAATCCTTGTGGAAGACAGTGCAACAAGAGGGAGAGGGGATTAGGGTGGATTTCGGCGGGTTGCACGCAGAGGAGATGAGACCTCAATTCTCTACGCCAGCAGAGTACCAGCTGATATTGGAGGAGTACTCGGAGGTGTTTGCAGAGCCTCAAGGGTTACCGCCTTCGCGTGGGAGGGAACACGTAATCAATCTTAAACCAGGGGAAAAGCCACTGAGTGTACGGCCATTCCGATATCCGCAAGTCCAAAAAGAAGAGATCGAGAGACAGATAACAGTCATGCTAGCGGCAGGAATTATCAGGGAGAGTGGGAGTCCATTCTCGAGTCCAGTCTTGTTGGTTAAGAAGAAAGACGGAAGTTGGCGTTTTTGTGTGGATTATCGTGCTCTCAACAAAGCTACCGTGCCGGACAGTTACCCAATCCCAATGATAGACCAGTTGCTGGATGAATTGCATGGAGCTCAAGTGTTCTCTAAGTTGGATTTGAGATCGGGTTATCATCAGATCAGAGTGAGAGCGGAGGACATTCCAAAGACAGCTTTCCGGTCTCATGATGGTCATTATGAATTCTTAGTCATGCCTTTTGGCTTGACCAATGCACCGGCTACATTCCAATCATTGATGAACGACGTGTTCCGGCCCTTTCTCAGGAGATTTGTACTCGTATTCTTCGACGACATCTTGGTATACAGCAAAAACAGTGTGGAGCATAGGGCACATCTGAGATCAGTTCTGCTTGTGTTACAACAGCATCAGCTCTTTGCCAACAAGAAGAAGTGTCAGTTCGGAAGTGAGAAGATAGAATACTTGGGTCACGTTATCACTTCAGAGGGAGTCGCAGCTGACTCTAGTAAGATTAGTACAATGGTGGATTGGGAAACTCCTACTAATATCAAGGCACTCCGGGGGTTTCTTGGGCTGACAGGATACTATAGGAAATTTATGCAAGGATATGGGGAGGTTGCTAGGCCCTTGACAGATCTGTTGAAGAAAGATCAATTCACCTGGGGAGAAAAAGCTGAGAAGGCATTTATCAGACTGAAGGGGGCAATGACTACAGTGCCGGTGCTGGCACTGCCCGATTTCAAAGAGGTATTCATAATAGTCTGATGCTTCGGGAACTGGATTGGGGGCAGTACTGATGCAAAGGGAGAGACCAGTTGCTTACTATAGTCAGGCCTTGACAGAGAGGCAAAGACTCAAGTCCATATATGAGAGGAAGCTCATGGCAATAGTGTTTGCCATACAGAAATGGCGACATTATCTACTGGGGAGGAAGTTTTTGGTGAGAACGGATCAAAAGAGTCTGAAATTCTTGTTGGAACAGAGGGAGATCAATATGGAGTATCAGAGATGGCTCTCTAAGTTGCTGGGGTTTGATTTTGACATTAGCTACAAACCAGGCTTGGAGAATAAAGCAGCTGATGCACTCTCAAGGAAGGAGGTGATACCTAAGTTATATGCTCTCTCGGTGTCAGCTGCAATACAATTGGAGGAAATCTGTACCGAGGTGGACAAGGACTTGGAGTTGCAAAAGATTGTGACCGACCTGAAGAATGATGCAGGTTCCAATCCGGATTATGCTCTTGTACAAGGGCGGCTCCTCAGACAAGGGAAGTTGGTCATACCACAAGGCTCCTCATTCACAGGGGTTATCATGAAAGAATTCCATGATGGAAAGCTGGGAGGTCATGGGGGTGTTTTGAAAACACAGAAGAGAATCAGTGAACTGTTTTACTGGGCGGGTATGATGACGGATATAAGGAGGTATGTGGCATCATGTCAGGTGTGCCAACGATATAAGTACTCTACTTTAGCTCCGAGTGGCCTACTACAACCATTGCCGATCCCAGCTCGGGTTTGGGAGGATATCTCCATGGACTTTGTTGAGGGATTACCTAAGTCTGCGGGAAAAAATGTTGTCTTGGTGGTGGTGGATCGGTTGACCAAATATGCCCATTTCCTAGGGATGAAACATCCATTCACGGCGACCGATGTGGCCAATCTGTTTGTCCAAGAGGTACTTAAGCTTCATGGGTTTCCTCGCACTATTGTGTCAGACAGGGATAAAATCTTCACAAGCCAATTTTGGAAAGAACTGTTCCGCCTATCAGGTACGAGCCTTTGCTTCAGCACAGCCTATCACCCTCAATCAGATGGGCAAACGGAAGTGACCAACAGGAGTGTTTGGAGACCTACCTGAGGTGCTTTGCAGGGGAGCAGCCGAGGATCTGGGCTAAGTTTCTACCATGGGCTGAGCTGTGCTACAACTCGTCATTTCACTCGGCCATCAAAATGTCTCCTTTCCAGGCTGTGTACGGTAGGAAACCTCCTACGTTGTTGAAATATGAAAATGGTTCTACCTCCAACGCAGATTTGGAGAAGCAACTCGTGGAGAGAGATGCCACTCTAGCCCTTATCAGGGAACAGTTGCACAAAGCTCAACAACGGATGAAAAAACAAGCTGATGGTCATCGCAGGGAAGAGGAGTTTGAGATTGGTGACCTGGTTTACCTCAAGATGCGACCATTCCGCCGTAAAACCTTAGCTAGAAGGTCCAATGAAAAACTGTCTGCTCGTTTCTATGGACCCTACAAGGTAGAAGCCAAGGTGGGCAAGGTGGCATACCGTCTACAGTTGCCACCTACAGCCAGAATACATCCAACCTTTCATGTGTCTCAATTGAAGAAAGCAGTAGGGGAGCAGCTGGTGCAAGGCTCACTACCACCACAGCTTACTGAAGAAGGGGTTCTAGAGGCAGAACCTGAAACAATGTTGGATAATCGAAAAAATCCAAAATCTGGACAACAAGAGGTCTTAATCCAGTGGAAGGGGCTGCTGAATCATGAATGCTCCTGGGAGTGGGTGTCCAACATTAAGGCTCAGTTTCCTCACTTAAACCTTGAGGACAAGGTTGATTTCAAAGGCGAGGGTATTGATACATATGAAGCACACCATCCACCTATTCTCTACCAATACTCAAGAAAGAAAAAAAAAGCCCAAGGGGCTAAACAATAAGGAGATCCAGATCAGGCTGCCAAAAGTATTAGTGGGCTTATTGGTTAGCTTTACCATGAGTTAAGTAAATAACCACAGTCAGGTTACAGAAGAGTTAGTGTCACTTTCAGGTGCACATGGCCTAACGACTCACATGGGTGTAGAGGGCGGGCGTGAGTGAGTGAGTAGTATAAGAAGGGAAGAGGGTTTTGGGAAAAGGGTATCTAGAATCTGGTGAGGAATTGTAAGGAGGGGAGAGACTCCGTAAGCCTTTCTCTCAAAAACCTGTATCTCTTTTATTAATATCAAGGTTATATTCTCAGATTACACTGTTCTTATCTAAGTTACAATACTAAAACGTATCAAATACTTGAAGAAAGATATATGTAGAGCTTACAGGGAAGAAGAGGAGATTTGGAAACAGAAATCTCAAGAGAAGTGGATCAAAGAGGGTGACAAAAACACCAAGTTTTTTCACGCCTCAGTAAAAGCAAATAGGAGAAAAAAACGATTGAACAGACTTTTAGATATCAATGGTAATGTCCAAAAATCAGAAGCTTCAAAAGGTGCAGTTGTTGTGGCTTACTTCCAAGATCTATTTTCCTCCTCTAATCATGGCCACTATGAAGAATTCTTTCAAGGGTTTACTCCTAGAGTCTCTACTGACATGAATGATCAGATTTGTAGAACTGTTTCTAAAGAAGAGAGATACTAGGGAATTGTAGGGGACCAAGTCACAAGAGAGGTTCAGAGGTTTTTTTGCACAGGTCATATGCAAAAGGATTGGAACTACACTCATCTCTGCTTAATCCCAAAGAAGGAGAATTCAGATATCATATACGATCTTAGGCCAATAAGTCTGTGCTCAGTTTTGTATAAGATAGTCTCCAAGATCCTCTGTAGAAGACTCCAGCCTTTAATTCAAGAGATTGTCTCCCCAAATCAATCTGCGTTTGTGGTAGATAGGATCATCTCAGATAACATTATGATTGCACATGAGCTAGTTCATGGATTGCGGACTCACCAATCAATTTCAAAGGAGTTCATGGCCATTTAATCTGATATGTATAAAGCCTACGTTTTGCTGAAAATGGCCCTTCCATTCATCACTTGTTATTTGCTGACGATAGCCTGTTCTTATGCAAGGCTCAAGAAGACCAATGTGCTGTTCTTAATAAAGTTTTGAAAGACTATGAAGAAGTGTCAGGCCAAAGAGTGAATGTTCTAAAATCGTCTATCACGTGTGGAGCTAAGGTTGAAGATAATAGGAAACTTGCTCTTCAGACTCAATGGGGCATTTTTGCTAAAGGAGGGGCAGGATCCTATTTTTAGGACTTCCATAATGTTTCAGTGGATCTAAAATTCAGATGCTGGATTACGTCAAGGAAAGAATGAAATCCAGATTAGCTGGTTGGTTTGCAAGGTCTCTCTCCCTTGGAGGTAAGGAAATTCTTCTCAAGGCAGTAGCAATGGCGATGCCGGTATACGCAATGTCTTGTTTCAAGCTCCCTAAAACGACAGTAGTAAATCTCACAGGAGCTATATCAGATTTTTGGTGGAATGCAGTTGAGCATAAGAAGAAAATACATTGGATTAGCTAGGAAAACTATGCATGTCCAAGCAAGATGGTGGTCTTGGTTTTAGAGATTTGGAAGGATTTAATAAAGCCCTTCTGGCTAAACAGGCATGGAGAATTCTCCAAGAACCAAATAGTTTATTTGCTCAAGTAATGAAGAGCAGATACTGTGGGAAAAAAATATTATGGAAGTCGGAGTGGGTACTAGGCCATCTTTTGGGTGGAGAAGCATCATACATGGCAGAGATCTACTCATCAAGGGTTAAAAAAAAACAGATTGGAAATGGGAATTCTTTCAAGGTTTGGTGGGATCCCTGGATAAAAGATGGTGATTGGAGAGCACCATATAGAAAGCAAAATTTCTTTAACTGGGACCTAAGAATCTCAGACTTGATTGATGGGTCAACATGTACATGGAAAAGAGAAACTCTCGAATCCATTTTCCTCCCAAATGATATTGGTCTGATCTTAAAGCAAAGGCCAGTTTGTTCAAAAGAGGATTTCTGGGTGTGGGATCACACAAAGAGTGGTGAGTATACTGTCAAATCCGGTTATTGGCTAGCTAACAACATCAAGAACTCAGAACTAATCCGAGAAGCTCACATGTTACCTTCTTTAAATGATTTAAAAAACCAGGTATGGTCTCTGCATACAGTGCCTAAGATAAAATCTTTCCTTTGGCGAGTTTCAAGTGATGTTATTCCTGTGACAGATCTGATATCTAAAAAGGGAATTAAATTGGATGCTAGGTGTCAAATTTGTGGACAGGAGGGAGAATCGGCTAATCATGTGTTGTTCACTTGCACTATGTCTAGGCTGGTTTGGGCTTTGACTGACTTTCCACATCCACCTAATGGCTTTGATCCCTTATCTGTGCACTCCAATCTGAATTATCTCTACAGAATGGCAAAATTGCAGGCCATCCCTTTAGAGATTAGGAGGCTCTTCCCTTGGATCTTGTGGCGATTATGGAAGAATAGAAACTCTTTTTTCTTTGAGGCAAAACTTTTTGATTCCCTGGATACTGTTCTAAAGATTAAGCAAGATGCAGAATTATGGGAATTATCTCAAAAAGTGGAAAGAGAATCAGCCGTTTTGGAGGAAGAAGCACTTAAAGCAAAAGAAATACTCTGGAAACCCCCTCCTTCAGGTTGGTTAAAATGCAACTTAGGAGTCACAAACACTCAAAAGATTAAGTTAACAGGAGGGGCATGGGTATTTCGTGATGAAAAAGGAGTGGTTGTAATGCACAGCAGGAAATCCATGAGGTCAATGAGGAGCTAGGGGTCTTCTAAACCATAAACCAAATTATTAATTAGTTGCTGGATGATTAAGTTAACATATCCAACCAAATCTCAAGAGTTTGTTTGTCCATCATATTATAATGAGGAGTTTGTTTAACGCGCGGGGATTCTGTATTTGTTCATTAAAAATTGTTTTCTCACATGTATGCCTCTATATAATGTTAAACTGTTAAATGTTCTCCCACCAATTAAAAACTAATACTAATTTTTTTGAATAAAAAAATTAGAAACTTTAATTCGTTCGAAGAAAATTAAAATGATATTTTCTAGAAAATTAAAATGATATTTTCTAGAACAAAAAAAAACAAAAGAACAAAGAAAGATAAATTCAGCATTGCAATTATTATAAGTCTATGATTTATTTTGGATCGGCTGTTTTATTTATTCTATGAGCTTTAGAACGCGATCTTCAAACTGATGAACAATACGTTGTTTCAGACTGTAACTATGCAATTGAGGTAATTAAGAATCCTAGAAATTGGCCTCTCTTTTCTTTCCTAACTGGCTTGATTGTATTAACTATACAATGAGTGGGTTTGGCTCAGTGCTTTCATAACAGTGGAGGTATCGGAATGTCAAAAGAAAGAAATAACAGTGGACGTGTCGGCTAATTCAACCTCTCGTGCCATAGCAAATAGTGTCACTATAGATGGGTGATATCAACCAATTCTTGCATTTGGAGGACCATTTTGGTTTTATGATCAATTGTTAAATGAAAAAGCTTTTTACTGTCACCGGCTTTAATGTTTTTTTATGTTTTGTTTTGTTTCACTTTGTTGAATTCTAGTGTTAAGGAACAAATACGATAATACATTATCTAATTCATAGGATGTATAAAATAAAATACACAGGCTCTCATTATATGTCTCATAAAATTTTCAAAGCTTGGAGTTGGAAGTTGCGAGCTTGATGAGATCCTTGCGCAAAATCTTGCGTGAAGAGTTCTTTGGTATGGAAGATACAAAAGGCACGTTTTGTATCCTCGGTTCAAGTTTAAAAAATTCATGTGATGTGATGTATCTACTCTCTAGCTCTTCCTTGCTTCTTACGTTTGTATAATGACAATTCTCCTAAACAATAAATCAACTTACATAGATACATATGTTTTTAGGTGGTACATTACTTGGGCTTAGCGAAAGGCGAATAATTAGTTGTTCCATTGTTAGAAATGAAATTGATCATCTTATTTGTATTTGTAGTAACTCTTAATTAATTTTTATGAGCGATGATATCAGTAAATAGAAGAAACTATCTTTTTATATATAAATATATGTTGTCAACTTTCACATCTATATTCCACTTGCGAAAATAATGATCAAATTTTATATTCCGCATGTATTTAGCCACCAAATGATTTGATTTGGAAAAACAAAGGGTATTATATAGTTATTTAAATGCAACTATTTTTCTTGTACACATCCATTGTTAAGCTATAGGTTCGATTGATTTAACAAAAATAAGAAAGTAAAAGCTCATTCAATTCTCATCACTTTTATATTTTCTTTTGTTTTTTGTCCCCTTGAAAGCATGTTAATATAAAGTTCATAGCACATCCCAAATTTCTTTTTCACATACGCTTTCCTTCGTATAGTCCTTCAGGTCATCAAGTATTGGCACCGAACCTGGAGCATGTTTCATTTACCATTTCCCCTAGTGTTAAGCGAGTCACGAGCAGATATATAATGAGACTACTGAAGCAAGAGATCCAACTCCATGGCTTTTGACGAAAAGCTTACCGCACTGCAATTCACTTCCTGGAGATGGAAATCTTGCTGCAGGAACTGGCTAAGTGATAGGCAGCTTTAGTTTGTTAAACTCTTCCCTAGATTGTGGTAGATCAAGACGCTTACTTAGTTCCCAAGAGAGAGTGCAGCCTTTCCAAGGAAGACATGAAAAGCCTAGGGTCTGCAATCCCAGCCTCATACATTGCTTCAGGGGTAACGCAAAATTGTTCGTTGGCACTGACCCTTGCTTGAGAAAAGAGCTTGATGCCATTCCTTACACAACCAAAAGACAAAAAAGGTAAGCACTTTAAAATCGTTGTCTCTTTAACAACCACTAAACTTTCTTCAGCATTTACTATCCGGCTTATTAATGTAACAAAAGGCAGAGACTTTAAGGCTCTACACATCAATCGACCCTAGTTTATACACTTCAAATTTCACTCCAAGTTCTTATAAGTCTCATAGATTCATGAAGTTGGAAAAATCCATCTTAAACCAAATGGTCTATATATAAAACGAATCGTCGATTGTATGAATTAACCTGTTTAAGGAGCTCGTCAGAAAGCTTTGACATGGCGAAGAACTTTGTAGCATCGTCACCGGAAACACGGCCATTTCATCTGAAATTTGAGAGAGGCAAAGATTTGTTGAAGAGGGTAAATGATGGTACAGTTGATTCCAACCGCGACTACTTTCTCACAAGATACAGCTATGGAGATACACTCCTTGATGGAATCCCCACTAACCACGTTCACGCCATCCTTTGAGTTGAATGAAAAACACCCAGGAATCTTCACATCTCCCTACTTTAACAGCTCAGGAATTGCCTTGCATATCACATAAACAAAACCCAAACTTAACACCCAGCCTAAATGTAACGACCCGGTTTTGGATTTAAACCGCGAGGCCCAAACTGAGTCCGTTAGCAACTCAAGCCCACGTGAACCCTACTTTTTCCCTCACGTATATAAGAGGAGGTCATATATTCCTAGAAAAATCACAAGAAACCCTAGCCGTCGGTCAGCTAGAGCCACCAGCGTTGCCGTTCACGCTAACTCACCGGCATCGATCATTGGTGACCCACGCACTACTCAAGCCACTGGAAAGTCTTCTCGTGACCAGCCCTTGCCGTCGTGTGGACCGTCTTCACCGGAGAGAACCATCTCACTAAACCGCCGTCCCCACCGTTCGAACCGTATAACAGATCCGTCGAGAGTCGTAGTCGAGAAAGATTGAGATTGAGTTTGAACGGGATTTCCGCTTTTGCTAGTCTACCTGTGATTTCAGAACCGATTTGCTAAAGTGAGGACAAGCTGGTGTTTTCTTTATATATAAATATTTTTAGATAATTACTTAATTTAAGGTTAAGCCAAGTATTTTGTTTGTTGAGTGTATATATATATATTCATAAATAATATTATTTTCATATAAATATATAAATATTATTCGAATGAACGTAGAGAAATGAATGATAAATATAATGGAGATAGATATTAAAAACGAATCATTTTCTGTGTGATGCGTGGTTCTGTGAAGCATATTATTGAGTGATAAAATAGCGATTGTGTGAGAAAATGCGGGTGGGCCGCAGAGATGCCTGCAAGGAGAAATTCTTGTAGCTGTGTGGTGGCCTATGGACTTGGATTCGGATAGGTCAGGATGGCTGACGAGCCGACGTGTGAAAAGTGCGGGAAGAAGTGCTTCGGCACGAGGGATCTGTTACGCACGGGTGTGGTGCAGGATGAAGTGCTAAGGCACGAGGGATCTGTTATGCACGAGGGATAACATGTGTTGACACATGGAATCCGAGCCGTGTTAGGGCGGTTATGGGACGTGGTCCCATTTGTGTGATGTTCGTGTGTCGTTGACACGTGCTTGCCTGTTTGTCTTAGGTTTAGATTTTGTGAGTATCTAGATGTGTTTATGTATGGAGAATTCGTGAGCCTAAGGCTTACCCTCGCTGAGTAATCTTTGATTGCAAGATTACTCACCCTTCTTTCCCTTTGCAGGTAATCTTGAGGACTAGTTCTGGAGGTGTCAGTGGGTACCGGTTCCGGTGTTTTCGTTTTGTTCTTCAGATCGTTTTGAATTATTTTGATTACTTATACGTTTCTTTTAAAGGACTTAAAGACGTTTAAGTTGGTTTAATCGTAGTTGTTAGTTATTTCTGGTTTAATAATGGAATTATTTGGATTTTAAGTTATTTGACTTGACATGTTGTGGAAGTATTTGTCGGGTGTTACAATTTGGTATCAGAGCCCTAGGTTATGTCAAACCGGTTCTGACCCGGGAGACAGTCCTAGGGAGGGAAACTGATTATCTCGTTTTGTGTTCAGATGCCGCCGAAAGCAAGACAGGAAGGACGTGTAGGAGCTGCTGCACAGCTAAGAGCGATGGCTGAGAGCAAAGCAACCTCTAGTGAAAGTGTGCGAGGTGAGCACTTGGAGCATGTGGAGGCTAATTTGGCTCCGGCAGGAGGAGCACCAGTCAATATCCCTACAGCTGAAGTGGCCATGTTTGAGGAGTTTTGGAGGTTCTGAGATACATGCGGAGGGAAGCAGCTGCAGGAGAGGCACCAGAAGTGATTGCACCACAACAGGATGCGCGAAATGAGCCAATCCCACCTCTGCATCCGCCACCGCCTCCGCCACCACCTATGCAGATCCACGTGCAGAGACCCTCATACTGGGAAGTTATGAGGACCTTGAAGGACATGGGTATGGATTCCTTTGGTGGCAGATCCAACCCGACCGCTGCTTATAATTGGAGGAAAAGGTTGGAGAGGAATTTGGAGAATGCCAGGTGCCCAGAAGAATAACGCAAGGACTTGGTGGTGCAATATTTGAAAGACGAAGCATTGGTTTGGTGGGAGAAAGTGGTAGGACAGGTGTAGGGGCGGTATGAGTTGACTTGGGAGGACTTTAAGGCACAATTATCCAAGAAGTACTTTCCAAGAGAAGCTATGGATCAGATGAAGAATGAATTCCTAGATCTACGCCAAGAAAATAAGACGGTGAGGGAGTACGAGGAAGAGTTCGACCATTTAAGCAGGTTAATTGATGGGTAATTTCATTTCATAAGAGTTGGTGAATTTCTAATTAGAAATATTTGGAACCATGTCGCGAAAGAAACGCGTTAACTAAGATTGTTTGAGCATGTTCGCCGGGAGATTCATGGATGAGGATGAGCTGATTCAAAGGTTCCTGAGAGGCCTAAGAATTGAACTTAAGAATTGGTGTGAGATGTACGATTACCGCAGCATGACTGTGTTGGTGGAAAAACCTGCTGCGTTAGAGATTGGACTGGAACAGGAGATGAGTCAGAACAAGGCAGCACTTGCAAAAGCTGCAAAGGGGACGAGGTCTCACAAGAGGACTTGGGATACAACTAATATGAGGACTCCGCTAACTTGTTACAAGTGCAATCTGCCGGGTCATATTTCGAGGGATTGTCCCCGATCTATGAACACTGCAAACTATTACGAGTGTGGGAAACCTGGACACATTGCGAGGTTTTGCACACAGAAGACGGGGAAGCAGCATGCTGGAAGGCAGCAAGCCGGAAATCATCCCAGAGAGCCTTTACCGCCACCTCCGAAACGTCAAAACGTTGGACCTCATGTGATGATGGTTGGAGAGCCTGAGGAAGAGGAGCCGATTGTTGGTACGTAAATGTTCAATTAATCAAGAATTTTTGTATTTATCTGAATCCTAGACTTTTCCTTGCGTGTATGTGTTGTTTGCTTAGAAATAATATAACCGTGTAGGATCGGTTTTAGTGGGAGGGTGGACAGCTTACACAATGTTTGACACCGGTGCTACCGTTAGCTGTGTAAGTCCTAAAGTGACAAAGAATTGGACTTTTGATGGCGAATTTGTTCCGAAAGCTAAGAAGATTGAGACAGTTGGAAAGGAACGAATGAGATCCACTGGAGTCCACGTAGGTGTGCCTATCATGATAAACGGAGAAGAATTACTGGGCAACCTTACAGAAATGGAGGTTAATCATTATGACGTGATACTTGGAATGAACTGGTTAAAGAAACATCGAGCTGTTTTGGACTGTCATCGGGCCCGTGTACATTTTACAAGGCCAGAAGGGAAGTTAGTATTTCAGGGTGTAAAAAGGGGTGAAGGATTTTCGATCATATCCATGTTGCAGGCAGAGGAGCTTATGGAGATGGGTAATGATGCGTTCCTCGCCACTATTTCTGTTGTGGAGGATGAAATGGAACTTGGAGTTGAAGATATTCCAATAGTGGCTGATTATGCAGACGTGTTTGAGTCTTTAAAAGAACCGCCACCGAGTAGAGGGGACGCTTTCGCTATTGAGTTGGAGCCAGGGACAACACCAGTTGCACGAGCACCTTACTGTTTGGCGCCTGCAGAAATGGCAGAATTGAAGAGTCAATTAAAAGAACCTTTCAAACAAGGGGTTTATCAGGCCGAGTAGTTCGCCGTGGGGAGCACCAGTCTTATTTGTGAAAAAGAAAGACGGGAGTTTCAGACTTTGTATCGACTATCGGGGATTAAATAAGGTGACCATCAAAAATAAGTATCCACTGCCACGTATTGATGAGTTATCGGATCAGTTCAGGGAGCTTCATGGTTTTCAAAGATTGATTTGGCATCAGGCTACCAACAGATTTCTATTGCAGAGGAGGATATACAGAAAACCGCCTTCCGGACTAGGTATGGACACTACGAATTCGTTGTAATGCCTTTCGGGTTAACCAATGCGCCAGCTGCTTTCATGAAACTGATGAATAATGTTTTTCGAGAGTACTTGGATAAGTGTGTGATAGTATTCATCGATGACATTCTGGTATACTCAAAGAGTGGGGAAGAACATGAGGAACACCTACGGATGGTGTTGGATAAATTGCGGGAACAAAAGTTATACGCCAAGTTGAGTAAGTGCAGTTTTTGGCAGAGAAAAATTTGATTTCTTGGTCATGTTATCTCTGAAGCGGGAGTATCAGTGGATCCAGAGAAGATAGATTCGATAACCAGTTGGCCAACACCTAAGAGCGCTACTGAGGTCCGTTGTTTTCTTGGATTGGCAGGCTACTATCAAAAATTTGTCGAAGGATTTGCTAGTATAGCTAAGCCGATGACACGACTCATAGGGAAAGATGTGAAGTTTGAATGGACAGAGAAGTGTGAGTATAGTTTCCAAGCTCTGAAAAGACATTTGACGGAAACTCCAGTATTAGTACTACCAAGGACAGAAGTACCATATGTGGTGTATACAGATGCATCAGGATCTGGACTAGGGTGTGTGTTTATGCAAGATGAAAAGGTCATTGCTTATGCATCGAGACAACTGAGACCGCATGAGATTAACTACCCTACTCATGACTTGAAGTTAGCAGCCGTTGTATTCGTTTTAAAGATCTGGCGGGCATATTTGTATGTAGAGAAGGTTCAAGTATTTACAGACCATAAGAGCTTGAAATACATATTCACTCAGTCAGACCTTAACCTCAGACAGAGGAGATGGGTGGAGTTGTTAGCGGATTATGATTTGGACATTTCCTACCATCCAGGGAATGCTAATTTGGTAGCTGACGCCTTGAGCAGGCGTAGGATTAATGTCTCAAGAGATAAGGAGATGCGAGAGCTGGAAGGTATCTTATGTAGTCTGAGTATCTGTGCAACTTCTGCTGGAGAGGATGTTGTCGGATTAGAAGCCGTGAATCAGGCGGACTTACTTTGGAGAATCCGCGAAGCACAGAAACATGATGCTGACTTGAAGAAAAAGTTTGATAACAATGTGGAGGGATTTCACACTGCGGAGAATGGTACGTGCATGTATAAGAACCGAATTAGGGTGCCAGATGATAAGGGTCTAAAGGACGAGATCTTAGCACAAGCTCATAATTCGCGTTTTTCAGTTCACCCGGGAACCACCAAGATGTACCATGACTTGAAACGCTATTACAATTGGGATTATATGAAGCGTGATGTGGCTGCTTGGGTATCGAAGTGTCAGACATGCCAGCAAGTAAAAGCAGAGCACACAGTCCCGAGCGGTTTACTTCAGAGTTTGCCTTTACCAGAATGGAAATGGGATATGATAACAATGGACTTTGTTACCGGGCTGCCGACGACCACTGGCGATAAGAATGCCATTTGGGTGATAGTGGACCAACTCACCAAGACTGCTCACTTCTTACCCATCAAGAAAATATATAGTGCATATGTCTTAGCGCAATTATATCTAGACGAGATTGTCAAGAAGCATGGAGTGCCAGTAAGCATTGTTTCTGATCGAGACTCAAAGTTTACATCTATATTCTGGCAGGCCTTTCAGAAGGCCTTGGGAACAAAGGTACGTCTTAGCACAGCGTATCATCCCCAGACAGACGGACATTCTGAGAGGACTATTCAGACGCTAGAAGACATGTTGAGGGCATGTGTACTTGACTGGGAAGGAAACTAGCTTAAGTATCTCCCATTGGTATAATTTGCGTATAACAACAGTTATCACTCCAGCATAGGGATGCCGCCGTATGAGGCTCTGTACGGTAGGCCATGTCGCACTCCGCTCTGTTGGACCGAAGTAGGGGAGCGTAAGGACTTGGAGCCAAAAATGGTCGAGGAGACCATAGAGCAAGTGGAATTGCTTTGAGAAAGGCTAAAGGAAGCCCATGATAGACAGAAGAGTTATGTAGACAAACACCGGAAGTATTTGGAATTTGCTATCACTACAAGAAAACAGGCTCTTTGCGACGGAATATTTCCGTTGCAAAAACGCGGCGGAATTGCGATGAATTTGCGAGGAAACTGGTTTTCGTCGCAAAGTCATCGCAAGTTTGCGAGGAAAATATCCCTCGCAATTTGCGAGGAATTTGCGATGAAATACCCTCCCATTTGCGATGAGGTTGCGACGAAAATTTAAAATCGCAAATTTGCGAGGGAATTGCGAAGACTTTGCACGGGTGACTTGTTTCCATCGCAATTTCCTCGCAAATTTGCGACGGATTTGCGGATTGTGCTGGTTAGTAAAAATGGGTAGAAAATTAGGTGAAACACGTTTTAAAATGTTGTACCTAATTATTGCGAGGGCCGTTTTCGTCGCAAATTAGACGCAATTCCATCGCAATTCCGTCGCAAAATTTTACAAAAAATCTATAATACCGTAACGTGCG
>SMJT01000008.1:798526-810167 GCA_004349715.1 Crucihimalaya himalaica | reverse complement strand
GAACCGGATCCGGTCCATCGGTTCAATTTTAGATTTTCGTTTGTATAATACATTTTAGTTTCTTTTAATTTTAATGTTTCAACAATTTAATTTTATTTAAAAAATTTTAATTTTGAAATTTTTTTTTATTTATAATTAATAAATTTATAATTATTAATTATTATTAATAATTAAAATTTTTAATTATTATATAAATCAGATGCCGCCGCAATTCCCTCGCAATTTGCGAGGGACATAAGAATCGTGTTCTCGCAAATCCGTCGCAAATTGCGAGGGAATTGCGACCCCATTTAGAAATAGTTCCACGTAATTCCGTCGCAATGTTTCCTCGCAAATTCGAAGCAAGTATTGCGACGTGTTTGCGGGTATAATTGGTAACGCATTTTGCTATTAATTTGCGATGAACCCTTTGCGATGAACACTGCGTTCACGCACTTCCGTCGCAATTTTGTGACGATATTGCGGGGTTATATTTGCGACGAGATATCAACCACGTTTTTCCCTCGCAAATTTGCGAGGTATTTGCGTTGAAAATTGATTTGCGAGACGGGATTTGCGACGGAATAGTGCGTCTCGCAAATCCATCGCGAAAGGCCATTTGCGACGGAATTGCGAGGTATTTCTCCATCGCAAATGGCATGTTTTCTTGTAGTGTATTGGTGATGCAGTATACCTAAAAATGAGGAATTTCAGAGGAGCTGATAAAAACCGGAAGTTGAAAAAGCTTAAACCGATATATATAGGACCATATATCATCATAGAGAGGATCAGTGCTGTAGCTTATCGTTTAGCTTTACCTCAGGAGTTGTCTCACTTCCACGATGTTTTCCACGTGTCAGTTTTGCGGAAAATGATAAGAGAACCGGAGTTGGTTTTGTCAAGCCCGCCAACAGATCTATATCGGAAACTGACTATATTGAGTACTCCTGTAGAAATCTTGGACCGTAAGGAAGCGGATATACAGGGAAAAGTAATTACGTTTGTCAAAATATGCTGGGAGAGTGACAGAATCAGAGAAGAGACCTGGGAATCAGAAGAACAAATGCGAAGAGAGTATCCTAATCTCTTTAAGGACCAAAGTGATAATCAAGGTGATGGGCCGAATTCGGGGACAAATTCTTTTGTAGTGGGGGAGCATTGTAATGACCCGGTTTTGGATTTAAACCGCGAGGCCCAAACCGAGTCCGTTAGCAACTCAAGCCCACATGAACCCTACTTTTTCCCTCACGTATATAAGAGGAGGTCATATATTCCTAGAAAAATCACAAGAAACCCTAGCCGTCGGTCAGCTAGAGCCACCAGCGTTGCCGTTCACACTAAAGTATCTAGATGTGTTTATGTATGGAGAATTCGTGAGCCTAAGGCTTACTGAAACACCCTAGGTCATTCTCCTCAAATTTCCCTTAGGCATTTTCGACAATTTTCAAGTTTTTCTTAACTTTCTCAACGTTCGTTCTTTTAAAGCGATAGAAGCATGCATAACTGAATTTTATTAGGTTTTCAAACGAGGTTCTAGCACAATGACAAGTTCGCTAATAAGCTATTACATTGTTTCACACTAGACCAGATTTATTCGAAGATAATCTACCCAAAAATCATCATAAATCCACCATCCTTCCCTTCCGTGCCTTAGTCCTCACGAGCTGGTTCAACAACAATCATCATTTCCTTCACCTGCATCCATTAGGAGGCATAAGCAACGAATTGCTTAGTGGAGAGGTCGTCCCGTCTCACCATGCCATAGTCATAGAATTACAATCAACATTTCGATTCACATAGTCACTAATGCATGTCAGTTTCTCTCATATTTCAATTCGTTAAGTGTTAGTCCGAACTTTGCCAACCATCCAAAAAACAATAACGCGCGTCTTACATATTAACATGACAAGCAAACATGCACAAACATCACGACAAGGAATCTAATGCACGAAAATAACCCTAGACTTAGCCACGGTCACGCACTCACCTGGATTCACAAACTTAGGTTTTCTGACACCTCTTGATGCTGAATCCTCGACAGATCTAAAGTTCCCTCGACAGATCTATGGTTCTCTTCGAAGTTCCACGATTTTTCCACGACAGAAACCTTTGGTCTCTCATGGAAAACAAGCAACATCAATCAGATAACTTTTCCCTTGATGATACTTAACTATTTATTGATAAACACGAAGTCGATATCGAATCTTACCCGAAAACTCGACAATCGCCCACAGATCTCCGATGCCGGATACAACTTCCTCGACAATCCTTCACAGTCTGTCGCCGTACCTCGACACAAACATTCGGTAAAGGTTTGATCATCGTTTCCTTCGATGAAACTAAGGCAGAATATCGATAACACTTAGTAATCGATACTTACCCGATTTTCCACGACAGATCCTCGCTAAAACACGTCAATCCTCGATCGCGAATGAAGAACCTTCACTGTTTCTCGACGATCGGCAGCAGTACTTTGATAGAACCACACTTAGGTCTTTCGGAGTTCTTAAGTATTTGATTAGGGTTTCGGTGATCAAGTCCTTTTATAACACTTAGGGTTTCGATTATTTACCCTAATAATCCTCCTAATCACCGAACCATGGCTGGGCCTAACCATTGGCCCAACTCGACACTTAGTCCACGATTCCTCAAAATCGTTTTAACAATCCACGACGCTAGCCCGTGAATCCTCGACATCGGCCCACGAGTCCACGATGCCGGCCCAAGAATCCTCGTTGAATTTTGATTCCATCCGAAGATTCCTTATCTTTTTCGGAGATAAACCATTCTATCTAAACGTTATCCGATAATTTCCATTTNTGAAGCAACCCACTTAGCAACATCGGTTTTCATACCTTTCCAATGGTAATACCGCTTCAAGTCTCGATACATTTTCGTGGATCCTGGATGTATTGAAAACTTGGACTGATGCGCTTCCTTAAGAATCTCATCACGAAGATTTTGATCCTTCGGAACACACACTCGACCATTCACCAAAATGGTTCCATTGTTCGAAATCTCACACTCGGTCTTATCATTCTTCGACCATTTGATAAGATCCTCGTCCTTTTCTTGTGCCAACTGAACACGACTTAGTAAATCAGCTTGGTCCGCAGCACCTAAGCCCAATGGTTCCAATTCATCGGACAAAGCTACTAAACGCAAGGCTCCAACCATGTTTACCAAGACTTCTATGTCTTTCTCGACGTCCACAGCCGTCCTCTTTCGACTTAGTGCATCCGCCACTAAGTTTGCTTTACCCGGATGGTAAGCAATCTCAAGATCATAGTCCGCGACTAACTCCATCCATCGCCTTTGCCGTAGATTCAATTCCGGCTGAGTGAAGATATACTTCAAACTCTTATGATCTGTGAAGATATGAACTTTCCCACCATAGAGGTAAGAACGCCAAATCTTCAAAGCAAACACCACTGCCGCCATTTCCAAATCGTGGGTAGGGTAGTTTCCTTCGTGTTTCCTTAGCTGCCTCGATGCATAAGCAATCACTTTGCCTTGCTGCATCAACACGCAACCCAAACCCATCCTTGATGTGTCCGTGTATACCACAAAAGGTATATTCGATTCCGGCAAAGCCAACACCGGAGTACTCGTAAGCATTTCCTTAAGCTTCGAGAAACTGTTTTCACAATCTTCTGTCCACACAAACGAAGTGTCTTTCCCCGTAAGTCAAGTCATTGGCTGAGCCATACTCGCAAATCCCTTGACAAACCGACGATAATATCCAGCCAATCCGAGAAAACTCCTTATTTCCGAAGCATTCCTTGGCTTTGGCCAATGCTTGATTGACTTAATCTTTTCCGAATCCACGGACACTCCCTTGTCCGAGACCACATGGCCTAAGAATCCGATCTGCCTTTGCCAAAAGCTACATTTGCTAAGCTTAGCGAACAACTTATGCTCCCTTAGTTTACTCAACACTTTCCCTAAGTGAACCGCGTGATCCTCCGCGTTCTTAGAGTAAACTAGGATGTCATCTATGAAGATGATCACGAACTCGTCCAAGTATTCCCGGAATACATTGTTCATGAGTTTCATGAATGCTGCAGGAGCATTCGTCAGCCCGAACGGCATGAAAACAAATTCGTAGTGCCCGTACCTTGTCCGAAAGGCCGTCTTTTGAATATCCGATTCTTCTATCGGAATCTGATGGTAACCTGATGCCAAATCCACTTTTGAAAAACAAGTAGCACCCTTGAGTTGGTCCAACAACTCATCAATCCTTAGAAGAGGATACTTGTTCTTTACCGTCACTTGGTTTAATCCACGGTAATCGATACAAAGTCGAAAGCTTCCATCTTTCTTCTTCACAAAGAGAACCGGTGCACCCCATGGTGAACTACTCGGCCTCACAAAACCTTTCTCCATCAGCTCACTTAGCTACTTTTTCAACTCGGCCATTTCTGTCGGTGCCATCCGATATGGAGCTTTCGAGATTGGAGCCGTTCGAGGCTCAAGCTCAATGGTAAACGGATCCGAACGTGATGGTGGTAATCCACTTAAAGCACCAAAAACGTCCTCATATTCCCGCACTACTGGAATATTTTCAAGTACCACTTCTGACCCAACTTCCTTTGTTGTGATCGTGGCTTTGTACGCCTCACAGCCCTTTGCCATCATTTGCTCCGCTTGAATTGCCGAAACAATTAAGCTTCCGGACGTTGGCCTAATTCCTTGATAAACCAACATCCCTTTTGGCGTTTCAAAGTTCACTCTTCCTCGGTGACAATCCAGATGTGCCTTGTGCTCTCCAAGCCAGTCCATTCCAAGGATCACATCATAAGACTTTACTTGGCAAATAACCAAGTCTGCTGGAATATCCACTCCGCAAATCATCACGGAAAAGAATCTGACCTTTCCATAGGTCATCATGACTTGTCCACCAGCTGACTTGACTAACCCGAAGACACTCTAGGGTTCCTTTTGGAAACCACCTTTCCCAACCATTTCCGGACTCACAAAACAATGAGTCGCTCCGGAATCAAACATAACATGGGTTGCCACACCACCCATGAAAACAGTCCCTACGAATTCACCTAGAATCATAAAAACCTACCCGAACATGCAACACTCAAATTTCACAAAGAAATTTACCTAGGTAAGTGATAGGACTTACCAGTGATGGGACGATAAGTGCTTGGCCTATCCGACTCCTCAGCCATAGCATACATCCGTGGCATGATCGCTAGCCTCTTTGGCGGTGGTGGCAGCTCCTCATTTGCCCGTTTCCCGCTTTACTGCACCAACTTAGGACAATTCGACCTAAAGTGTCCTTCCTCACCGCAGTTGAAACACGATTTCCCTTCAGCTTTATTTAGGCAGAAACTTGCCTTGTGGTCTTTGCTACCACAAAAGAAACATACCCCAGCCTTACACTCACCCGAGTGCATCTTTCTGCAAGTTCCACAAGGTCGGCGTCCATTGGATGAATTTCCCGCAAATGACTTTTTCACCCAACCCTTCTTCTGCCCAGCACTACCTCCGGATTTTCCTTGTGGTATCACTTGTGAACTCCCTTGTTCACCCAGCAACTTGGCCTCTTCTTCCATTCCAGTTTCCAGCATGGCTGCCTTTTCCACTAGTTCGGCAACAGTTCCATAGTTGCGAACAAGGCAACGGTTTCGGAGCTCAATCCGAAGCCCACGCATAAACCGACGAACTTGAACACTTTCAAGTTCACGTCCAGCATACTTCTTGAGACTGTTGAACTCAGCCTCGTATTCCCTCACAGTTTTGGTACCTTGGCGCAAGTCCAGAAAGGCACCCTCAAGCCTATCCAAAGCTTCCGGTGGAAAGTACTTAGTGCGGAACTCTTCACGGATTCCTCAATCTTCCACACACTCCTTCCCACCACGTGTGAGCGTCACCCTCCAAGTAGTGGACAGCAATGTCCTTCTTGTACTCATTCGGACATCGAACAGAAGCAAAGTTTCTTTCCATCCTACTTCTCCACACATCCGCCTCAATGGGTTTTGCACCACTGGAGAAGTACTTAGTACCAAGCTTCTGCATCTGATCTATCACCTTAAGATAAGGTGGGATCCTCGGCAACATCACCTCATCCTCCACGTTCACCACTGGTGGATTCACCACAAGAGGCACATTTACCACTGGCGGTTCCATCACCGGCGGTGGTACCATCAGAGCAGGCGCAACAACTCCCAACCTTGCCAAAATCTGAGCCAGCAAACCCATCACTTGGCCGAAATCCTCTGGAGCAGCAGCAGCAGCATAGGCGTTACCGAACCCAGCAGCAACACCACCAGCCGCAGCACCAGCAGCAGCTCCCACACCAGCCGCATTAGCCACATTTTCGAATGCACCAGCAGCCGCATTCTCAACTTGTTCGGGGTTCGTGTTCCCTTCCGAACCTTGAACAGAGTTTTCATCCGTCACATCCCTTCTCAGAACCATTCTGTGGTTACCCCTTGCCATCTGCAATTACCGAACCGTTACTAAGTTAATTTTCCACACTAACTTAGTATCATAAACCAGACTTACCGTGAGACTTTGGCATTGGAAGGATGGATTTTAACCCAATAACCCAGCTATGCTTAACTGTCCTAGAACCGAACACGCTCTGATACCAAATTGAAACACCCTAAGTCATTCTCCTCAAATTCCCCTTAGGCATTTTCGACAATTTTCAAGTTTTTCTTAACTTTCTCAACGTTCGTTCTTTTAAAGCGACAGAAGCATGCATAACTGAATTTTATTAGGTTTTCAAACGAGGTTCTAGCACAATGACAAGTTCGCTAATAAGCTATTACATTGTTTCACACTAGACCAGATTTATTTGAAGATAATCTACCCAAAAATCATCATAAATCCACCATCCTTCCCTTCCGTGCCTTAGTCCTCACGAGCTGGTTCAACAACAATCATCATTTCCTTCACCTGCATCCATTAGGAGGCATAAGCAACGAATTGCTTAGTGGAGCGGTCGTCCCGTCTCACTAGGCCATAGTCATAGAATTACAATCAACATTTCGATTCACATAGTCACTAATGCATGTCAGTTTCTCTCATATTTCAATTCGTTAAGTGTTAGTCCGAACTTTGCCAACCATCCAAAAAACAATAACGCGCGTCTTACATATTAACATGACAAGCAAACATGCACAAACATCACGACAAGGAATCTAATGCACGAAAATAACCCTAGACTTAGCCACGGTCACGCACTCACCTGGATTCACAAACTTAGGTTTTCTGACACCTCTTGATGCTGAATCCTCGACAGATCTAAAGTTCCCTCGACAGATCTAAAGTTCCCTCGACAGATCTACGGTTCTCTTCGAAGTTCCACGATTTTTCCATGACAGAAACCTTTGGTCTCTCATGGAAAACAAGCAACATCGATCAGATAACTTTTCCCTCGATGATACTTAACTATTTATTGATAAACAAGAAGTCGATATCGAATCTTACCCGAAAAATCGACAATCGCCCACAGATCTCCGATGCCGGATACAACTTCCTCGACAATCCTTCACAGTCTGTCGCCGTACCTCGACACAAACATTCGGTAAAGGTTAGATCATAGTTTCCTTAGATAAAACTAAAGAAAAATATCGATAACACTAAGTAATCGAAACTTACCCAATTTTCCACGACAGATCCTCGCTAAAACACGTCAATCCTCGATCGCGAATGAAGAACCTTCACTGTTTCTCGACGATCGGCAGCAGTACTTTGATAGAACCACACTTAGGTCTTTCGGAGTTCTTAAGTATTTGATTAGGGTTTCGGTGATCAAGTCCTTTTATAACACTTAGGGTTTCGATTATTTACCCTAATAATCCTCCTAATCACCGAACCATGGCTGGGCCTAACCATTGGCCCAACTCGACACTTAGTCCACGATTCCTCAAAATCGTTTTAACAATCCACGACGCTAGCCCGTGAATCCTCGACATCGGCCCACGAGTCCACGATGCCGGCCCAAGAATCCTCGTTGAATTTTGATTCCATCCGAAGATTCCTTATCTTTTTCGGAGATAAACCATTCTATCAAAACGTTATCCGATAATTTCCATTTATGTCCGAAGATTTCCTTTTTATGACCGAACATTCCGTTTTAGTCCGAACCAACTTATACGAACGTGACTCCCTTGAACAACCACGCGGATTCCTCGGATTTCCATGTCCGAACTTAGTCTTTCCTCGACTATTCAGATCATTCCTCGACCAATTCCTCTTTTCCTCGATGATCCTCGGATCGTCCTTGATGATCCTCGACGTTCCTCGATGGAATCATCGGATACGGGTGTTACAGCTATCCCCCACTTAGAATAGATTCGTCCTCCAATCTAAGCTTTCCTCTTAGTCACAATCTGCTTATCAAACCACTTTCGGAAGTTAACTTTCATAACTTCTTCCGGTTCCCAAGTTGTTTCCTTTTGTCCATCACAGTCCCAAACAACTTGTATCAACTTGACCTTTTTCCTGTGGTCCGTCCTCAGTTTTGTTCCAATAACTCGAACCGGTCTCCCAACAATTGTCATGTTTTCTTGCAAATCCGGCGGAGGCTCGGATATGACATTTTCACGGTGTGTTACGCATTTCCTTAGCATAGACACGTGGAAAACTTTGTGAAAAGCTTTCAATTCCTCGGGCAATTCCAACCTATATGCCACTGGACCTATCCTTTCCAGAATCCGAGATGGTCCCATGTACCTCGGACTTAACTTTGTATTCAACGCTGCGCGATCCTTACCCTTGTAAGTGACCGTCTTGAGATAAACCATATCTCCCACTTGGAATTCCAATTCCCTTCGACGCTTGTCAGCATAACTCTTTTGTCGATCCTGAGCTTCTTTCATTTTGATCTTTAAGACTTTGATTCTTTCTGTTGTTTCGTCCACAAAGTCTCGACCATAAATACTTCGCTCCCCCACTTGTGTCCAACAATGGGGCGTTCGGCAAGGTCGTCCATACAATGCCTCAAAGGGCGACATCCCAATGCTTGCTTGATAACTATTGTTATAACCGAATTCAGCTAAGGGTAAGTGTTCCTTCCACTCACCTCCCCAATCCAACACACTTGCTCGCAATAAATCCTCAAGTGTTTGAATTGTTCTTTCGGACTGTCCATCCGTCTGCGGATGATAAGCTGTACTCATGTGAACTTTTGTCCCAAACTTTTTCTGTAGCGCCCTCCAAAACGCTGAAGTAAACTTTGAATCTCGATCTGACACGATGCTCGCCGGTACACCATGTAGCAGGACGATTTCTTTCACATACAACTCCGCGAGTTTCTCCGCATTATCCTTCCTATTCACCGGAAGGAAGTGTGCCGACTTGGTCAGTCTATCCACGACGACCCAAATCGCATCTTTCTTATCACATAGTGGTAATCCCGTGATAAAATTCATAGTTATCATGCCCCACTTCCATTCGGGAATCGGTAAACTCCGAAGTAATCCTGCTGGATTCTGATGTTCAGCTTTAACCAGATTACACGTCTGACATGAAGCAACCCACTTAGCAACATCGGTTTTCATACCTTTCCAATGGTAATACCGCTTCAAGTCTCGATACATTTTCGTGGATCCTGGATGTATTGAAAACTTGGACTGATGCGCTTCCTTAAGAATCTCATCACGAAGATTTTGATCCTTCGGAACACACACTCGACCATTCACCAAAATGGTTCCATTGTTCGAAATCTCACACTCGGTCTTATCATTCTTCGACCATTTGATAAGATCCTCGTCCTTTTCTTGTGCCAACTGAACACGACTTAGTAAATCAGCTTGGTCCGCAGCACCTAAGCCCAATGGTTCCAATTCATCGGACAAAGCTACTAAACGCAAGGCTCCAACCATGTTTACCAAGACTTCTATGTCTTTCTCGACGTCCACAGCCGTCCTCTTTCGACTTAGTGCATCCGCCACTAAGTTTGCTTTACCCGGATGGTAAGCAATCTCAAGATCATAGTCCGCGACTAACTCCATCCATCGCCTTTGCCGTAGATTCAATTCCGGCTGAGTGAAGATATACTTCAAACTCTTATGATCTGTGAAGATATGAACTTTCCCACCATAGAGGTAAGAACGCCAAATCTTCAAAGCAAACACCACTGCCGCCATTTCCAAATCGTGGGTAGGGTAGTTTCCTTCGTGTTTCCTTAGCTGCCTCGATGCATAAGCAATCACTTTGCCTTGCTGCATCAACACGCAACCCAAACCCATCCTTGATGTGTCCGTGTATACCACAAAAGGTATATTCGATTCCGGCAAAGCCAACACCGGAGTACTCGTAAGCATTTCCTTAAGCTTCGAGAAACTGTTTTCACAATCTTCTGTCCACACAAACGAAGTGTCTTTCCCCGTAAGTCAAGTCATTGGCTGAGCCATACTCGCAAATCCCTTGACAAACCGACGATAATATCCAGCCAATCCGAGAAAACTCCTTATTTCCGAAGCATTCCTTGGCTTTGGCCAATGCTTGATTGACTTAATCTTTTCCGAATCCACGGACACTCCCTTGTCCGAGACCACATGGCCTAAGAATCCGATCTGCCTTTGCCAAAAGCTACATTTGCTAAGCTTAGCGAACAACTTATGCTCCCTTAGTTTACTCAACACTTTCCCTAAGTGAACCGCGTGATCCTCCGCGTTCTTAGAGTAAACTAGGATGTCATCTATGAAGATGATCACGAACTCGTCCAAGTATTCCCGGAATACATTGTTCATGAGTTTCATGAATGCTGCAGGAGCATTCGTCAGCCCGAACGGCATGAAAACAAATTCGTAGTGCCCGTACCTTGTCCGAAAGGCCGTCTTTTGAATATCCGATTCTTCTATCGGAATCTGATGGTAACCTGATGCCAAATCCACTTTTGAAAAACAAGTAGCACCCTTGAGTTGGTCCAACAACTCATCAATCCTTGGAAGAGGATACTTGTTCTTTACCGTCACTTGGTTTAATCCTNAGAAGCATGCATAACTGAATTTTATTAGGTTTTCAAACGAGGTTCTAGCACAATGACAAGTTCGCTAATAAGCTATTACATTGTTTCACACTAGACCAGATTTATTAGAAGATAATCTACCCAAAAATCATCATAAATCCACCATCCTTCCCTTCCGTGCCTTAGTCCTCACGAGCTGGTTCAACAACAATCATCATTTCCTTCACCTGCATCCATTAGGAGGCATAAGCAACGAATTGCTTAGTGGAGAGGTCGTCCCGTCTCACAAAGCCATAGTCATAGAATTACAATCAACATTTCGATTCACATAGTCACTAATGCATGTCAGTTTCTCTCATATTTCAATTCGTTAAGTGTTAGTCCGAACTTTGCCAACCATCCAAAAAACAATAACGCGCGTCTTACATATTAACATGACAAGCAAACATGCACAAACATCACGACAAGGAATCTAATGCACGAAAATAACCCTAGACTTAGCCACGGTCACGCACTCACCTGGATTCACAAACTTAGGTTTTCTGACACCTTTTGATGCTGAATCCTCGACAGATCTAAAGTTCCCTCGACAGATCTAAAGTTCCCTCGACAGATCTACGGTTCTCTTCGAAGTTCCACGATTTTTCCATGACAGAAACCTTTGGTCTCTCATGGAAAACAAGCAACATCGATCAGATAACTTTTCCCTCGATGATACTTAACTAT
>SMJT01000008.1:743526-793526 GCA_004349715.1 Crucihimalaya himalaica | reverse complement strand
TTTTGGGATTCTTTGTTGCTTCGTTTGTTAGCATCTCACAATAGGATTGGTTAGCTTTCTTTGAATCATTCTCATCGCTTAGTTAATCCATCTTGTTAGGTTGCTAATTCTTTGCTTAGTTTTTTGTTGTTTTTTCCCTTAGAGGAAATCAAATAAAAATCGCTTGTTTCTGTTTTATTCTAGTTTAATTTTTAAGAATTTGATACACAGATTTCGTGTTTTTTTTTTAGATTTTGCACGATGGGAGACAACACTAACAGCAAATATGATGCTAACAATACCCTAACCACCACTCTTGCAGCCATTCAAGCTACTCTTAAAACATTTAAAGACCGCATGGCACTTCTTGAGCAAACGCGAATGGTGAACCCCAACTGCAACAATCCACCCATATCGCGTGACCAATAAAATGAAGAGGACCCGCAGATGAACCAACACAACCACCACCATGAGCCATTCGTTCCGTGAGCTAGAGACCCTTACCACAGGGGCTGAGAACGTGAAGATAATAATCCTCACCCCGTTGATTCTAAACTAACAGCTCCTACTTTTGTATGATGTATCGATCCAGATGCAAATATGGATCATAAGCGGAAGATTGAACACATCTTCTCTTGTTATGGCTACAATGACCAGAAAAGGTGTCTTTTGCTGCTGCTCAATTCACGAAAAACGCCATAGCCTGGTGGAACCATGACGTATCCGAAAGAAGGATGCATAGATATGGTCAAATCACAACTTGGGACGAGATGAAATTCACCCTAAGTAAGATGTATGTACCACCCTATTTGCATAGAGACTAGCAGAAACGTTTTCGCTAGTTGTTGTAGGGAAACAAAACGAGGTAGGAGTACTATGAGGAGTTTGAAAAACTCCTTAATAGGTTGGAGACTGAGGAGTCTGAGGAGATCCTCATGGCAGAATTCATTAAAGGACTTCAAGATCGGATCTCACGCAAGGTGGGCAACCGTAACATGACCTACATGAAGTGGTTCACTAAGCTATTCAAGCTAAGCAACACATCATGTGTAAGGTAGCTACAACTAAACCCCAGAACAGCCAGCCTTGGAACACCCCCAACAACAAGCCACAAGACAAAGGCAAAGCGGTGGAGATAGAGTCTAGGTTCAAGAAGAATGCTGCGGAATCATCTAAGCCACCACCACCCAAATGCTGAGGGAATACATCAGTAAGTTTGTAGTGGTCTATTTCGCTAACATTTTAATTTATAGTACATGTTATCGGACCACTTGAAGCACATTGAGTTAGTTTTAGAGAGTGCTCGTAAAAAAGGTCTTAATGCTAACTTAAACAAGTGCACGTTTTGCATTAATCAACTTGTTTTCCTAGGTTTTGTTGTAAGTTCGCAGGACTTACAGGTAAACCATGAGAAGATTAAGGCGATTGAGGAATGGAAAACACCAACAACAATTAGACATGTTAGGAGCTTTCATGGGCTGGCAAGTTTCTACTGAAGGTTTTTCAAAGACTTCAGCACCATAGCAGCTCCCCTCACGGCTGTTATCAAGAAGGATGCTGCCTTCAAATGGGGAGAAACCCAAGAAGATGCCTTCCGTAAGCTTAAGGACCAGCTTACACATGCTCCAGTGTTAGGCATACCCGATTTTGAGAAGATGTTTGAGGTTGAATGTGATGCCTCTGAATTAGGCATATGGGCTGTCCTCACTCAAGATAAGCCCTCATTACTTTTTGTTTTTTGAGAAGTTAAATGGTGCCACACTTAACTATCCTAACTATCATAAGGAACTATACACATTAGTACGTTCTTTAGAGGTAGGAGGCATTATTTGTTGGCTACGAAGTTTGTAATCCACATGGACCACGAGACCTTGAAGCACCTACGAGATCAGACAACACTCAAGAGAAGACACGCAAGATGGTTGAAATTCATCGAGATCTATCCTTACATCATTAAGTACAAGAAAGGGAAAGAGTATGTGGACGATTGATATGCTCAAATATAATACCCTAAAGTATCTAAGCAGTAGCTGTAGTATTCTAGGGGTCGAACCACAAAGACTCAAGAATTCACTCAATAGATATTAAGACTCGAATTAAGCTAAGCGAACAAAGTGATGCAGGAAATAAGCAGCAGAATATAAATGTTATGTAATACAATGGAGGAAAGACGCTAGGCCTAGGGAAATTCGCCGGTGAATCAGAATTGCAGATCAAATAAAATGTCAGGAGGATATTAAGCACTGTTCTTGAACTTGAAACACAGATATAAAATCAACCAACCGTCGCTGCGAAGATTATCTATGTCTAAACCTAGAATTCCAAATTTCTTTGCAAATCCTATGAATTCAAACAAGCATTAATGATCAGGTTCAATTGTTCACAAAATCCTAAACCAAATTTCTTTGCGAATAGGTGTTTTGCTCATCTAACACTAGTTCAGGCAATCAATCACACTTTCGTGCCAATCAAACAACCTAAGATCAGATTCTAGGTCATGAAGCTAGAATCAGCAGTAATCACAACTCTAGATGAAGAACTCTATTGAATCTCTCCTATAAATTCAGATCAACCTAACAATTCATCAAACACCTTTGAATAACCCTAAACCTAACAAGGAATCTACTCAGACATGATCAATGAAACAAAAATCATGAATAAAATAGATTGCATAAAATAAATCAAGAGTAAACAAGGGTTCAGAATTGTCTCCCACAAAACCCGGAACCAATCTCTCTCAAAGTATTTAGAATAATGATCCAAAACTAGTCTGCCCTCTAAAAGTGGCTGAAAACCCTAAATATAATGCTAAAACATGTTCTGGGCTTAATTGTAAATAGTAGGATCCTTTGGGCCAAGTTTCGGACTCTTCAGACTTGTAAAATCACGTGTTTTCCTTTTCTGCAGTCGGTATCGATCGATACCAGGTGGGTGTCGGTCGATACCAGGACTCTGTGCTCGCCAGACTTGATCGCACCGTTAGAATGACCTCAAACCACTTCTAAATGAAAGCTAATGCATTGATCTATCTTGTATCCAAATTTGAGCTCAATCCAACGTTGGGAAGTTATTCAACGAATGCCAAAAACAAACTCCAGAATGCTCCAATATCTCCAATTATGCTCCAAACGTGCCAAAACCTGAAAAGACTCAAAAAGACTACAAAAACACTAGAAGGACTCTAAAAACAAGACCTATATCATGGCTAAAAACGGGTAAAAACCATGATATATCAACGATGATGCCTTGTCAAGAAGACATGCGTTGATCATTACTATCGACGCCAAGGTACAAGGATTCGAACACGTCAAGGAAGCATATGAAGAAGATCCAGACTTCGGAAATATCTATAATGAGTGTAACAAGGGAGCATTTGGTCCATACTACAAGCATAAAAACTATATTTTCTGAAAAAAGAGGCGATGGATTCCGTAAGGGTCAATGGGGAATTGGTCACCAGAGAGACACATGGTGGATGACTTATGGGGCACTTCGGAGTAGACAAGACCCTATCCGTGATGGTCGAGCACCTGTTTTGGCAGCACATGAAGAGGGACGCCAAATGGTTTTATGCCAAATGTGTCACTTGCCTTAAGGCTAAATCAAGGTCACATCCCCATGGACTTTACATGCCTTTACCGATACCTAGAGCTCCTTGGGAAGATATTTCCATGGATTTTTTTTTTAGGTTTACCATAGGTTAAGCGCAAGGACTCAGTCTTTGTCGTAGTGGACCAATTTTCCAACATGGCTCACTACATTTCGTGTGACAAGATCAATGATGCCACCCAGATAACAATTTTTTTTTTAAGGAAGTAGTACGTCTACATGGAGTTCCACACACCATTAATCGGAACGCGACACAAAATTTATGGGCCACTTTTGGCGAAGGTAGGGACCAAGCTCCTCTTCTCCACCACATGGCATCCCCAAACTGATGTGCAACCGAGGTAGTAAACTGTACTCTAGCTACCTTGCTTAGAGCTACGCTTGATAAGAACCTTTGTACTTGGCTTGTTTCTTACCATTTATAGAATTTGTGTATACCCGAGCTACTCACTCCGCTTCCAAGTTTTGTCTCTTTGAAGTTGTATACGTGTTTAAACCCCTAATCCCTTTAGATTTGTCACCACGACCACCGAGATTGTACCACGACCAAGACAAAAACCGCAAGGCTGAGCTTCTGAAGAAACTACACCAAAATGTCAAGACCAACTTGGAGAAGAAGATAGAGAAGTACAAATAAATGGTTAACAAACGACGCAAGGAAGTGACCTTCAAACCCAGAGAGTGGGTTTGGCTCCACATGAGGAAGTGACCTTAACAAGAGGAGGTCCAAGATTTCACCACGAGGAGATGGACCATTGAATGTCTTGGAGCGCATCAACAACAACACATACTAGCTAGAACTCCCAAGTGAGTCTTGAATATCTACTAGCTTCAATATCGCTGATCTCTCTTCTTTCCATGTAGGTGAACATGTTCTGAGGTCAGAATATTGTCATTGGGGGAGGAGATTATGCGGACATCGTATTGGAAGAGCTCCACTTGCCATGCCTGAAGTACAAGAAGGACAAATAACACGTTCAAGGGCTAGGAAGATCAGAGAAGAAATCAACACGGCCATATCCACCCTTCATAATGATCAACACATACCGCAAGCCGCAACACGTGCTACAAGTCATGTAGCGCAACACGTATCGCCATGTACCGTAAGTACAACGCATACCCCAAGTCATGTACCGCAACACGTACGTCAAAACGTACCTTAATCTTCCACAGACCGTACCGCAACGTCGGACGATGGACCAATGATGGAAGCTTCAAGTGACCCATACATCAACGAGCAACATGAGGCTTCAAGACTGGAATTACGTGAAGATATTAATCTTGAAACACAAGAAACGAACGAACCAACTGAGTCATCATGGATGTGGTCACTCTTTCTTTCAAATAAGGCAAGTTCGATTTTCATTCTTTCCATATTTTTGTGAACTTTCGTTTGCAGATGCAACACGTCATTTAATTAGGACTAGTCATATTTTAGAGTTCTAAAGTGTCAAAACCAAAGCCATCAACTAGTGGAGAGGGTTTCACTCGCTTGCATGCAACTTTCCTCTTTCGGTTTGCTCTTTTTTTGGCAATTTTTCTTGTCTTTTTGCTTTTTTGAGACTCAAAGTCTCGACTTGAAGCTCTAGCAAACGAACTATTTAATAAAGTCCCCCTGCAGCCTTGTATTCACCCTTTTACCTAGAATTAATAAAGTTGTCGTTTTTACCTTCATTAGGTTCTCTTGCGAGTTTGAGTGTTCTTATTCCTTTGTGTGTGGATTTCCCCATAGGACGAGTTCAGTAGCTCTATAAAAGGTCCTTATATAGCCTTTGTGGTGCGTTAAATTCATCCCTTTATTCCATCACTTCGGTACACGAGAGAGGCGTATGCCAGCTTGTGTCATCACCACCGTCTGTTCCTTAAGGCTCCCCTGAGTCTTATATTAAGGTTACCAATAATGTCAAACAAAATTTGGAAATTGAGGCAAATCTCGGGTTTGATCAATGTTCAAGAGAGGATAAGGCAAGGGAAGTTATGGCAAGTAATGAAGTGATTCTTCCAACTTGTGGAGTTAATGCTAGAGGTTGTCTTATCATTACTCATTATCTAGAGGAACCCTAAATGAGGCGGTGTAGAATGATAAAACAATTACAATGTGGATGAACATGGAACGTTCGAAGATATTGGTGTAGAAGGAGATGTATCTGTAAGTCTTGCATGGGAAAATGGTCTTAGTATAACTCTAGGCCAAGAGTTTGGAAGCAAAGAAGAAGTGAAAAGTTTAGTTGAAAAGGCTTGACATAAGAATTGCTTTAGTTTGTTGTAATGAAGTCAGTTCCGACAGGATACGTGGTAAGATGTTGTTAAGCATGAAATGGTTGTGACTGGTATGTACGAGCTGCAAGTCGTAATACGTCCAAGTGTTTCTTTATTAGAACTTAGAAGAAGATTTATATTTGCTCTCGGGCAAGTGCAAGTACAAGTGAAAGAAGAATGAAAGGCACACCAATGTTAGTTGCCTCTATTTTCGCTTAAGATTATCCAAGTAAATTTGACACACCAAGTCTAGAAAATCTCATCAATTTGGTTCAAAGAAGATTTGGCTTTCAAGTGTCATACTCTATTGTGTGAGAGGGAGGAATCAAGATGATAGTGATGTTCATGTTAAAGAAGATGAATCATGGTACAGTTTCATATGTGGAAGTTGAAAAGGAATAAAAGGTTAAGTACTTATTTTTCGCGTTGGAAGTTTTCATTGAAGGCTTCCAAGTTAATAGTGATCATTGTGAATGGAACCCACATTAAAATTTTACATGGCGGCATACTAATTATTGGTACAACTCAGGATCCTGATCATCACCATTATCCGATTTCTTTTGGTGTAGTTGATCTGGCAAAAGATGCAAGTTGGACTTGGTTTTTCATTAAGTTTAAATCAGTTTATTTGGATGGTCCTGAAATGATGTTTATTTATGATAGAAACCAAAGCCTCATCAAGGAAATATGTGAGGTCTACCCGTTGTCTTAACATGGACATTGTATGTATCATCTATCTCAGAATGTGAAAGAAAGTGTTTTTTCGAGTAAACAAAGAAGGGTTTGCTAAAAAGTTCAAAGCATGCGCTCGGGCTTATACTGAGGCTTGGTTATTATAACTTAACGATGATGTCATGTATATGTATCCTTCTACAAGTGCTTATCTAGATAGAAGTTCAAATGTAAGAAAACTAGCCAGATGTTATTGTATAGGAAAAATGAACAACATAGACACCACCAATTATGCTGAATCTATTAATGGTGTTTTTGTAAAAGTAATAAGCTCTCATTATTACCAATGATAGATTCAATTATCGAGTAACATATATGGGAAAATTTCAGGAGAAGTACTGAATGCGCATAAACTGGTTCCTTTTTTGGAGAACGAATTCCACACAAGTTGTATGGAAGCAAAACTGTTGCCGGTGCAATAGTTAAACAAATATCGACTTGAGTACATTATGCCATGACGTGATTAAACACTTTCTTAGCACATTGCTTGAAACATGTTCCTTTCTTACGGTGGGGTTTGAGAGGAGGAACACCAATGGAGTGTAGGATGGTCGAGAAAGATAGCATGACTATCAACACTACCACACCATTTCAATTGTTTCTTCTTGTCTTCAAACTGTTGTTCTTGTCTTTGAGCTATTTTGTTTCCTTCTTTTTCATTTTATTGTACCTTTTCTCTCCCTTTGTCAGCACTAGTCATCTCACATGTTTCTTTTCTTATTCTTGTGCTTTTCCTCTCCTTTTTTCACCACCAGCTTTTGTTTTGTATACTTCTCCTCCTTCCTTTTGTTTACAATTTCTTGTTCAAGTTCCTTCTCCTATCGCCTCTTTTGGTTCCCAACCAAAACCTAAATCGTCACCATACTGAGACTCCATACCATGTCTCTTTGACATCTACACATAGTTTTGAACATTCTTCAGTCTCCTATCAATTTCATCCATCTTTTGATCCATCTTCTGCTTAATTTCCTTAAAGCTATTTTCTACAGCCTTAGTCATCATCTCCTCAAGCTCCTTCATACACTCAAATTTCCCTATTGCTGATCCTCTACAAATTCTTTAGAAGCAAGATCTGCCACATAAATATCTTCCCATCAAATCTTCTACTGTTGTTCATCAAGACGCTTGTTCCACTCATCAGCAATTGGGTCAAAAATATCGCCCCCTTCATTAGCAGACTGCTCTATGATGCGATGCAGAAGGGTTTCTCTGCCACTGATTGTTCCAAGATACTAATGACGTCCTATGAAGTACAACACAACAAAGATTTAAATAGTGACTATGTTTTAGTAAAACAATACAAAATTTAGTTTGTACCTTAGTTGTTCCACATGTTTTGTTTATGTCTTCAAGAGGATAAAATTTCGACACATTATCTTTTAAATACCTCTTGCACATCAGTGGGTATCTATCTGTTGGGCCTATACACTACAAGAAAACACGCCGGAACCGACGGGCAAAACCGTCGGTATGCCATCGGTTATGGGCAAAACCGACGGTTTATCGACCATACCAATCCGTCGGTCCTATAGCGATGGGAAAACCGACGGCACCAAACCGACGGATAAACCGACGGTCTTTAACCGACGGAATTACCGACAGTTTATCTTGTTGGTAAAATCCGTCGGTTTAAAACCGACGGAATAACCGACGGTTTGGCTTTTTAAAAACCGACGGAAAACTGACGGATATTTAAAATTTTTGAATATATTAATTTTTTTTTAATTGAAATTATTTTTTTTAATTATAAAATTAAAATTAATATAAAATAAAAAAGTTTTATAAATTTAATAATAAATTTGAATTTTATTAATAAAATTAAAAAGTTTAAAACTAAATATTAATATTCAAAACAACAAAAACCAAAAAGTAAAGTATAAATTAAGAAACTAATCATGGGGTCGGGTTCGACGGATCTCTCGGGAAGGTTCGTCGCATCTCCGCGATGAAGTTATCCATCTCGAGCAAGTTCCTCTTGGTCTCTCTGAGTTCCTTCTCCATCTCTGCGGCTTGCATGCGGTTTTCGGTCCTCTCCTCTTCCATTTGCGTCTCTAAAATCTGGATCCGAACCTCCTTCCCCTGGAGCGACTCCGCGACCGAGGGATCAACATACAATTGAGACGAGGACGACGACGAAGACGAACAACGACCAAGGGCTTTAACTCTTTGGGTTAGATTTCCTAACCCAAAGACCCGACCCTTGGTCTTTGGAGTTTCCTACAAAATTAAAATAAAATTAGAAAATTTAAAACAAATAATGTAAGATTGTATAAATTAATTATAGTGAAGAGACATACCTCTAAAAATATTTGGTTGATCACTTCCGCGGGGACCTCTTGAGTAGTTGATCCCTGAGACAATGCGGTGTCTTCCAACCTCTTCGTAGATTTCTCGAGCACGTCTCTCGCGAGTCCATCCTGAATCTCATTAGTTTGCCGGTTGGTGTGCGTATACTCCATCAATTTTAAAGAGTGAGGAAGCACATCATCCCGAGCAAGCTAATAATTACAAGAAAAAATAATTAGTGTTAAAAGTAATATAAGTCAAAGAAATTTTGAAAAATATTTTAAAAACTTACAAGTTCTGCCTCGCGGGACTTGTAACTCTTGGCTCTGGAGTTGTGAGTGGCGATTCCTATTCCGCCTCTCGTGCTCAAACGGATCTCGGAGTTTTTCTTCGACAATGCTTTTGTCTCCGCCTGCTCCCAGTAAGCCGAAAGTCCGGCAAAGACATTGTCGTTCACGTTCTTGGGCATCTTCCCGGCTGCCCATCGCTGCTTCCACTCGTTGATTGTCTTCTTATATTGCTCTTTTGCGAGAGCATCGAACTCCTTATGAACCTCGTGGGTATGCTCAGGAGCCCATGTAAAATCTTGCTACAAATGACAAAAAACCGTTTGTTAATATACATTTTAGTTAAGTATAAAAAGTTAAAAAAACACTCTAAAATATTCAAAAAACTTACAGCGTCTGAACCACAACTCCTTCTCAGATTGAGGCATGGCCGAGTATTTTGGATATGGTTGCTTCAAAAGGCCTTGCATCATGCGCAAGAACGAATTGGTGATGCCGTTAGTTGTATATCCAAACCTACCAACAAAAAGTAAACTGTAAGTTATGATTTTTACTTTTTATACAAAAATAATGTACTTTTAAAATACTTACCATGTCGCACTACCGTCTAGGGTGGGATGGAGACGGGGTAGATGGGTTCGACCCGGCTGCGATACGAACTCCTCGATAGTCATATCCATTGGTCCCACAGAAGTTTGGGACTCCGGGACATGAGAATCGGAATGAGTCGCGGAGGGAGAATCACGTGCTCGGGGTTGGGTCGAGCGGCCCGACTGAGACTGACTCCGAAGAAAAGACTTGTAATCCCTTAAATTATAAAACAAACAAAAGCTTTATAAAAGGTTTATAAAAGTCCTAAAAGTTTTATAAAATTTTCATAAAATTCTTATAAAAGTTTCATAAATTTCTAATAAGTCCTAAAAGTTTCATAAAAGTCTTATAAATTTCTAATAAGTCCTAAAAGTTTTATAAAAGTTTCAAAAATTTCTAATAAGTCCTAAAAGTTTTATAAAACCTCTAATAAGTCTTTTAAAATTTTTATAAACCTATAATAAGTTCTAAAAGTTTTTTAACATTTTTCATAAAAGTGTTATAAATGTTTCTAAAATTCTTAATAAATCCTATAATTCTTAATAAATCCTAAAATTTTTAAATTTCTAATAAGTCCTAAAAGTTTTATAAAAGTTTCATAAATTCTAATAAGTCCTAAAAGTTTTATAAAACCTCTAATAAGTCTTTAAAAATTTTTATAAACCTCTAATAATTTCTAAAAGTTTTTTAACATTTTTCATAAAAGTGTTATAAATGTTTCTAAAATTCTTAATAAATCCTAAAATTCTTAATAAATCCTAAAATCCTTAACAATTCTAACAATTCGAACAATTCCTAACAATTCTTAATAGATCCTTAATTATGATTTTCTTACAAAACTTTTATAAAATTTCTAACAATTCTACTAATTCTAACAATTTCTAACAATTCTAAATAGATTTTTTTTTCAACAATTTTTCAACAATTCTTATAACAATTCTAATAATCTCTAACAATCCCTAACAATCTCTAACAATTCTAAATTTCTAACAATTCTACCAATTCTAACAATTTCTAACAAATCTAAATAGATTTTTTTTTCAACAATTTTTCAATAATTCTTCTAACAATTCTAATAATCTCTAACAATCCCTAACAATCTAGATTTAAGTTTTCTAACAAGTTTACAATCCTAATCTAGATTTAAGATCCAACTTTCTAATCTAACAAATTCTAAATTCCTAACTTCTATATGAATTCCTAAAAACTTGATAAAGATAGAGAATAACTTACATTATAATAGAGGAATCGAAGAAATGAGGAAATGAGGAAAGGAATCGGTTGAATCCACGAAATTGCTGGAGAGGAATCGGTGGTTTGAAAGAGTTTTTGTGTTTTAGGAATCGAAGAAATGAGGAAGAAGAAGAGTTTCTCGTTTTTTTATTCGCAAAAACCGACGGAAAACCGACAGGTGCCCGTCGGTTTCATTAAAAAATCAAAAAACCGACGGGTGCCCGTCGGTTTTTGCGAATAAAACCGCGTAATCGAAATTTTTGTTGAAAAGTTTGGCGGTTAAAATTCCAATCCGTCGGTTTTGAATTTTATTGCATGCAATTTGATTGGTCGGTCAACCTCGGTTTTCAAAAAAAAACCGACGGGAAAACCGACGGGTCTGGGAAACCGACGGACAAAACCGACGGAAATATTTAAATATTAAAAAATACGTATCCGTCGGTTATCAGTCGGTTTTCTTGAAAATACCGACGGAAAGCCGACAGGTTTTTTAATTTGGGGTTTGTTTAGGGTATGGTTAGGGTATTGAGTTTGAGATTATGTTTTTTGATCATTTTGAATATGTTTTAATAGTTTCTGATCAATATTAATAACAATGTATAACAATTTAAATTTTCTAAACATTATATCACTAACTAATCTATAACTTACATATACATTCATAACCATACTTACTCATTTTAATACAAGTTTTCTAAAACTTCTAATTTTGACCAATTGGTTTAATTTTAATGATTATTTATGTTCAAAATGCATAGTAGAAGAGATATAACCTATAACGTAGTAGTCGCATGTCGATAAACAACAAAAAATGTATCGCCTGTCGGTTTACCGTTGGTTTGCCGTCGGTTTAATTGAAAAAACCGACGGATGAACCGACGGGTCCGAATTTTTTTTCGTTTTAAAATGTCCGTCAATAAAACCGACGGGAAAACCGACAGACTATTAAAAATATTAATATATTATTAAATCCGTCGGTTTTCCGTCGGTTTTGTCATTTTATTTACCGACGGGTTACATTCTGTCAGTTTTTACAGACGAATTACCGATGGATACCGACGACCACGTCTCCGTCGGTTTGCCGTGAGTAATCCGTCGGTAAAAACCAACGGATTGGGGTGCCGTCGGTTTGCCCGTCGGTTTTCCCCGTATTTTCTTGTAGTGATAACATGTTCTTGAACCTGTTTGGATTGCTCAAAAATGCACTCAAACGTCAAAACTTATATGAAACATTACATTATCACATATCTTAAATCATAAAAAAACGAATACACATATTGATGGTGCCCTAGTTTTACCTCAAGAGGAATTATGAACCCTGGAAATAAGAAATCCTCTTGATGTTTTCCTTTGAAATTCTTCATCACATGTTCAATCTCTTTTAAATTATCTTCAAAAGTCATCCGCTCCATGGAAACTTTTCTACCGCTTTTAAGTCATTCACCATTTTCCGAATGAAATGATGTATGGCATTATACTTTCCCTTTCCTCTTACTACCTTGGCTAAGAAGTACAAGAAAACCACCTACAAGCAATCTCCATGGCATTTACTTGTCATTGAGTTCAGCTTCTTTTTCACATCCTTCACTGTTATATTTGTAGACCAAATACCCTTTTCACAAACTCAAAACTACCAAAATCTTTTTCCTTAAACCCATGATTGTAGTCATGGCAATCAAAACCAGTTATGAGATCATGTTCTTTCATGGAATATCATATTGGAATGCCATTCACCATGAACCAGCATACCTTAGTCTATTCTGTAGAAGCATTCCGTAAAAGGAAAATCCATAGAGCCTAAAACTTATTATTCATGGCTTTTCCATGTCCCATATATGCTTAAAGTGTTTATTCTTTTAAAACCATGTCAACTCCGAAGCATCCAAGTCACTTAAGATTTTAGCGTACCATAATGTCACACCTCGTTGAAAACTTGCAAGTCTTTTCATAGTCACTGTGACTAAAGAAAAATTTCGATTGTAGAAGCATGGAGTCCTCCATATCCATCTTTATTTTCTTCAATATAAACACAATTTTATAGAACATTTTGTCCCATAGTTAATATTTCAATATATATAGTCTAATTGATTATTTTATATAAATATGCATATATATTATTTAGGGCCAATTTTGAGTTAAAACCTAACTGAATTAGTTTATAGCAATTTAAAATGGTGAAAATTAGACTCCAATCATTATACAATTAACGATTAGATGAAAGCGAGAGGAGTTAATGTCTTAATGAGGTTGTTAGTCCTTAGCATTACTTCTTTATTAGGATTTCACAACGCTTGAAAGCGAGTGACCATGAATCTAGGGATCGGAAAGCAAGAACATAAAGACCACCACTGATGTACTTATGAGACATCGTTCCATAAACTTTGACGTCCGGTGACCATGGGCGCACCTTGCAACCTCTTCCCGGCTAAACCTCTTTAATATTTTTTTTATACATATAATCACCTTTACGAGGCTAAACTATATAATTCTTTCTTTTCATAATGCGGAAGACTTTGTGATGTGAGCATGACCAGCAAGGAACCTAAACCAAAGGAGCAGCTTGAACTTGAGCAAGGAGAAGCTACGGAAGAGCACCAAGAATTCGAAGACGATGAAGAAGAGAGCTTGCAAATCGCCAATGGTCCCATTACTTGATCCAAGCAAGCCAAACTTAAGACAACACTACAACGCCTTCTCAGCACCATCCAGGCCAGTTTAGTGTGTGCTAATCCATCCACTTTGGTTGTTATTCAAGCCACCTAAACCTCATCAAGAGAGGTGCCTTGGATTGCACTCTTTTTCCCTCCTCTTAGTTTTGTCCCAATGGGTTTTCTAAGAGAGGTTTTTAATGAGGCAAGCCCAAGGTACTTTACCAAAGCCTCTTGATGAACCAGGCCCCATTTTTATCCTATCTAAACATTTAAATTTAAGTTTTAAGGTTTAGTCTTCTTTCTTAATGTTTTTGTAATTTCCTAGTTTTCTCGTAACTTGTTTTGGAGGTTTCCTAGGAGTATTTGTCTACTCCTATGCACCTCCTGGATTCTATATGTACTCTCTTGTATCTCCTTTTCTAGATCATCAAACATTTTAATATCAATCATCTTTTCTTAATCTCGTTTGATCATCTCTTGAATCCGAAATCTGGATCGATTCCCATTTCCTTCAAGAGCCGAAAGTCTAAGGGTTTCTTCACACCCCTTTAGAAGTTTCACTTCGTTCCACCTCTTGCTCAACATGTCTGGTCTTCATCATTCATACCGAGCAAGCTGATAGTCCAAGGATCTTCCACCATCCTTGAGAAGTATCCCTCATTCCACACAAGTTCTCGAGATCATCCATTTCAAGTTCACAAATCAATATTTCTTCACTTCCGCATCCACTTTCGATTTGCTGATGTTGCCACAGCCTCTTGGAGACGTTCAGGGACTTGATCCTATCTAGGATCACATCAAGTGGTATCAGAGCCCACTCCAAACCAGGTTGTATTCTTTCAACTCTTCACATTCTCGCAAATTCACTTTGTGTCTTTCCGTCTGTCATCTTGTTCGAATTTTCGTAATTATTTGGTGATAGATAAAATTGCGAATCCAACTGTGTTTGAATCGAAATTGAGTCTAGTATTTTACAAAATTGTTTCCAGAATTTTTCGCTGTGATTTGATAATTTATTTTGTCAGGTCTAGTCAAACAGTCAGTTTCGGGTTTAAGAGAGTTTGTTGTCATTTGAAGAGTCATTTTTGTGTTTTGATTTGTGCTTTCATATCTATGAACAAGTGACTTGTTTATTGGACTGAATTTTTCAGGTACCATGATGGGAACCGACAATGGAGAGGAATCCTCAAACTCTAACAAACAACTTCTCGATTCCTTTAAAGCCATGATGAATGAGAGTATGGCAACCATGAGGGCTGAGATAGAAAGATCAATCAATGACCGACTACGGGAAAACCAGCCACCTACTGATGCTGAGCAATACTATAGTCACTCCTCTAGGTCACACCAATCTAGGAGAAGAAGACCACAAGATGATCGGATGCCTAGGAACGTCCAGCTTAACCCTCGTGATCCTTTTGCCGGCCTTAAGATCAAAGTTCCGTCCTTCCATGGCACCAATGATCCTGAAGAATACTTAGAATGGGAGAAAAAGATAGAGATAGTCTTTGATTGTAGGGAGTACACCCAGGAAAACAAGGTTAGAGTAGCCCCAACCGCATTTAAAGACTATGCTCTAAGTTGGTGGGATCAATTGGTTACTTCTAGGCGAAGGGCTGGGGATTTACCTATAGAGTCGTGGCACCAGATGAAAATCATCATGAGGAGAAGGTTTATACCTAGTCATTACCATAGGGAGCTTCACCTTAAGCTTAGGAACCTATCTCAAGGAACTAGATCGGTAGAAGAGTACTATAAGGAGATGGAAACCTTGTTACTTAGAGCTGATATTCAGGAGGATAATGAAGCCACTATGGCTAGGTTTATGGGCGGCCTTAATAAGGATATCATAGATCGACTAGAGGTCCATCACTATGTCGAAATAGAAGAACTCCTCCATAAGGCTATTATGTTTGAGAAACAACTTAAGAGGAAGAACCCTAAACCCGGATTTAGTTCTACTAGGTTTAGCCATTCTAGAGAAGATAAGTCTAGTTTTGCTAAGGACTTTAAGCCAGCCGCTAAACCTAAGGAAGAGGATTTGAAGCTTAAAGGCATAGATAAGGGTTCTAGCACCAAAGCTAGAGAGGTTCAGTGTTTTAAGTGTAAGGGATTTGGTCACTACTCCAGAGAGTGTATCAATAAGAGGATCATAGTTATAAGGGCTAATGGTGAGATAGAATCAGGGGAGGACCAATCGGATGCTGAATCTTTAGAGGAGAATGAAGTCCTACCACACACAGGTCAGCTCTTAGTCACTATGAGAACTTTAAACGTGCAAGCTAGGCCTGAAAAGAATGAGCAAAGAGAAAACCTATTTCACACTCGCTGCCTAGTAAAGGATAAGGTTTGTAGCCTAGTGATTGATGGGGGTAGTTGTACCAATGTTGCAAGTCAGATTATGGTAGAAAAGCTAGGGCTTAAAGTTACTAAGAGATCTACACCTTATAAGTTGCAATGGCTTAATGATGAGGGAGAATTAGAGGTAGAGAACCAAGTCTTAGTTCCCTTGTCCGTAGGAAAGTACGAAGATGAGGTTTTGTGTGATGTCTTACCCATGGATGCTAGTCATATCTTACTTGGTAGACCTTGGCAATCGGATAGGAGGGTAATGCATGATGGGTTTACTAATAGGTATTCATTTGAGTTTAAGGGTAAAAAGAACATCCTAGTACCCTTATCCCCACAGGAGGTTCAGCTAGATCAAATAGCTTTGAAAAAGAACAAAACTCAAGCCGAACCAAAGCCCAAACAAACAACCAAACCGCCTACCAAACAACCGGCTAATCTCGTGATCCAGCCTCACCAAGGGAGTCACTTACCACATCTACTCTTTGTGCTTAAAGAATGCTTTAATACTAATCAATCTATGCAGGATTTGCCTAGCAAAATTCAACTTCTTTTACAGGAGTTTCGAGATGTGTTTCCGGAGGAGCATCCGCAAGGCTTACCACCAATTCGGGGAATAGAGCACCAAATTGACTTTCTACCAGGAGCTACCCTTCCCAACAAGCCAGCCTACAGAACCAATCCCTTGGAGACCAAGGAACTTCAACAGCAAGTCACCGAGCTCATGGAGAAAGGTCATATCCGCGAAAGTATGAGCCCGTGTGCTGTGCCCGTTTTGCTTGTGCCGAAGAAAGATGGTAGCTGGAGGATGTGTGTCGATTGTCGATCCATCAACAATATCACTGTAAAGTATCGACATCCTATACCTAGATTAGATGATATGCTTGATGAATTGCATGGTTCTAGCATCTTTTCTAAGGTAGATCTTAAAAGTGGATACCATCAAATTAGGATGAAAGAAGGCGACGAGTGGAAAACCGCATTTAAAACTAAGCATGGTTTATATGAGTGGTTAGTAATGCCTTTTGGATTGACAAATGCACCTAGCACTTTTATGAGATTGATGAACCACGTTCTTAGAGCTTTCATAGGTCATTTTGTGGTAGTTTACTTCGATGACATCCTAATTTATAGCCGAAGCTTAGATGAGCATATTGAGCACCTCCGAAGCGTTTTTGAGATACTTAGGAAAGAGACCTTGTATGCCAATCTTAAGAAATGTACGTTTGGAACAGATAACCTTGTCTTCTTAGGTTTTGTTGTGAGTACAGATGGCATTAAAGTCGATGAGGAAAAGATCAAAGCCATCAAGGAGTGGCCGAGTCCGAAGAATGTTGGGGATGTGAGAAGCTTCCATGGTCTTGCTGGGTTTTACCGGAGATTTGTCAAGGACTTTAGCACTCTAGCAGCTCCACTCACTGAGGTTATCAAAAAGAATGTGGGTTTTAAATGGGAACAAACTCAAGAGGAAGCATTTCAAACCTTGAAGGACAAGCTAACACACTCCCCGGTGCTATCTCTTCCTAACTTTGATAATACCTTTGAAATTGAATGTGATGCCTCAGGAATTGGTATTGGTGCTGTTCTTATGCAGGAGAGAAAGCCCATAGCCTACTTTAGCGAAAAGCTTGGAGGGGCCACACTCAATTACCCAACCTACGACAAAGAACTCTATGCACTTGTTAGGGCCTTACAAACATGGCAACATTATCTTTGGCCTAAGGAGTTTGTTATTCACACCGACCATGAATCACTCAAGCACCTCAAAGGGCAACAAAAGCTGAACAAGAGACACGCAAGGTGGGTTGAATTCATTGAAACCTTCCCTTATGTGATCAAGTACAAAAAAGGTAAAGAGAATGTAGTAGCTGATGCTCTTTCTCGGAGGTATGTTCTCTTGAACTCTTTAGAAGTTAAGTTGTTAGGCTTTGAACAAATCAAGGAATTATATGCTACTGATGCTGACTTCAAAGATAATTATGCTGTTTGTGAAAAATTTGGCGCTGGAAAATATTTTAAGAGTGATGGGTTCTTATTCTATGAAAATCGCCTATGTGTACCTAACTCTTCTTTGCGAGATCTGTTTGTTAAGGAAGCACATGCAGGTGGTCTTATGGGTCACTTTGGCGTGGCAAAGACGTTGAATGTACTACAAGAACACTTCTTTTGGCCCCATATGAGGAGTGATGTCGAAAAAGCTTGCCAAAGATGTGTCACTTGTAAACAAGCTAAGTCCACGGTTCATAAGCACGGTTTGTATACCCCTCTACCTATTCCCTTGCATCCTTGGCATGACATTTCTATGGACTTTGTAGTTGGGTTACCTAGAACTAAGACTGGAAAGGATTCGGTATTTGTTGTGGTTGATAGATTCTCCAAAATGGCTCACTTTATTTCTTGTCATAAAACCGATGATGCCGTTAATGTAGCTGGCTTGTTCTTTAAGGAAATAGTTAGACTTCATGGCATGCCTAGGACTATTGTATCAGATAGAGACACTAAGTTTCTTAGTTACCTTTGGAAAATACTTTGGTCGAAATTAGGAACTAAACTTTGTTTCTCTACAACTTGCCACCCACAATCGGATGGTCAAATCGAAGTGGTTAATAGAACTTTGTCTACTTTGTTAAGAGCCATAATCAAAAAGAATCTTAGGACTTGGGAAGATTGTTTGCCTCATGTAGAATTTGCATATAACCATGCTAGGCATTCAGCATCTAAGTATTCGCCTTTTGAAATTGTTTATGGGTTCAATCCCATCTCACCTTTGGATCTAATGCCTTTGCCTATGAGTGAAAGGACAAGTCTTGATGGAAAGAAAAAGGCTGAACTAATTCAGGAGATTCACAAGAAGGCTCGGCTGAATATTGAAAACAAGACCAAGTCATATGCACAACAAGCCAATAAAGGTCGCAAAAAATTAACCTTTGAGGAAGGAGATTTGGTGTGGATTCATTTGAGAAAAGATAGATTTCCGAGTGAAAGGAAGTCCAAGCTTATGCCCAGAATCGATGGTCCATTCAAAGTCATCAAAAAGATCAATGACAATGCCTACCAACTGGATCTTCAAGGTAAGTACCAAGTGAATTCAAGCTTTAATATTACTGATTTGGTTCCCTATTTTGCAGATGAAACAGATTTGAGGTCAAATCCTTCTCAACTGGGGGAGGATGATGTGAGCATGACCAGCAAGGAACCTAAACCAAAGGAGCAGCTTGAACTTGAGCAAGGAGAAGCTACGGAAGAGCACCAAGAATCCGAGGACGATGAAGAAGAGAGCTTGCAAATCACCAATGGTCCCATTACTCGATCCAAGCAAGCCAAACTTAAGACAACACTACAACGCCTTCTCAGCACCATCCAGGCCAGTTTAGTGTGTGCTAATCCATCCACCTTGGTTGTGATACAAGCCACCTAAACCTCATCAAGAGAGGTGCCTTGGATTGCACTCTTTTTCCCTCCTCTTAGTTTTGTCCCAATGGGTTTTCTAAGAGAGGTTTTTAATGAGGCAAGCCCAAGGTACTTTACCAAAGCCTCTTGATGAACCAGGCCCCCATTTTATCCTATCTAAACATTTAAATTTAAGTTTTAAGGTTTAGTCTTCTTTCTTAATGTTTTTGTAATTTCCTAGTTTTCTCGTAACTTGTTTTGGAGGTTTCCTAGGAGTATTTGTCTACTCCTATGCACCTCCTGGATTCTATATGTACTCTCTTGTATCTCCTTTTCTAGATCATCAAACATTTTAATATCAATCATCTCTTTTTAATCTCGTTTGATCATCTCTTGAATCCGAAATCTGGATCTATTCCCATTTCTTTCAAGAGCCGAAAGTCTAAGGGTCTCTTCATCCCCTTTAGAAGTTTCACTTCGTTCCACCTCTTGCTCAACATGTCTGGTCTTCATCATTCATACCGAGCAAGCTGATAGTCCAAGGATCTTCCACCATCCTTGAGAAGTATCTCTCATTCCACACAAGTTCTCGAGATCATCCATTTCAAGTTCACAAATCAATATTTCTTCACTTCCGCATCCACTTTCGATTTGCTGATGTTGGCACAGCCTCTTGGAGACGTTCAGGGACTTGATCCTATCTAGGATCACATCACTTTGAAGACAAGAACAAGAACACAAAGACAACACTTTGTAGAAAAACTAAACATTTATCGAATCAATGATAAATGGTGATTTACAATGAACTAAGAGCTGATCTCTTATAGACTCATAAATAACAGTCTAATGGAGCTAATGAAAGAAAATAATCACAAAACTCAAAGAATTTGACTGTTAGAGCTTTGATGACAAAATCAGAGCAAAATCACGGCCAAACCCATCTCTGAACCGAATAAATCGAATACTAAACCAAACCAAACCAATTATTAGTTTGGTTCAGTTCGATAACATTCTTCCTAACAGAATAAAACCCCAAAAACAAAAAATAAAACAAATGCTCAGACCTCATGCACTTGTACAAAATGTTTGTTATGATATAGATATATATATATATACATATATGTATATGGATATGTGGGTGTATGTGTTTTTAGAGTTAGATAGAGAGATACAAATACACTAGAGAGAGAGTTTTAAAGATAACTGTATATATTCACTTCAATAGACTCATCTATTTATAGTGAAGGAAGTAAAATAGGGTGTTGACATGTGGATAGGTGATGGTGTTATCACCTCTTAACCTAACATAGACAAGTGTAAATTCGAAGATGAATAATCATCTTTCTCCATAATACTACCCCTTGATTAGTCATCATTGTCGTATTACGTACTGCCTCGTTAAAAACCTTATCATAAAAAAACCCATTTGGGATAAAAAACCATGACAAGGAAAAAAAAGTACAGTGCCATAAACTCACTTTGAAAGATGGATATGATCTTTTTTCACAAATCCCGCAGATGACGCATTCCGATACTCTGAATATGTTTTTGAAAACTTGAAGTAGGAAGCGCCTTAGTGAAAAAATCTGTTGCATTGTCATTTGAACGAATGTACTCGATCTCGACTACTCGATGTCCGGATTTTTTTAAGGCATGTAGTGATCGTTATAATTTGACCGAACAAATATCCTTGGATATTTATGGGATTCTTGATCCTTCCGAAATCTTGAATCCTACTGGGATTTTAAAATATATGTCACTATCCAGTGATCCATATATATAGGTATGCAATCACAACATCCATAAGGTGCATATTTAGATTTTTCGATGTTGTTAGACTCATCAAGTACCTGAATGTGATTGCATCCATAACCGGGGGAATATGTTTCATCATAGTCAATTTCCAGTCTTTGAGAAAATCCTTGTGCCACAAGTCGAGCTTCATATTGTGTGACTTTATTATTTTCATTTTTTTCTTACAAAGACTCATTTGCATCAAACTGGTATTACATCTTCAGGTGTAATGCAATAGGTCCAAAAAAAATTTATGTTATTAAAAAAAAGTAATTCATTTCTCACGACACCTTGCCATCTCTCCCAATCAAACTTTTTCAGGCACTCCGATACGGATCTTGGGTCAGAGTCATCATTTTCATTATCAACTTCTTTGGATACAGAAAGGAGAATTTTTCATCTTCATCATCAATTTCATATCGAACCCATACTTTTCCATCTTGGAAGTCATTAATGGATATATCACACTTTTATGTATCATGCTCCACTTTGAGACTTTTCTCTTTATCTGGTTTTTCTTGAACCTCGTTATAAATGTCTTCTTGACATTTTTCTGTAACGGTTCATCTTGAACCTTTTCATTTTTTTCTTTTAACTTCTTTTTCTTTCAGAGATTTTTATCTTTAGAGCCCATTGGCCTCCCCCTTTTCAATTGAACCCTAGGTCCGTTTCTTTTGCTTTCATCAAATTTTTCTTTTGGAATTTCAATCCTTGATGGAGCATTCGCTGCGGGTATATATGACTTAGACACTCTCTTTGTATACGTGAACACATCTGGTAGTTAATTCGCTATACCTTGCAAATGTATAATTTTAAACTTCCAGTTCACCTTGATTCGTAGAGGGATCAAGATGCACCAAAGATGGTGTACGCCATGTAACGTCTATTGATATTTCTTGATATCTTCCCCTTAACGCTGGAAATTCATCTTTATTAAAATGGCAATCAATAAACCGTGCTATAAACATATCATCGGTTTGTGGTTAAAAATACCTTATTATACTTGGTGAAGAATACCCGACATATATCTCTAACTGCCTATGTGGCCCCATTTTTGTTCTTTGAGGTGGCGCTAGAGGAACATAAATCGCGCACCAAAAAACTCGGAGATGAGATATATTAGGTTCTTGACCATATGCCAACTCTAATGGAGATTATTTATTATATACACTTGGTCTAATCTGGACCAATGAGGCCGCATGCAATATAGCATGTCCCCATACAAAAATCGGGATCTTTGTTCTCAATATCAATGGTCTTGCAATCAATGCCATACTATTTTGTGTATGCACATGGGACACTGGATGCTCCACATCGATTCCCATTGACATACAATATCATCAAAGACTTTTAAAGTGAATTCATCAGCTTTATCAAGCCTTACTTTATTTATGGTACAATCAGGGAACTATGCTCTCAATCTGATTATTTGGGCAATGAATTATGTGAAAGCCATGTTTCTTGTGGTCAAAAGACACACATGGGTTGAGAAGCTTTTATTGCGGAAGATAGATGTTGATAGAGATGGAGATGGAGTTTGTGATTGAATCCAACAAACACATACGAACAATAAGGCTTGATTTCATAGGTAATCTTATTCAAATATGACTAGATAATAAGTGATTTTACACTTAGATCATAAAAACAAGAACAAGAACACATAACACAAAGGCAACACTTTGTAGAAAAAATGAACATTTATTGAATCAATGATAAATGGTGATTGACAATGAACTAGGAGTTGAGCTCTTATTCGTAAACAACGGTCTAATGGAGCTAGCATATGAAAAAATCATAAAACTCAAAGAATTTGGCTGTTGGAGCTTTGATGACAAAATCTTACCAATAAGGAAAAAATTTGGTCGTTGGCCAAGAATCATCCTTTTAGCTCGGTTTTGGGTGAGGTGGTGCTGTTGGAAAGATGTAAGGGTGACTTGACAACATTGGTGGTTTTTATTTACACATCATGTAAGATTGAAATCCACCAAATCTTATGGATCACAAGATGTCAAGTGTGGAGAAGCTTTGTTGTAGAAGAGAGATGTTGATAGAGATGGAGATAGAGTTCACCATTGATTCCAACAAACACATTCACACAAAAAGATTAATTTCATAAGCAATCTTATCCACATATGATTTTAAACTTAAATCCTAAAGACAATAACAAGAACACAAAGATAACTATTTGTAGAAAAACTGAACATTTATTGAATCAATGATAAATGGTGATTTACAATAAAATAAGACCTGAGCTCTTATATACTTGTAAACAACAGTATAATTGAACTAATACAAGAAAATAATCACTAAACTCAAAGATTTTGACCCTTAGAGATTTGATGATAAATTCAGGCCAAAAAGGAAAGAATTTGGATGTAGGGAATTCCTGCTGGCTTAGTTTGGATGATAAATTCCTGCTGGCTTAGTTTTGGGTGAGGTGGTAAGGATGGAGTGCTGAAATGGTGACTTGCCAACATTGCTGGTTCTAATTTCCACATCATATTAGATTCAAATCCACCAAATCTTATGGATCAAAATATGTCATGTGTCGATAAGCTTTGTTGGAGAAGATAGATGTTGAGAGAGAGATGGAGATGGAGTTTGTGATTGATTCCAACAAACACATAAGAACAAAAGCTTGATTTTTTATAAGCAATCTTATGCACATATGACTTAAAAACAAGTGATTTTACACTTAGATCCTAAAGACAAGAACAAGAACACATAACACAAAGAAAACACTTTGTAAGGAAACTGAACATTTATTGAAACAATGATAAATTGTGGTTTACAATGAATTAATAGTTGAGCTCTTATAGGCTCGTAAACAACATTCTAATGGAGCTAATACATGAAAAATGATAAAACTCAAAGAATTTGGTCGTTGGAGCTTTGACAACAAAATAAGGCCAAAAAAGAAGAATTTGGTCTTAAACATTTATTGAATCAGTGATAAATCATTTACTGAATCAGTGATAAATGGTTATTTACAATGAACTAAGAGATGAGCTCTTATAGTCACAAAACTTGAAGAATTTGACCGTTAGAGATTTGATGACAAAATCATGCCAAAAAGGAAAGAATTTGGCCGTTGGGTAAGAATCTTCCTTTTGGCTCAGTTTTGGGTGATGTGGTACGGTTGGAGTGCTGTAAGGGTGACATGCCAACATTGGGGGTTCTGATTTCCACATCGTATTAAATTGAAATCCACCAAAACTTATGGATCAAAATATGTCATGTGTTGAGAAGCTTTGTTTGCAGAAGATAGATGATGATAGAGATGGGGATGGAGTTTGCGATTCATTCCAACAAACACATAAGAACAAAAGTTGATTTCATAAGAAATCTTATCCACATCTGACTAAAAAATAAGTAATTTTACACTTAGATCCTAATGACAAGAACAAGAACGCATATCACATAGACAACACTTTGTAGAAAAACTAAACATTTATTGAATCACTGACAAATTGTGATTTACCATGAATTAAGAGTTGAGCTCTTATATACTCGTAAACAACTGTCTAATGGAACTAATACAAGAAAAGAATCATAAAACTCAAAGAATTTTCCTGTTAGAGCTTTGATGATAAAGTTTGGCCAAAAAGGAAAGAATTTGGCAGTTGGGCAAGAATCCTTCTTTTGCTTTTGTTTTGGGTAAGGTGGTGTGGTTGGAAAGCTGTAAGGATGACTGGCCAACATTGGTGGTTTTGATTTTCACATCTTATAAGATTTAATCTACCAAATCTTATGGATCACAAGATGTCGTGAGTTGAGAAGCTTTGTTGGAAAAAATAAATGTTTATAGAGATGGAGGTGGAGTTTACGATTGATTTCAACAAACACATACGAACAAAAATTCATGATTTCATAAGCAATCTTATCCACATATGACTTGAAAAAACTTATTTTCTACTTAGATCCTAGAGACAAGAACAACAACACAAAAATAACACTTTGTAGAATCAATGGTGATTAATTGAACATTTATTGAATCAAGATAAACGATGATTAACAATGAACTAAGATTTGAGCTCTTATAGACTCATAAAAACGGTCTAGTGGAGCTAATACAAGAAAAGAATGACAAATCTCAAAGAATTTAACGGTTGGAGCTTTGAAGACAAAATCTGGCCAAAGAAGAAAGAATTTGGTTGTTGGGAAAAAGTCATCCTTTTAGCTCGGTTTTGGATGAGGTGGTACGGCTGGAGTTATGTAAGAGTGACTTGCCAACATTGGCTGCCTATACATAGAAGCAAGTTTGTGATGATTGTTGTTTCACTTTCGGCCTGCATGTGTGGGTTTTCTGGTATTAGTGACAAAATATCTATTATCAGATAGAGATGCCAAGGATTTATAAGTTTCAGCTTTCAGTTTTTCTGTGATTTTAAACACAAATGCTTGATTTAGTGAGTTCTAAGTATTTGGATAAGACTATTTCATATTTTAAGATTCATGAGTTGATCATGAATTTTGGTTGATCATGAACGTCAATGTAGTTGGTATGGTAGATCTACACCTCTGAGCTTGATTTTTGTGTGTGAATATGTATTGGTAGTTACTAGATCTACGAGCTATTGAGTTTTGTCTTCGATTTTTTTTCACTCTTGATGTTATTTCTATGACGAATTTTGGTTTCTCTTAGCTCTTGGCTTAAACTCGCTATGTTTTGTGTTTTTGTATATATGTGAATTTGGCATGGATAACTTTTTTATATTGTGTAAATCAACAAGTAGTTACTATGGAAGGAGGATCTGCCTTATGATAAGCTTGGCTTAATGATAAGCTTCTTTTTATCTGAATTGAACATTTGGTGTTGTGGTAGTGAAGAAACTTTGTGACTGTTATTGGTTTTTTTAAGTAGAATCGACCTTCTTGTAGTTTATGTTTTCATTTTAATAAATATTTATAATTTTCAGTTATTTTATGATATATTCAAACACAAAAGGTATCCTAGAGATACAAATTACAGAAACCTAATAACAACAACAAAAATTGCAAAACTCGAATGCTATGTAAACCAACATATAACAATTCATGAATGCTGTTAAAAATAACATAAATAACAATATATTAATGCTATTTTAGTAAATACTATTGCAAAGAACAAAGAGTTATATAGTAAATCAGGAAACCATAGCACCACAAAAAACTGTTATATATAGTGTCAGATCTATTATCGCGTGCAATGACAGAGCGCTTTTCAAAACGTTATGGTATCGTTAAATAGCATTAATTGGCAACTAGGAAAGGTAAATATTCTTTCAGTGTTGCGGAAGATAGATATTGATAGAGATGGAAATAGAGTTTGTGATTGATTTCAAAAAACACATACAAACAAAAAGCCTAGATTTCATAAGCAATCTTATCCACATATGGCTAGAAAACAACTAATTTTACACTTAGACCTCAAAGACAAGAACAAATACACAGAGACAACACTTTTTAGAAAAATTGAAAATTCATTGAATAAATGATCAATGGGGATTTACAATGAACTAAGAGTTGAGCTCTTATAGACTCGTAAAAAAACGGTCTACTGGAGCTAATACAAGAAAATAATCTCAAAACTCAAAGAATCTGGCCGTTGGAGCATTGAAGACAAATTCATGCAGAAAACGAGAAACAATTTGGTTGTTGAACAAGAATCCTCCTTTTGGGTTGGTTTTGGTTGAGGGGTACGGTTGGAGTGCTGTAAGGGTGAATTGCAAACATTGGTGGTTTTGATTTACACATCATATCAGATTGAAATCCACCAAATCTTATGGATCAAAAGATGTTATGGGTTGAGAAGTTTTGTTGCGGAAGATAGTTGTTGATAGAGATGGACATGGAGTTTGCGATTGATTCCAACAAACACATACAGATAAAAGGCTTGATTTTAAATAAATCTTATCCAGATATGGTTAGAAGAAAGTGATTATACACCTAGATCCTAAAGACAAGAAGACGACACTTTGTAGAAAAACTGAACATTTATAAAATCAATAATAAATGGTGATTTACAATGAACTAAGAGCTGAGCTATTATAGACTCGTAAAAAACGGTGTAAAGGAGATTATACAATCAAAGAATCACAAAACTCAAAGAATCTGACCAAAACTCAAAGAATCTGACCAATGCAGCTTTGATGACAAAATCAGACTAAAAAGGAAAGAATTTGGTCTTTGGGCAAGAATCCTCCTTTTGGCTCGGTTTAGGGTGAAGTGGTACGGTTGGAGTGTTGTAAGGGTGACTTGCCAAGATTGTGATTGATTCCAAGAAACACATACAAACAAGATTGCTTGATTTCATAAAAAATCTTATCCACATATGACTAGAAAATAAGTGATTTTACTCTTAGATCCTAAAGAGAAGAACACGAACACAAAACACAATAAAAACACTTTGTTGAGAAACTAACATTAATTGAATCAATGATAAACGGTTATTCACAATGAACTAAGAGCTAAGCTCTTATTGACTCGTAAACAACAGTCTAATGGAGCTAATACAAGAAAAGAATAATAAAACTCAAAGAATTTGGTCGTTGGAGCTTTTGATGACAAAATCAGGCAAAAAAAGAATCTCTTTTTGGCTCGGTTTTGGGCGAGGTGGTACGGTTAGAAATCTGTAAGGGTGCCTTGCCAAAATTGGTGGTTCTGATTTCCCCATCATATAGGATTGAAATCCACCAAATCTTATGGATCTCAAGATTCCGTGTGATGAGAAGCTTTGTTGCAGAGGATTTATGTTGATGGAGATGGAGATGGAGTTTGTGATTGATTCCAACAAACACATACGAACTAAAAAACTTGATTTCATAAGAAATCTTATCCACATATGACTAGAAAACAAGTGATTTACACTTATATCCTAAACACAAGAGCAAGAACACAAAGACAATACTTTCTAGAAAAACTGAACATTATCATATCAATGATAAATGGTGGTTTGCAATGAACTACGAGCTGAGTTCTTATATACTTGTAAATAACTCTCTAATGGAGATACTACAAGAAAATAATCTCAAAACTCAAAGAATCTGGCCGTTGGAGCTTTGATTACAAATTCGGGCAAAAAAAAAACAATTTGGTCGTTGGACAAGAACTCCTTTTGGCTCGATTTTAGTTGTAAGCGTAACTTGCCAACATTGGTGGTTATGATTTCCACATCATATAAGATTGAAATCCACCAAATCTTATGGATTGCAAGATGTCGTGTGTTGAGAAGCATTGTTGCAGAAGATAGATGTTGATAAAGATAGAGATGGAGTTTGCGATTGATTCCAACAAACACATACGAACAAAAATTCATGATTTCATAAGCAATATTATCTACATATGACTAGAAAACAAGTGATTTTACACTTGGAACTTATCGACAAGAACAAGAATACAAATACAATATTAGAATATGCGGATTAGAATGAGTAGAATGTGAGAATAAGGAGCGAATATGAAGAACAAGAGGGAGAGTAGAGAGAAATCGAGAAAAAGAAAAGAATAGATAAGTTACAATGTCGTTAAAATCCCTTTTATAGGGAAACCAAATAGGTTTAAAACCCTAGCACATATAACAAGAGAGAAAGTGACATGGAGAGAGTGTGTAGGATCCCAAGGAGTGAAAGAGACTTGCGCATAGTTTGAATTCAAACTATGGTCACATGTAACACTTGTGTGTAACGGCTACACAAGTGGGAGAATATTCTTCTTCCAACTCCGAACTCCTTTATACGCTCCTTGGTTACTCCTCTTCTCACTTCGTCAGCTTGGCCTCATCTAGCTCAGCCTCCTCTAGCTCGGCCTCTCTAGGTCGGTCTCCTAGTTTGGCACACAGTGAGTTAGGACTTAGTTTGAGTTCGGCCTCACATTCTCTAGCTCGGGCTTGATCAATAGACAAAACTTTGTAGAACAACTGAACATTTATTAAATCAATGATAAATGGTGATTTACAATGAAAAATGAGTTAAGCTATTATAGACTAGTAAACAATGGTCTAATGGAGATAATACAAGAAAAAAATGGAGTACTGTAAGGGTGATTTGCAAACAGAGATGGTTCTGATTTCCACATCATATAATATTGAACTCAACCAAATCTTATGGATCACATGATGTCACGTGTTGAAGAGCTTTGTTGAAGAGGATAAATGTTGATAGAGATGGAGATGGAGTTTGCGATTAATTCCAACAAATATATACGAGCAAAAAGGCTTAAATTTATAAGCAATTTATCCACATATGACTAGAAAACAAGTGATTTCACAGTTAGATCCTAAAGAAAAGAACAAGAACTCAAAGACAATACTTTGTAGAAAAACTGAACATTTATTGAATCAATGATAAATGGTGATTTACAATGAACTAAGAGCTGAGCTTTTACAGACTGGTAAACAACGGTATAATGGAGCTAATACAAGAAAAAAAATCACAAAATTCAAAGAATTAGACAAGTGGACCTTTGATGATAAAATCAGGCCAAAAAGGAAAGAATTTGGCCGTTGGACAAGAATCCTCCTTTCGCCTTTGTTTTGGGTGAGGTGGTATGGTTGGATTGTTGTAAGCGTGACTTGCCAACATTGGTGGTTCTGATTTTCACATCATATAAGATTGAAATCCACCAAATCTTATGGATCACAAGATGTCATATGTAGCTTTGCTGCAATGATAGATGTTGACACATATGAAGATGGAGTTTGCGATTGATTCCAACATACACATACAAACAGAAAAGCTTGATTTCATAAGTAATTTTACCCACATATGAGTAGAAATTTGATTTTACACTTAGATCTTAAAGACAAAAACAAGAACACAAAGACAATGTTCAGATATGCGGATTAGACTGTGGTGAATGTGAGAATAAGGAGCGAGTATCAAGAAAAAGAGAGAGAGAGAGTAGAGAGAACTTGAGAAAAAGAAAAGAATCTCTTAGATTAGAAAAGTTACAATGTTATTGAAATCCCTTTTGTAGGGAGACCAAATAGATCTAAACCCTAGTACATATAACACAAAACAAAAAGTAACTTGAGGAGAGAGTGTGAAGGATCCCAAGGAGTGCAAGTGACTTGACCATAGATTGAATTCAAAATATGGTCACATGTGTCACTTGTGTGTAACAGCTACACAGTGGGAGAATCTTCTTCTTGGAACTCTAAAATCCTTTATAAGGTCCTTGGTTATTCCTTTTCCCGCTTCTTTCTAGCTTGGCTTCATCTAGCTTGGCCTTCTCTAGCTTGGCCTCTCTAAGTCGGTCCGCTAGTTTGGCAAACATATAGTTCGGCCTTACTCACAGTTCGGCCTCAAATTCTCTAGCTCTGGCTTGATCAATGGATAACACATTGTAGAAAATTAGAACATTTATTGAATCAATGATAAATGGTGATTTTTACAATGAAATAAGAGCTAAGCTATTTTAGACTCGTAAACAACGGTCTAATGGAGATAATACAAGAAAAAATCACAAAATTCAAAAGATTTGACTGTTGGAGCTTTGACGAGAAAATCTTTAAACGTGACTTGCCAACATTGGTGGTTCTGATTTCCACATCATATAAGAAAAAATCCACCAAATCTTATGGATCACTAGATATCATGTGTTGAGAAGCTTTGTTGCTGAAGATAGATGTTGATAGAGATAGAGATTAAGTTTGCGTCTGATTCCAACAAACACAAACGAACAAAAACGCTTGATTTCATTAGCTTTCTGATCCACATATGAATAGAAAAAGTGATTTTACACTTGGATCTTAAAGACAAGAACTAGAACCCAATGACAACACTTTGTAGAAAAACTGAACATGTATTGAATCAATGATAAATGATGATGTACAAAGAACTGAGAGTTGAGCTAATATTAATCATAAAAAACAGTCTATTGGAGATAATAGAAGAAAAGTATCACAAACCTTAAAAAATTTGACAGTTGGAGGTTTGATGAAAAAATTGTGCCAAAAAAAAAAATTTGGTTGGTGGGCAAGAATCCTTCTTTTGGCTCGGTTTTAAGTGGGGTTGTCTTAAGATAGATTTTGATAGTGATGGAGATGGAGTTACGATTGATTCCAACAAATACATACAAAAAGGCCTGATTTTATAAGCAATCTTATCCACATATGACTATAAAAAGTAACTTTACAGTTAGATATTAAAGAAAAGAACAAGAACACAAAGACAATACTTTGTATAAAAAAATGAACTATTTATTAAATCAATGATAATAGTGATTTACTATTAAATAAGAGCTGAGCTATTATACACTCGTTAACAACGTTCTAGTGGAGATAATAAAAAACATCATATAAGATTGAAATCCACCAAATCTTATGGATCACAAGATGTCATGTGTTGAGAAGCTTTGTTGCGGAAGATAGATGTTGTTAGAGATGGAGATGGAGTTTACGATTGATTCCAACAAACACATACAAACAAAAAAGCTTGATTTTATAAGAATTCTTATCCACATATGACAAGAAAACAAGTGATTTTACAGTTAGATCTTAAAGATAAGAACAAGAAGACAAAGACAACAATATTTAAGAAAACTAAACATTTATTGAATAAATGATAAATGGTGATTCAAAATGAAATAAGAGCTGAGCTATTAGAAACTCGTAAACAACGGTTTAATGGAGATAATACAAGAAAAAAATCACAAAACTCAAAAAAATTGACTGTTGGAGATTTGATGAGAAAACCAGGCCAAAAAGGAAAGAATTTGGTCGTTGGGCAAGAATCCTCCTTTTTCCTCGGTCATATGTTTAGTAGCTTTGTTGCTGAAGATAGATGTCGATAGAGATGGAGATGTAGTTTGCGTCTGATTCCAACAAATACATACGAAAATGGCTTGATTTCATTAGCAATCTTATCCACATGTGAATAGAAATAGTGATTTTACACTTAGATCTTAATGACAGGAACTAGAACACAAAGATAACCCTTTGTAGAAAAAAGGAACATAAAAGAATCACAAAACTTAAAGAATTTGATAGTTGAAGCTTGGATGACAAAATCAGGCAAAAAAAAAAGAATTTGGTCGGTGGGCAAGAATCCTCCTTTTGGCTCGGTTTTGGGTAGGGTTGTACGGTTGAAGTTCTGTAAGGGTATCTTACCAACATTAGTGGGTCTGAGATCCACAAAATATTTGATTGAGATCCACCAAATATTATGGATCACAAGATGTCATGTGTTGAAAAGCTTTGTTGCGGAAGAGAAATGTTGATAGATATGGAGATAAAGTTTACAATTGATTCCAACAAACACATACAAACAAAAAGCCTTGATTTCATAAGAATTTTTATCCATATATGAATAGAAAACAAACGATTCTACACTTAGATCTTAAAGATAAAAACAAGAACACAAAGACAACACTTTGTAGAAAAACTGAACATTGATTGAATCAATGATAAATTGTGATTTACAATGAAATAAGAGCTTAACTATTATAGACTCGTAAAAAAGGTCTAATGATGATAATACAAGTAAATAATCATAAAACTCAAAGAATTTGATAGTTAGAGCTTTGATGACAAAATCAGGGCAAAAATGAAAGAATTCGGCCGTTGGGCGAAAATCCTCCTTTCTGCTCGGTTTTGGATGAAGTGGTATGGTTTGAGTGCTCTAAGGTTGACTTGCGAACATTGGTGGTTCTGATTTCTACATCATATTAGATTGAAATCTCCCAAATCTTATGGATCACAAAATATCATGTGTTGAGAAGCTTTGTTGCGGAAGATAGATGTTGAACAGTTAGATTTTAAAGACAAGAAGAAAAATATAAAGACAACACTTTGTAGAAAACTGAATATTTATTGAATAATTGATAAATTGTGATTTACAATGAAATAAGAGCTCAAGTATTATGGACTCGTAAACAATTGTCTAATGGAGATAACACAAGAAAAAAAATCATAAAACTCAGAGAATTTGACCGTTGGAGCTTTAATAAGAATATCATGCCAAAGATGAAAGAATTTGGTCGTCGTGCAAGAATCCTTCTTTTGGCTCTGTTTTGGTTTAGGTGGTACGGTTGGAGTATTGTAAGTGTGGCTTGCCAACATTGTTAGTTCTGATTTACACATCATATAAGATTGAAATCCACCAAATCTTATGGATCACAAGATTTCATGTGTTGATAAGCTTTGTTACAGAAGATAGATGTTGAAAGAGATGGAGATGGAGTTTACGATTAATTCCGACAAACACATACAAACAAAAAAGCTTGATTTCATAAGTAATCTAATCCACGTATGAATAGAAAACAAGTGTTTTACAGTTAGATTTTTAAGACAAAAACAAGAACACAAAGACAAAACTTTGTAGAAAAATTAAATTATTTATTGAATCAATGATAAATAGTGATTTACAATGAAATAAGGGCTGAGCTATTATAGACTTGTATAAACGTACTAATGGAGATGATACAAAAAAAAATTCAAAAAACCAAAAGAATTTGACTATTAAAGCTTTGATGACAAAATCAGGCAAAAAAGAAAAGACTTTGGTCGTTAGGAAAGAATCCTCCTTTTTGCTCGGTTTTGGGTGAGGTGGTATAGTTGGAGTCATGTAAGGGTGACTTACCAACATTGGTGAGTTTGATTCCACATAATATTAAATTGAGATCCACTAAATCTTATGGATCACAAGATGCCATGTGTTGAGAAGTTTTGTTGCGGTAGATAGTTGTTGATAGAGATGGACATGGAGTTTGGGATTCATTCCTACAAACACATACGAACAAAATGGCTTGATTTTAAAGAAATCTTATCCACATATGGTTAGAAAAAGATATTATACACTAGATTTTAAAGACAAGATCAATAACAAAAAAACACATATGAACAAAAAGGCTTGATTTAATAAGCAATCATATCCGCATATGATGATTAGAAAACAAGCAATTTTAAATTAGATCAAGAACAAGAACACAAAGATAACACTTTCTAGAAAAAAAACTGAACATTTAATGAATCAAGGATTAATGGTGATTTACAATGAACTAAGAGATTAGCTATTAAAGACTCATAAACAACGGTTTAATGGAGCTAATACAAGAAAAGAATCAAAAAACCTAGAATTTGACAGTTAGAGCTATGATGAGAAAACTTGGCCAAAAAAGAAAGAATTTAGCCTTTGGGCAAGAATCCTCCTTTTGGCCCGGTTTTGGGTGAGTTCGTACGATTGGAGTGATGTAAGGGTAACTTAAAAACATTGGTGGTTCTTATTTCCACATTATATTATATTGAAATCCACCAAATCTTAGGGATCACAAGATGTCATGTGTTGCGAAGGTTTGTTGCGGAAGATAGATGTTTATAGAGATGGAGATGGATTTTGCGATTGATTCAAAATAACACATACGCACAAAATAGCTTGATTTCAGTAGAAATATTATCCACGTATGACTAGAAAACAAGTGATTTTACACTTAGATCTTAAAGAGAATAACAACAACAACAAAAACATCACTTAGTAGGAAAACATAACATTTATTAACAAATAATAAATGGTGATTTACAATGAACAAAGAGCTGAGCTCTTATAGACTCGTAAACAACGGTTAAATGGAGCTACTACATGAAAAGAATCTTTAAACTCAAAGAATTTGGCTGTTGGAGCTTTGATGACAAAATCATACCAAAAAGGGAAGAATTTGGTTGTTGGGTAAAAATCCCCTTTATGGCTCGGTTTTGGGTGAGGTGGTACGGTTTGAGTGCTGTAAGGGTGACTTGCCAAAAAATATTTCCACATAATATATGATTGAAATCCACCATATCTTATGGTTCAGTAGATGTCATGTGTTGAGAAGCTTTGTTGCGCAAGATATATGTTGATAGAGATGGAGATGGATTATGCGATCGATTCCAAAGAAAAACATACGAACAAAAGAGCTTGATTTCATAAGCAATTTTATCTACATATGATTAGAAAACATGTGACTTTACACTTAGATCCTAAAGATAAGAACAAGCAAAAACAACACTTTGTAAAAAACTGAACATTTATTGAATGAAGGATAGATGGTGATTTACAATGAACAAAGATCTTAGCTTTTATAGACTTGTAAAAAATGTTTAAATACAGCTAATACAATAAAAGAATCACAAAATTCATAGAATTTGACCGTTGGAGCTTTGATGACAAAAGCAATCCAAAAAGGAAAGAATATAGTTGTTGGTCAAAAATCCTCCTTTTGACTCTGTTTTGGGTAAGTTGGTTTTGTTGGAGTGCTCTAAGGGTGACTTACAAACATTTTTGGTTCTGATTTCCACATTATATAAGATTGAAATCCATCGAATCTTATGGATTACAAAATGTCTTGTGTTGTAGAAAATAGATGTTGATCGAGATGGAGATAAGTTTGTGATTGATTCCAAATTCCACATACGAACAAAAATGCTTGATTTTAGTAGAAATCTTATCCACGTGAACAGAAAACAAGTGATTTTACACTTAGATTCTAAAGAGAAGAACAACAATAGAAAAACAACACTTTGCAGAAAAACATAACATTTATTAAACCAATGATAAATGGTGATTTACAAAGAACTAATAGTTGAGCTCTTATAGACTCGTAAACAGCGGTTAAATGGAGCTAATACAAGAAAATAATCTTAAAAATCAAAGAATTTGGTTGTTGGAGCTTTGATAACAAAATCATGCCAAAAAGGAAAGAATTTGGTTGTAGGGCAAGAATCTTCTTTTTTTGCTCGATTTTGGGTGAGGTGGTACGGGTTGAGTGCTGTAAGGGTGACTTGCCAACAAATATTTCCACATCATATTAGATTGAAATCCACCAAATCTTATGGATCACAAGATGTCATGTGTTGTGAAGTTTTATTACGCAAGATAGATGTTGATAGAGATGGAAATGGAGTTTGCTTTTGTTTCCAGAAAAAAACATACGAACAAAAGGGCTTGATTTCATAATCAGTATTATCTACATATCATTAGAAAAATGTGATTTTACACTTAGATCATAAAGACAAGAAAAACTACACAAAGGCAACACTCTGTAGAAAAATTGAACATTTATTGAATCAATGATAAATGGTGATTTACAATGAACTAAGAGCTTTGCTTTTATAGACTTGTAAACAATGTGTAAATAGACCTAATACCATACAAAATTCATAGATTTTGACCGTTGGAGCTTTGATGACAAAAACAGTCCAAAAAGGAAAGAATTTGGTTGTTAGGCAAGAATCTTCCTTTTGCCTCAATTTTGGGTGAGTTGGTTTGGTTGGAGTGCTCTAAGGGTGACTTGCAAACATTGTTGGTTCTTATTTCCAGATCATATAAGATTGAAATCCACCTAATCTTATGGTTCACCAGATGCCATGTGTTAAGAAGCTTTGTTGCGCAAGATAGATGTTGATAGAGATGGAGATGGAGTTTGCGATCGATTCCAAAGAAAAACATACGAACAAAAGGGCTTGATTTCATAAGCAATATTATCTACATAAGATTAAAAAAATGTGATTTTACACTTAGATCCTAAAGACAAGAAAAACAACCCTCTATAGAAAAACTAAACATTTATTGAATCAAGGATAAATGGTGATTTACAATAACGAAGAGCTTAGCATTTATAGACTTGTAAACAATGGTTAAATAGAGCTAGTACAATAAAAGAATCACAAAATTCATAGAATTTGACCGTTGGAGCTTTGGACAAAAGCAGCCCAAAAAGGAAAGAATTTGGTTGTTGGGCAAGAATCCTCCTTTTGGCTCAATTTTGGGTTAGTTGGTTTGGTTGGAGTGCTCTAAGGGTGACTTGCAAACATTTTTGGTTTTGATTTCCACATCATATAAGATTGAATCCACCTAATCTTATTGATCACAAGATGGCATGCGTTCAGAAGCTTTGTTGTTGAAGATAAATGTTGATAGATATGGAGATCGAGTTTGCGAATGATTTTTAAAAACACATACGAAAAAAAATGTTTGATTTCAAAAGAATTCTTATCCAAATATATTTAGAAATCAAGTGATTTTACACTTAGATCCTCAAGACAGGAACAACAACACAAAGACAACACTTTGTAGAAAAATTTAACATTTGTTGAAACAAGGATAAATTGTGATTTACAATGAACTAAGAGCTTAGCTCTTATAGACTCGTATAAAACGGTTGAATGGAGATAATACAAGAAAAAAATCACAAAATTTATAGAATTTGACATTTGGAGCTTTGTTGACAAAAAACAAACAAAATGGAAAGAATTTGGCCGTTGTGGAAGAATCTTCATTGTGGCTCGGTTTTGAGTGAGTTGGTATGGTTGGAGTGTTGTAAAGCTTTCTTGCTAGCAATTTTGGTTCTGATTTCCACATCATATAAGATTGTAATCTACCAAATCTTATGGATCATAAGATGTCATGAGTGAAAAGCTTTGTTGCACAAGATAGATGTTGATAGAGATGTAGATGAAATTTGCGACTGAATCCAAAAAACACATAAGAAAAATGCTTTATTTCATAAGGAATATTATCCACTTATGACTAGAGAACAAATGATTTTAAACTTAGATTCAAAAGACAAGATCAAGAACACAAAGACAACATTTTGTAGAAAAAACAAACATTTATTGAGTCAATGATAAATGGTGATTTACAATGAACTAAGAGCTTAGCTCTTATAGACTCGTAAAAAATGGTTTCATGGAGCTAATACAAGAAAAGAATCACAAAACTCATACAATTTGACTATTGGAACTTTAATGAAAAAAGCAAGCTAAAGAGGAAAGAATTTGGCCGTTAGGCAAGCATCCTCCTTATGGCTCAATTTTGGGTGAGTTGGTAGAGTTGAAGTGCTGTAAGGGTGACTTGCCAACATTGGTGGTTCTAATTTCCACATCATATAAGATTGAAATCCAATAAATTTTATGAATCACAAGATGTCATGTGTTGAGAAGCTTTGTTGCGCAAGATTGATTATCATAGAGATTGAGATGAAGTTTGCGATTGATTCCAAATACCACAGACAAACAAAAAGGCTTGATTTCATAAGAAATCTCATACACATATGATTAGAAAACAAGTGATTTTACACTGAGATCCTAAAGACAATAACAAGAATATAAAGACAACACATTGTAGAAAAACTGAACATATATTGAATCAAGGACAAATGGTGATTTAAAAGAAATCAAGGATAAATGGTAAACAACATTTTAATGGAAATAATACAATAAAAGAATCACATATCTCATAGAAATTTACTGTTGGTGCTTTGATGACAAATGTAGACCAAAAAGGAAAGAATTTGGCAATTGGACAAGAATCTTCCTTTGGCTCGGATTTGGATGAATTGGTACGGTTGAAGTGATGTAAGGGTGACTTGCCAACAATTGTGCTTCTCATTTCCGCATCATATTAGACTGAAATCCACAAAATCTTCTGGATGACAAGATGTAATGTGTTGAGAAGCTTTGTTGTGAAAGATAGATGTTGATAGAGATGGAGATGGAGTTTGCGATTAATTCCAGAAAACACAGACGAACAAAAAGGCTTGATTTCATAAGCACTATTATCTAAATATGACTACAAAACAAGTGATTTTACACTTATATCCTAAAGAAAAGAAGAAGAAAACAAAGTCAATACATTGTAGAAAAATTGAACATTTATTGAATCGATAATAAATGGTGATTTACAAAGAATTAATAGGTGAGCTCTTATAGACTCATACAAAACGGTGTAATATAGCTAATACATGAAATGAATCACAAAACTCAAAGAATTTGATCATCGGAGCTTTGATGACAGAAATAGGCCAAAAAGGAAAGAATTTGGCCGTGGGGCAAGAATCCTCTTTTTGGCTCGATTTTGGGTGAGGTGGTACAGTTGGACTACTGTAAGGGGTGACTTTTCAACATTGGTGGTTCTGATTTCCACATCATATAAGATTGAAATCCACCAAATCTTATGGATCACAAGAGGTCATGTGTTGAAAAGCTTTGTTAGGCAAGAAAGATGTTGATAAAAATGGAAATGGACTTTGTGATTGATTCCAAAAAACACATACGAACAAAAAGACTTCACTTCATAAGCAATCTTATCCAGATATGGTTAAAAAACAAGTGATTTTTAGACTTAGATCCTAAAGACAAGAACTAGAAGACAAATCCAACACTTTGTACAAAAACTGAATGTTTATTGAATCAAGGATAAATGGTGATATATAATGAACTAAGAGCTTAACTCTTATAGACTCGTAAACAATGGTTTTATGGAGATAATTAAAGAAAAGAATTAAAAAAATCATACATTTGACCGTTGGAGCTTTGAGGGCAAAAGTAGGCCAAAAATGAAAGAATTTCTCCATTGGGCAAGAATTCTCCTTTTGGCTCGGTTTTGGGTGAGTTTGTACGGTTGGAGTGTTGTAAGGGTGACTTGCCAACATTGTTGGTTCTGATTTCCACATCATATAAGATTGAAATCCACCAAATCTTATGGATCACAAGATGTCATGTGTTGAGCAGTTTTATTACGGAAGACAGATGTTGATAGAGATGGAGATGGAGTTTGCGATTAATTCCTAAATCACAGACGAACAAAAAGGCTTGATTTCATAAGCAATATTATCTACATATGACAAGAAAACAAGTTATTTTACGCTGAGATCCTAAAGACAAGAAGAAGAACACAAAGTCAATACATTGTAGAAATACTAAACATTTATTGAATTGATAATAAATGGAGATTTATAATTAACTAGGAGCTGAGCTCTTATACACTCATAAAAAACTGTCTAATGGAGATAATACAAGAAAATAATCACAAAAATCAATGAATTTGACCATGAAAGCTTTGATGACAAAAACAGGCCAAAAAGAAATAATTTGGCTATGGGGCAAGAATCCTCATTTTGGCTCGGGTTTGGATGAGGTGGTACGGTTGGAGTGCTGTTACAGTGACTTATCAACTTTTTTGGTTGATAGAGATGGAGATGGAGTTTGCGATTGATTCCAAAAAACACATACAAACCAAAAGGCTTGATTTTCATAAGCACTCTATCCACATATAACTAGAAAACAAGTGATTTTACACTTAGCTCCTTAAGACCAGAAAAAGAACACAAAGATAACACTTTGTAAAAAAGTGAAATTCTATTGAATAAAAAAAAATGGTGATTTACGATGAACTAAGAGATGAGTTATAAACTAATGGAGCTAATACAAGAGAAACATCATAAACTCAAATAATTTGGTTGTTGGAGCTTTGATGACAAAATCAGGCCAAAAAGGAAAGAATTTCGCTGTTGGGAAAGAATCCGGAAAAACAGTCAATTCCCCTATGAACTTAGTTGCTTTGGTGAAAACACCCCCAACACTTTGCTCTGTGCCTAAAACCACATGAACTAACATTAATTTTGAAATTCATACATGAATAAAACAAATCCAGCCTAAACCCACAAATCATTAAACGGTGTTAGTCTTCCGTTAAGAGCGTGCTGACTAGGACGCAACGTCAGCAGTGACTAGGATGCCACATCATCTGATCGTGCTGACTAGGACATCACGTCATCAGTCTTAAAACTATATTTTTTAAAAGGCAACTTGTTGGGTTTGAACTCATGACCTCTAAGAACAATTTACCAACTCAATACTAAATGTGCTAACAGAATTCTTGTTACAACTTCCAACTTAAATATATATATATATACTCTGTTGTTATAACCCTAAAAATATCTATACTTAATTATTTTAGAAGAAAAATATACATATTTTTTGGACTCCCCAAATAATACATGAACTAGAATCTTCCTTTTGGACTGCAGTAAGGGTGACTTGCTAATATTAATGGTTTTTATTTCTACATCATATAAAATTGACATATCTAGGCCTCCTTCGATTCCCTTGTGATGAGTGACTTTCATGACTGTTATATTCCTCCGCCTCATCATCTCTAGGTACCCGGTTCCGGTTTATAACTCTCCTTGGTGGATTAGGTAGATTCTGTAGTTTCCTCTATTGAACCTCCTCTTGCACTCAGTCCAACCTTTCATGTACCGCATCCATCTCAACTCTCATCAATCGTCGCATTCTTCCCAACAAGGCTTCCATTTGGAGATTAGGAATTTGTTGTCGTTCTCCTTCACGGTTGTTGTTTACTACGTTTTCAGACATGGTTACACCTGCAAAATTCAACAAACTAGTTAGCAGTAAAGGTTCTCACAAGTGTTTACCTTCAAGTGTTTCACTCAAGTGATTCTCAAAGGTTCATATAGAACAAAAACCTATCAAACCCAATGTTTAACCCAAAAATCACAAAAACTTCTTTTGTTCCCAAGAGGATCAAAATGGGAATGGTCATTTTGGTGCTGTAGGAAAAAACGGGAAACAAATCTGTGGCGAAGAAAACAAATATGTGGTAACAAAAATAATGTAGCCGAAATAAATCTACGTGACTAAAAAAAATATGTTGTAGCTAGAACAAATCTGCTGTAGTAGGAACAAATCTGCTATAACTGGAAAAAAAAATATGTGGTTGTACAAACAAATCAGCCGTAGTTTTTCTTTTTTATTTTCTATTTTTTTTGTTTTTGTTTTTGTTTGTTTTTTTTTTTAAAATAGAAGAAGATGAAAAGATGAGAAGATAAATGAAAGAAGATGAAAATATGCAAAGGTGAAAAGATTGATAGAGTACCAAACTTAAGAGTGTGCTCTGATACCAAATGACACGATCCTCCCAAGGATTCTTCACTCTCAAAATTGGTAGATGGATATTCATTTGGTTGGTGGACAATGAAGCCTCCACGAACAAGGATGGTGGAGCTGCACAAGAGTTGCAGAAAGCTCTTGATTTACCGGGTCCCTTGCATATGACGAACCAAGTGGGACTGATCCCCTGGATATGATGCACCAAGACGGATTGTGTTTGTGATTGTTGGATATTACACACCAAGGCATCGGTTGTGTTCACAAGGAACAAAAGAGAATCGCACTCTAAGAAAATAAATTTTATAAAAAAGGTTGTGTGTTTTCTCCAATGGAGATTACATGAATATAAAGGGAAAGAAAACTTGAAAGAAAAGAGAGAAATTTAATTCTATTGAAAACTAAATGAAATAAAGATAGATAATTGAATGAGAATTCAACTCTTGATGTTTCCACTCCCTCCAAAGTGACTTTTGGCCTCCATTTTCTTCATCCTCTTTAGCCACAAAAATGAGACATTTAATTTGGGCATTCTTGAACTTGAATTAGGCTCAAAATGGGTTGGAATTGATGGACATCCTCCCTTAAGGAATTCTGAATGCTCTCCTTGTCTAAAAGCTCTTGAATAAGCCTAGTTACTGTCTCCCTTAATCTTCTTGTCCTTAGCTCTAGTTACTGGTCCAACAGGTACAAGCAATGCATCCTTTTGTTCGTCCTTGCTGCTCATGATATTCGTATCAACCAATGTTGGAAATTCAACGAGTCTATTAGAGCTCTGCTCTTAGTTCATGGTAAATCATCATTTATCATTGATTCAATAAATGTTCAGTTTTTTCTACAAAATGTTGTCTTTGTGCTCTTGTTCTTTTTATTAGGATCTAAGTACAAAATCACTTGTTTTTTAATCATATGTGGATAAGATTTCTTATGAAATAAAGCCTTTTTGTTCATATCTATTTGTTGGAATCAATTGCAAACTCTATCTCCATCTCTATCAACATCTATATTTTGCAAAAAAAGTTCTCAACACATGACATCTTGCGATCCATAAGGTTTGGTGGATTTCAATCTTATCTTATATGAATTTACAGCCATCAATGTTGGCAAGTAACCCTTACAGCACTCCAACTATACCACCTCACCCAAAACCAAGCCAAAAGAAGGATTCTTGTTCAACGACCAAATTCTTTCCTTTTTAGTCTGTTTTTTTTATTTCATTTAAAGCTCCAGCGAACAAATTCTTTGACTTTTGTAACTTATTTTTTGTATTAGGTCCATTAGACCGTTTTTATGAGTCGATAATCTTTAGCTCATAGTTCATTGTAAATGACCTTTTATCATAAATGCAGTAAATGTTCATGTTTTCAACAAAGTGTTGTCTTTGTGTTTTTGTTCTTGTCTTTAGGGTTTCGGAGCAACATCAAATATTTTTTTGCAATCAAGCTTTTTTGTTAGAATGTGTTCGTTGGAATCAATCACAAACTCTATATCCATCTTTATCAACATCTATCTTCTACAACAAAACGTCTCAAACCCATGACATCTTGTGATCCATAAGTTTTGGTGGATTTCAATCATATATGATGTGAAAATCAGACCCACTAATGTTTGCAAGTCACACTTACAGCACTCCAACCGTACCACCTCACGCAAAACCGAACCAAAAGGATGACTCTTGCCCAAGGGCCAAATTTTTTCCTTTTTGGCATGATTTTTCATTAAAACTCCAGTGGTAAAATTCTTTGAGTTTTGTGATTATTTTATTTTATTAGCTCCATTAGACCGTTGTTAGCGAGTCTATAATATCTCGTAGTTCATTTAAACCACCAATTATCATATATTCAATAGATGTTCAGTTTTTGTACAACGTGTTGTCTTGTTGTTCTTGTTCTTTTCTTTAGGATCTAAGTGTAAATCACTTGTTTTTGAGTCACATGTGGATATTATTGCATATGAAATCAAGCCTTTTTTGTTCGTATGTGTTTGTTGGAATTAATCGCAAACTCCATCTCTATCTCTATCAACATCTATCGTCTCCCACATATATACTTGGTGGATTTCAAAGTTATATGATGTCAAAATTAGGGCCACCAATGTTAGAAAGTTACCCTTATAGCACTCCAACCGTACCATCTCACCCAAAACCGAGCCAAAAGAAGGATTCTTGCTCAACGTCCAAATTCTTTTTTTTTTTTGGCCTGATTTTGTCATCAAAGATCCAACGCCCAAATTTCTGACTTTTTTGATTATTTTCTTGTATTAGCTCAATTAGACAGTTTTTTACAAGTCTATAATATTGCAACTCTTAGTTCATTGTAAATCACCATTTATCATATATTCAATAAATGTTCAGTTTTTGACAAAGTGTTGTCTTTGTGTTCTTGTTCTTTTTTTCTAGATCTAAGTGAAATATCACTTGTTTTTAGGCATATGTGGATTAGATTTCTTATGAAATCAAGATTTTTTATTCGTATGTGTTTGTTGGAATCAATCGCAAACTCCATCTCCATCTCTCTCAACTTTTAACTTCTGCAACAAAGCTTCTCAACATATGAAATCTTGTGATCCATTATATTTGGTGGATTTGAACCACCAATGTTGGCAAGTCGCTCTTACAACACTCCAACTGTACCACCTCACCCAAAACAGAGCCTAACGGAGGATTCTTGCCAACGTCCAAATTCTTTCGTTTTTGGCCCGATTTTGTCATCAAATCTCCAACGGCCAAATTCTTTGAGTTTTGTGATCCTTTCATTTTATTAGTTCCGTTATACCATTGGTTACAAGTCTATAAGAGCTCAGCTCTTAGTTCATTGTAAATCACTATTTATTATTGATTCAATAAATGATTAGTTTTTCTACAAAGGTTGTCTTTGTGTTCTTGTTCTTGTCTTTAGGATATAAGTGTAAAATCACTTGTTTTCTTGTCATATTTGTATAAGATTGGCTATAAAATCAAGGCTTTTTGTTCGTATGTGTTTGTTGGAATCAATCACAAACTCCATCTCCATCTCTATCAACATCTGTCTTCCTCAATAAAGCTTTTGAACACATAATATCTTGTGATCCATGAGAACCACCAATGTTAGGAAGTCACCCTTACAGGACTCCAATAGTACCACCTCTCCCAGAACCGAGCCAAAAGGAGGATTCTTACCCAACGACCAAATTTGTTTCCTTCTGGGCCTGAATTTTGTCATCCAACGTCTAACGGCCAAATTCTTTGATTTTTGTGAATCTTTTTTATTAGCTCAATTAAACCGTTGTTTACGAGTGTATAAGAGATCAGCTCTCATTTCTTTCTAAATCACCATTTTTAATAGATTCATAAATATTAAGTTTTTCAACAAAGTGTTGCCTTTTTGTTCTTGTTTTTGTCTTTAGAAAAGAAGTGTAAAATCACTTGTTTTCTAGTCATATGTGGATAATATTGCTTATGAAATCAAACTTTTTAGTTTGTTGTTGTATGTTTGCAAACTCCATCTCCATCTCTATCAACATCTATCTTTTGCAACAAAACTTCTCAAAACATGACATCTTGTGATCGATAAGATTTGGTGGATTTAAATCTTATATGATGTGATGCGAACATCGAACATGATGAACCCCCACTTGATTCGGACACCGTATTAGAAAAGCCTCCAGTTATGATACCACACGCACAAGAAGCACGAATGCCACTTAACACGGCTATTTCCACCCTCGTCAATGATCGCAAATAGAACAGAACAACTCTAGCCACAAACCATACCGCTATCTTGAGTGACCGTACTGCTGTCTACAATGCATACATACACACATGTACCACTTCTGACCATGGTCATGGACGGACACGTACCGCACCCATGCACATAGACAGTATTGCTATTGCAACTCGTCGTACAACTATTTGATGACACCAACAGACAGACACGTAAGCATCCAACTACACAGACCATACCGCTACTCATACCGCTGAAGATGATGTCCATGAAAACAGACACAACCCACTCTGCTGACGATGGACACACGTACCGCTCTCGACCACTTTGCAGCTTCATCCGACGATCACGCGATGGAAGATGTAAACCCCACGGGCAACATAGGACAACAAGAGGCTTGTGAACAAGTCTTCAAGGCAATTCAAGGAGCTGAAGAATAAAAAGATAACCAAGGAACGAACGCACCAAATGAGTCATCACGAACGTGGCCACCCTTCCATCCTGATAAGGTAAGTTCAATTTTAACTGTTTTCATATTTTCATAAGTTTCTTTTGTAAGTGGGACACGCCATTTTCTTGTATTTATTCAAGTTTTTTAGAGTCTAAGAGTGTTGAAACCAAAGCCTCCAACTTGTGGAGAGAGTTTCTCTCATTTGTATGCGAGTTTCGTTTTTCGATTTGTCTTTTATTTTTGATTTCTCTTGTAATCTTCTTACTCTCTTTAAGACTAGAATCCATAGCTAACATACTATTTAATAGATTCCCACTGTGATATAGGACTCGGAATCCACCTATAGCTTTAACAACAAAAGCAAAGTTTCAAGCGATTGATGAATCGATGGATGAAGGTAGGAGTGGATGGGGATAGTTTGTTGTTGAATCGACTAAACTAACTTGAATCTATAATTTAATGTACTCTCAAACAAACTTAGTGAATCCACACTAAATGAAATTCAAAGACTACACACTTTGAATAAAAACAACGAAAACCGTTTACTATGATTAAAACTTCTTGTTTTTACAAAGTGAGGTATGGAGCTTATATACAACTCAAATGCAAAGGTAATAACGCTAAGAAAGAAACAAATCACAAACATTAAAGAAATATGCCCATTGGAAAGTTATTGGCAAAATCGACCAAATAAGGAAACTTGTTATGGCTTGAGTCTTGAAAGCTTGGGTGGAAATTGTTGCATCTTGGAACCTTCTGGATGATTGAGAGAGTCTCAAATATTTGAAACTTTGGACTAGGAAAGATTCATTGCCCTTTAAATGCTCCTACTGTGAACGCGTTTGGAAAAGTAAAGTAGAGGTGCAAGAGGATTCGCCTAATCCTCTGGTTGCTGGTGCATGATAAGAAGTCTTGGATGTTTTCTCAATGGTCATTAAGCTCTCCTGGTCGCCACACATAAGTCTCCAATGAACCAAATAAGGAAAAATCCATATATGGTAACATATGGCCCACGGGAAGGTGCTCACGACCATCTCTTGATATAGTCCTACAATGGGTAAATGTTCTCGACTGGTCCTTATAAAATGTGCAGTTTGTTGGTGAATCTTCAATATGGTTTCAGGAAAGTCTTCATCTGGTCGGCCTACTTAATTTCGGCATTGTTCAGATGGGTCTTCACGGCAGTATGGTTAATCGGCTTGATGGTTTATGATTCCACCTGAACCATTAGTCTTCTTATGTTTGTTTGCTGGTGAATAATCAACCCTAGGCGTTGTGCTTGATCAGAACTCCATTGGGGCAAGAATTCTCCAAAATGCTTCGCATTGGTCGGTTTAGTACATGTGTTGGTCGGCTTATCGTGCTTTAGGTTTGGTGTGGTTTGGATGTCCTCATCTCCCTGCAGGTTTGTATTCACCATTTTGAGCTAATATACATAAAGAGGTGCACTTTCTTCTCAAAGCGATTTTGAGCAAAACCCTAAGTGTTCTTTGTTCCTTCTCTTGGATTCCCCCTTGAATAAGAGTACACACAATATCAAAACACCCTTCAGACTCTTTGTGGTGCATTTAATCCATACCCATCGTCCCATCATTCCGGAGATACAAGAAAGAGAGTCGACCGGCTTGTTTCTTCACCACCACCGTTCGTAGAGCCTCTCTGAATTTTATATCATCTATTATTAGAACTTAACGTTCCAGAATCTCCTAGGTTCTATCCAACACTCTCTTCTGATTTATTTTTTGTTTTGCTTCCGCCACATAAAAAAAAAACCCTAAAAATATTTTTGTGCATGTTCCTTTGTTAGTTGTTTCGCTTAAGTTGTTAGTTTAGTCTCAAACTAAAAACAAAAAGAATAGTTCAAATAGATATGTTGCTTAGTTTGTTGTTTAGATCTGATATGTCTTGCTTGTGCTAGTTGAGGTTGCTTGTTGATGATAACAATACCCTTTCCACTATATTGACCACCATTCAGCCTACTCTTCAAACATTAGGGGACCATATGGCGCACCTTCAACAACCACAAGCAGCGAACCATGTCCATGAAAATCCACCCGTACCGCGTGAACGAAACGATGACGATGATCCGCAGATAAACAACAACAACAACAAAAACCACTAAAAACCTTTTGTTTTGCAAGCTAGAGACACTCCATTTAGAATCACCAACATGTTGATTCTTACTAACGGCTACAACTTTAAAAGGTTATGTCTATCTGAATTATTACTTGGATTGGGAGCGAAGGACGAAGCACATGTTCTCTTGCTACGACTACAATTACACAAAGAAGGTGGCCTTTGCTGCTGCACAATTCACAGACAATGCACTAGCCTGGTGGGATCGTGACATAACCGTGAGGAGGAGACATAGATACAACCAAATCAAAATTTGGGATGAGATGAAATTCACCCTAAGGAAGAGGTATGTTCCTCCTCGTTTCCATAGATACTTACACAAACGTTTTCTGGTGCAGGGAAACAAGATGGTAGAGGATTACTATGAGGAGTTCGAACAAATCTTTAATTGGTTGGAGACAAAGGAGTCTAAGGAGACCCTCATGGGGCAATTCATGAGGGACTTCAAGCCTATGTATCACGCAAAGTAGAAAGGCAGCCGTACCAAGACCTAGAGGAAGTGGTCCACTTGGCCCTTCAAGCCAAGAAACACATCAAGCGTAAGGTAGCTGCTACTAAGCCTTGGTATAATCAGCCTTTGAACACTCCCACCAACAAACCATAAGACAAAGGCAAGGCGGTTGAGATAGAGTCCCTGTTCAAGAAGAATGCCGCATAAACTTCTAAGCCACCATTTAAGTCAGACCAAGGCAAGTCTTCTCAGCCTAGCCGATCACGTGACATAATTTGTTTTAAGTCTCAAGACAGGAGACATATGGCTCGCGAATGCCCGAGCCAACAGATCATGATTCTTACCGGAAGCGACTATAAATCCCAAGCTGACGATACTGAGGAGGAATCCCAAACTGATGATGGGTTAGGGTATCCAGACGTAGGAGAGCTACTCATCACTAGAAGGGTCCTTAGTGCAATGGTGAACCCCGAGGAGACCGCACAAAGGGAAAAAAATATTCCATACTCGTTGCACCATTAACAACAAGGTATGTCGTTTGATAATTGATGGTGGTTCTTTTACTAACGTGGCTGGCAAATTACTTTTTGATAAGGTAGGTGTTGCGATCCTCCCAAGGATAGGCTTGCTCTAGATCGGTTGTATGAGATAGAGGTTGATAAATCCTTGACTTCAAAGGATTCACACCGAGAGATGCTAAGGCACGAGAATCACTCGAAGTTCCTTAGGCCCAAACGATAGTGAATGATGTGAAACAAGGTGGTGACTACGATGATTGGAGAATCCGAGGAGAAGGATGACAAAGTGTGGCTGTTACACCGAAGATCTTTGTGCCCCTTATCACGAGAAGAACACTCACAATCGATCGGATCGATGGCTGCGTCAAAGAGTTGCGGAAAGACTCTTTGATAAACCGATAAATATTTCTATGAATAACCTTCAAAGAAATAAGAGATGAGAGCATAAAACTCTGAAATATGTTTTTGAATAATAATAATCTGTTTTTGACAAGGGAGAAGAGAAGACATATAAAGGAGAAGGGAGAGTTTAAACACACTCCTCGAAAATGACAAGAGCAAATTACAAGAGAATAATCAATTAAGACCAAATACTGCATTTAGTGTGTTTACTCCAGCGGAATTCTCTCTTGGTCAGATCGTTAAACGGTGTAAGCCGGTTGCCTCGTTAAAACCTCTATACGGAAAACCCATTGGGACAAAACCGTATAAAGGAAAAAGAGTACAACGCAACTTACACAAACGATCAAACCTCAAGAAGAATTCGAAGATAATGAGGTGAGGATCGGGTGCATGAGTTGTTCCTCCTTGATCCGAATGTCCGTAAGTATTTGTTGAACAGCTCCAGCTAGCTTCCTTGCCTTAGATCGGGTGATAGGTCCTTCCGGAATGAGTATAGCATCTTCTTGAGCATCCTCCAATGCCTTTGCGTCCATGATCATA
>SMJT01000008.1:698407-738493 GCA_004349715.1 Crucihimalaya himalaica | reverse complement strand
AAGAACACTCACAATCGATCGGATCGATGGCTGCGTCAAAGAGTTGCGGAAAGACTCTTTGATAAACCGATAAATATTTCTATGAATAACCTTCAAAGAAATAAGAGATGAGAGCATAAAACTCTGAAATATGTTTTTGAATAATAATAATCTGTTTTTGACAAGGGAGAAGAGAAGACATATAAAGGAGAAGGGAGAGTTTAAACACACTCCTCGAAAATGACAAGAGCAAATTACAAGAGAATAATCAATTAAGACCAAAGACTGCATTTAGTGTGTTTACTCCAGCGGAATTCTCTCTTGGTCAGATCGTTAAACGGTGTAAGCTGGTTGCCTCGTTAAAACCTCTATACGGAAAACCCATTGGGACAAAACCGTATACAGGAAAAAGAGTACAACGCAACTTACACAAACGATCAAACCTCAAGAAGAATTCGAAGATAATGAGGTGAGGATCGGGTGCATGAGTTGTTCCTCCTTGATCCGAATGTCCGTAAGTATTTGTTGAACAGCTCCAGCTAGCTTCCTTGCCTTAGATCGGGTGATAGGTCCTTCCGGAATGAGTATAGCATCTTCTTGAGCATCCTCCAATGCCTTTGCGTCCATGATCATATCAGTAGGCCTCCCAACCTCCAAGCACCCCACTCCCTACAAACTAAGATGGCACAATGACTCCACAGAGTTATAGATTTCAGAGCAAGTGACTGTACCGTTTAGTGTTGGTAAGTATCGGGACCAAACATTGTGTGATATGCTTCCTATGTAAGTTGAACATCTTCTACTAGGAAGACAATGGAAATTTGACCGTGAAGTGAAGCATGATGGTCGTACTGACCATAATTCATTCACACTAGACAAGCGAAAGTATACACTTGCACCATTATCGCCAAACGAGGTACATGAACTTCAACTTAAAATGAGCAAAGATGCCCAGGTAAGTAAGACTAATTTTTTGTATCCTCCCATAAGGTCAGTAAGGCTATTAATTCTAAAAAAACCGTGCTACTAATGTTCTTTAATAAAAGTTTGCTCTCATGTGTAGAAAATTTAGCTTTGCCCAAGGAAGTGACCAAGCTTCTAGAGAGGTTTGAGGACTTGTTTCGGGAGGAGATCTAGTCCGGTTTGCCTCCAATTCGAGAGATAGAACACCAGATCGATTTTGTTCCCAGAGCGGCCTTACCAAGCCGCCGGGCTTACAAGATAAACCCTATGGAGGCAAAGGAATTATATACACAAGTCCAAGACCTCATGACAAAGAGGTACATCCCAGAAAGCCTAAGGCCGTGTGCCGTTCTCGTGTTACTTGTGCCAAAGAAGGATGGTACTTGGACGATGTTAGTGGATTGCCGTCCCATTGACAATATCACTATCAAATACCAACACCCAAGTCCAAGACTTGATGACATGCTCGATAAACTAGAGCTACCATATTTTCAAAACTGGATCTTAAGAGTGGGTACCATCAAGTCCGAATAAAGGAGGGAGATAAATTGAAGACCGTCTTCAAAACAAAGCGAGGCCTTTATGAGTGGCTTTTTATGCCCTTCGGTCTCACTAATGCCCCTAGTATGTTCATGCGGCTCATGTATCATGTCTTGAGGGCATACATCAATAAGTTCTTAGTGGTCTATTTTTTATTACATTTTAATTTATAGTACATGTTTATCGGATCACTTGAAGCACTTTGAGTTAGTCTTAGAGACTCTTTGACAAGAAGGTCTTTATGCAAACTTCAAGAAGTGAACATTTTGCACTGATCAACTTGTCCTCATATGTTTTGTTGTAAGTTCGCAAGACCTTCAGGTTAATCATGAGAAAATAAAGGCGATTGAGGAATGGCGAACACCAAAAACAATCGGACATGTTCGGATTTTTCATGGTCTCGCAAGATTTTACCAAAGATTTGTCAAGGACTTCAGCACCATAACAGCTCCTCTAACGGCTGTCATCAAGAAGGATATTTTCTTCAAGTGGGGAGAAGCCCAAGAGAATGCCTTCCATAAGCCCAAGAGAATGCCTTCCATACGAATTCACCTGTGTTAGCCTTACCCTATTTTGATCAAACTCTTAGGCTGGAATGCGATGCCTCAATATTTGGCATATGAGCCTTTCTTACTCAAGAAAAACGACCAATAGCTTACTTTAGTGAGAAGTTAGGTGGTGCAACACTTAACTATCCGACCAATAATAGGGATTTATACGTATTAGTACGCTCCTTGGAGGTTTGGAAACTATACTTGTTCGCCAAGGAATTTGTAATGCACATAGATCATGAGATATTAAAGCATCTACGTGGTCAGACCACACTGAAGAGAAGGCGCGCCAAGTTATTGGAATTTATGGAGACCTTCTCTTACATCATCAAGTTCAAGAAAGGAAAAGAGAATGTGGTTGCCGATGCTTTATCAAGTAGACATGCACTGATCACTACTATGGACACCAAGGTACTAGGGTTTGAACACATCAAGGAAGTGTTTGGAGAGGACCTAGACTTTGGCAACATTTACAATGAGTGTAGCAAAGGAGCATTCGGTCCATACTACAAGCATGAAGGCTAACTCTTCCAAGATAAGACGATATTCATAGCGCAACGATCTATAAGATAATTTACCACTAGGGAAGCCCATGGTGGATGACTAATGGGAATGTTTATATTAGACAAGACCCTATCTGTGATGGTTGAGCATTTCTTTTGGCAGCACATGAAGAAGGATGTTGAACGGTTTTGTGCCAAATGTCTCACTTGCCTTTAAGCAAAATCCATGTCACACCGCAGCGGACTTTACATGCCTTTACCAATACCTAGCGCTCCTTGGGAGGATATTTCAATGGCTTTTGTTGTAGGTTTGCCACAGGTAAAGTATAAGGACTCAAGCTTTATCATAGTGGATCGCTTCTCCAAGATGGCCCACTTCATTTTGTGAGACAAGACGAATGACGCCACCCAAATAACACATTTATTCTTCAAAGAAGTAGTACGCCTACATGGAGTTCCATGCACTATCGTATCAGATCGTGATACAAAAATTCACGGGTCACTTTTAGCGAACCTTGTGGAAGAAGCTAGGGACCAAGCTTTTTTTCTCTACCATGTGCCACCCCCAAACCGATGGGCAGACCGAGGTAGTAAACCGTACTCTAGATACCTTGCTTAGAGCTACGGTCGGTAAGAACCTTTGTACTAGGATCAGAACCAAAAATCAAAAATCAGAACCACCAATGGTTTCATTCGTGAAAATCAGAACGACCACCGTTCGTAGAGACTCCAAGTGTACCACCTCACCCAAAACCGGGCCAACAAGAGGAGTCTTGTCCAATGGCCAAATTATGTCCTTCTTACTCTCATTTTGTCATCAAAGCTCTAGTGGTCAAATTATTTGAGACTTGTGATTCTTTTCTTGTATTAACTCCATTAGAACTTTTCTTACGAATCTATTAGAGATCAGCTCTTATTTCATTGTAATTCACCAATTATCATTGATTCAATAAATGTTCAGTTTTTCAACAAAGTGTTGCCTTTGTATGCTTGTTTTTTTCTTTAGGATCTAAGTGCAAAATCACTTGTTTTTAGTCATATAAGGATAATATTTCTTATGAAATATATCCTTCTTGTTCCTATCTGTTTGTTGGAATCAATCGCATACTCATCTCCATCTCTATCAACATCTATCTTCTGCTACATACTTCTGAACACATGATATTTTGTGATCCATAAGATTTAATGGTATTCAATCTTATAATATTTGTGATGAGATTCTCCTAAGATCGGCACTCTTAAAGTTGAGGAAAGAGGATAGGCCTTGATGCTATGAAACCATGAAGCTTCAATGACAAGGGATGTGGATTGAATGGTCACAGAGAAGCTGCGGAATGACTTCTGATTTACCTAGATCGATTCTCAGGATATTACACACCAAAAAAATCGAAATTGTTTGCTGGATATTACACACCAACAATGATCTAACTTGAAATTTTTTTGATAAAAAGATAGATGATTGTTTACAAGGGGAGCCACAAAATTATAAAGGAAGAAGAAGAAGAAGACAAGTCTTGGAAACACACCCAAGACTGCCTTGGAAACAAACATAATTAAAAACAGAGTTTGAACTTGAAAAATAACTCTTCCCCTTCTAAAATTCGAATTCTCCTTTTGGGCTGGGCTCGAATCAACAAAATGAGTGATTTGAAAGTAATCCAAATGCCTCATTAAAAACCTCTCTTTGGAAAACCCATTGGGACAAAACCAAAGATGAGGGAAAAGAGCACAAATGGATCACTTGCCCATTTATTGATTGTCTTGGACCTGTATCAAAACCAAAGAGGTTTGAATGACACCTTCTCCATCGTGGTCCAAGAGTTCTGATTTCTCCCAAATGTGGTTAAGTAGTCCTCCTAGTGCTTTGTTGAACTTATGGGCTCTAGAACGAGTCATTGATCCTTCTGGTACAAGTAAAGCTTCCTCCACATCCACAGCTTCTAGTTCATCGTCAGCTACAAGTTCAGCTCCATCCGGTTCAAGCTCCAAGTCCTTAGATCACATCATCCCCCCCCCCCCCCCCCCCCCCCCCCCCCCCCCCCCCCCCCCCCCCCCCCCCCCCCCCACTTAGAAAGGATTTGACCTCAAATCTGGATCATCTAGAATAAAAGGAACCAAGTCAGAAACATTGAAGCTAGGACATACATTATACTTACCTTGTAGATCAAGTTGATAAGCATTGTCGCTGATCCTTCTTGTTATTTTGAATGGACCATAAATTCTGGGCATAAGCTTGGACTTTCTTTCAGCGGGAAACCGTTCCTTTCTCAAGTGTACCCAAACTTGATCTCCAACTTCAAATATCATGCTACGCCTTCCTTTGTTTGCTTGCTTAGCATGCTGCTTAGTTTTCTCCTCTATGTTCTCCCTGGCTTTATCATGAATCTGTTTGACAAGATCAGCTTTCTTTTTCCCATCCATGCTAGTTCTTTCACTCAAAGGCAAAGGGATTAGATCCAAAAGAAGCAGAATACTTAGAAGCAGAATGCAATAATGATTATATGCAAATTCAACATGTGGTAAACAATCTTCCCAAGTTCTCAAGTTCTTTTTGATTAATGCACGCAAGAGAGTAGACAAGGTTCTATTAACTACTTCTGTTTGTCCATCAGTTTAAGGGTGACATGTAGTTGAAAACAATAGCTGAGTACCCAACTTAGACCATAAGGTTTTCCAGAAATAGCTAAGAAACTTGGTGTCTCTATCAGAAACTATAGTCCTAGGCATTTCATGCAAACGAACTATTTCTTTAACGAACAGATTAGCAATATGCAATGCATCATCAGTTTTGTGACAAGCTATGAAATGCGCCATTTTAGAAAATCTATCAACAACCACAAAGATAGAATCCTTTCCTGTCCTAGTCCTAGGCAAACTAACAACAAAGTCCATAGATATGTCATTCCAGGGATGTGTAGGAATAGGGAGAGGAGTATACAAACCGTGGGGTGGAACCTTAGACTTAGCCTGTTTACAAGTGGCACACCTTTCACAGATTCTTTCAACATCTCTTTTCATATGTGGACATTGAAAATGATCTTGCATCACCTTAATTGTCTTGGCAATTCCGAAATGCCCCATTAGACCACCTCCATGAGCTTCTCTAACAAGCAATTCTTGAACAGAGCAATTAGACACACACAAACGATTTTCATAAAATAAGAACCCTTCATGCTTGTAGTAGTGTCCAGAAGCAAACTTCTCACAAGATTGATATATCTCTTTAAAATCAGAATCAGTCTCATATAAGGATTTAAGTTGTTCAAATCCTAACAACATTGCTTCAAGAGTAGAAAGTAAGAAATACCTTCGGGATAATGCATCAACAACTACATTAACATTACCTTGTTTGTATTTGATGACATATGGAAATATCTCAATGAATTCGACCCACCTAGCATGTCTCTTGTTTAGTTTCTGATGACCTTTCAAATGCTTGAGAGACTCATGATCAGTGTGTATAACAAACTCCTTAGACCACAAGTAATGTTGCCATGTTTGTAAAGCTCGAACTAATGCATACAGCTCCTTGTCATATGTAGGGTAGTTTAAGATAGCTCCTTCAAGCTTTTCACTGAAATAAGCAATAAGTCTCTTATCCTGCATTAAGATAGCTCCAATTCCTATACCAGAAGCATCACATTCAATTTCAAACGTTTTAGGAAAATCTGGTAAAGTTAAAACAGGTGCATGAGTAAGCTTCTCTTTTAAGGACTGAAATGCTTCTTCCTGGACTTGTCCCCATTTATAACCAACGTCTTTCTTGATAACTTCTGTGAGTGGGGCAACAATGGTGCTAAAATCCTTCACAAATCTCCTATAAAATCTAGCAAGACCATGGAAGCTCCTCACTTCTCCTATTGTTTTTGGACTTGGCCAGTCTTTAATGGCTTTGATATTTTCTTCATCCACTTTGATTCCATCTGCACTTACAACAAAACCTAGAAACACAAGGTTATCTGTGCAAACCGTGCATTTCTTAAGATTAGCAAAGAGTTTTTCTTTCCTAAGAACACTTAGAACCAAATTAAAATGCTCAATATGCTCATCTAAACTCTTGCTGTAGACTAAGATATCATCAAAATACACCACAACAAACACTCCTATGTATGACCTCAGAACATGATTCATTAGTCTCATGCAAGTAATAGGTGCATTTGTTAACCCAAATGGCATAACGAACCATTCATACAGCCCATGCTTAGTTTTAAAGGATGTTTTCCATTCATCACCTTCTTTCATCGTAATATGATGATAACCACTTTTAAGATCAATCTTAGAAAAGATGCTAGAACCATGCAATTCATCAAGCATATCATCTAATCTAGGAATAGGATGTTGATACTTCACCGTAATATTGTTGATTGCTCTACAATCAACACACATGCACCAGCTTCCATCTTTCTTAGGTACAAGTAGGACTGGTACAGCACATGGACTCATGCTCTCTCTGATGTGTCCCTTCTCCATGAGATCATTCACTTGCTTTTGCAACTCCTTTGTCTCCACCGGATTGGTTCTATAAGCTGGACGGTTTGGAAGTGATGCTCCTGGCACAAAGTCTATTTGATGCTCAATCCCTCGGATAGGTGGTAAACCTATTGGATTGTCCTCAGAAAACACGTCCTCATAATCCTGTAAAAGAGAGATCATCTCACTCGGCAGCACCGGTGCAAGGTTAGTTAAGCTCATGAGAGCTTCCTTAAAAAAAATAGTAACATTGGCTGTTTCGAAAATAAAGCTTTCTTAACCTCACCAGCCTTAACAAAGAAGTTTGAATTCTTGGAAACTTTTTCTTTCTTGTGTTTGAGATGCATCTGATCTTTGTAAACTTCTTGTCGTGCCATGGGAACCATAACTGTTTTTCTGCCTTTGAACTCAAATGAATGGCGATTAATGAATCCATCATGACTTACCTTTCTATCTGATTGCCACGGCCTCCCAAGTAGTATATGACCAGCCTCCATAGGTAAAACATCACAAAGAATTTCGTCCTCATACTTCCCAATGGCTAGAGGCACTTTTACTTCGCTGTTGACTTTCATTTCTCCACTGTCATTGAGCCACTGAAGCTGATATGGCTTTGGATGCTTCATCACCTTCAATCAAGCTTTTTAACCATTGAATCACTAGCCACGTTGGTACAGCCTCCTCCATCAATAATGAGGATGCAAACTTTGCCTTGAACAATGCATCTAGTATGGAACAGATTCTCCCTTTGCTCTTGCTCTTCAGCCTTAGTTTGTATGCTTATAGACCTCCTGGATACTAGTAAACCCTTCTGTTGGAGCACTCATTTGCATAATGCCCTCTTCCATGGCACTTAAAACAACTCCCATCACGTGTTCTAGTTGTAGTAACCACAGCTTTGCCTTTCTTGTCGTGAGTTGTAGTATGCAGTTTAGTATCAACCTTTGGAACTAGGATCTACTTGAATTCCTTTTGATAGTTTGGTTTCTCCTCTTTTTGAAAGGTAGGTTTGGTTTTTCCTGCTCCATAACCAGATCGTGAAGCTCTCTTTCTCTTAAGCTGTTCTTCCACCAGAATAGCTTTATGTATCAAGTCATCCAACTCCACAAAATGTTGCATCTCTAGGCTGTCATGGATATCTCTATTCAAACCACCAAGAAATCTTGCCATGGTAGCTTCTCTGTCCTCAGATACATTAGCTCTAAGCATAAGAGTTTATATTTCTTTGTAGTATTCTTCTACAGGTCTGTTTCCTTGAGTTAGTCTCCTTAGCTTTTGATGCAGCTCTCGATGGTAATAGTTGGGCACAAACAATTTTCTCATCAAAGTCTTCATTTCTGTCCATGTTTCAACAGGGTACTCTCCATTGCGTCTTCTGGAAGTTACAACCTGATCCCACCAGCTAAGAGCATAGTTAAAGTATTTTGTAGCAGCAACTTTCACTATATTGTTTTCTGTGTAGTTCTGACAATTAAAAACAACCTCAATCTTTTGCCCACTCTAAGTAAGCATCTGGATCATTTTTCCCATGAAATAGAGGGATTATGAGCTTAATTCCACCAAAATATTCTTGTTGATGAGCTCTGCCTTCCCGTGCACGTCCATGTCTCCTTTGACTGTTGTGAGAAGAGCTGTTATTAGTTCCATAGTAATCATCTGTTGCAGTATCTCTTGCTTGTCTAGGCTGCACTCTATCTCTTCTTGGAATTCTTTCTTGTTCATCCCTTTGTCGTAATTTGTTCTGTTCATGATCCGAGTTTGAATGTACCTCCTGACGAAGTGAATCTATTTTTGTATTCATCAACTGCTCCATTCGGGCTGTGATAGCTTCTACTAACAGTTTGTTGTTGTTGCTGGTTTCTACATCATGCTCAGACATCTTTCCTGAAACAAATAACAACAGATCCCAAGTAACAAGTTCTTACAAAAACAAAAGTAGCTTAAGAGTCACGCAATAGTCTGATTCATAGTGACAGATTTAAACAGAAGATGAACAGCCAGTTTTAAGCACCAAATCAGTCTAAAACGAATTTTGACAAACGAGAACTCTAAGCAATAGATTAGTGATTGATCTATCAACCTAGAATCCAAAAGTGACGATCTGGGCAGTATTCAAAATGTTTTTAGAAAAGGAAATAGAAAAGTCAACTTTTCAGAGTGTGCTCTGATACCACTTGATGAGATTCTCCTAAGATCGGCACTCTTAAAGTTGAGGAAAGAGGATAGGCCTTGCTGCTATGAAACCAAGAAGCTTCAAAGACAAGGGATGTGGATTGAATGGTCACACAGAAGCTGCGGAATGACTTCAGATTTACCTAGATTGATTCTCAGGATATTACACACCAAAAAAATCAAATTGTTTGCTGTATATTACACACCAACAATGATCTAACTTGAAAGAGTTTTTTAAAAAGATAGATGATTGTTTACAAGGGGAGCCACGAAATTATAAAGGAAGAAGAAGAAGACAAGTCTTGGAAACACACCCAAGACTGCCTTGGAAACCACAAAATTAAATACAAAGTTTGAACTTGAAAAATAACTCTTCCCCTTCTAAGATTCGAATTCTCGTTTTGGGCTGGGGTGGAATCAACAAAATGGGTGACTTGAAAGTAATCCAAATGCCTCATTAAAAACCTCTCTTTGGAAAACCCATTGGGACAAAACCAAAGATGAGGGAAAAAGAGCACAAATGGATCACTTGCCCATTTATTGATTGTCTTGGACCTGTATCAAAACCAAAGAGGTTTGAATGACACCTTCTCCATCATAGTAAAAGAAATATGATATCTCCCAAATGTGGTTAAGTAGTCCTCCTAGTGCTTTGTTGAACTTCTTGGCTCTAGAACGAGTCATTGATCCTTCTGGTACAAGTAAAGCTTCCTCCACATCCACATCTTCTAGTTCATCGTCAGCTACAAGTTCAGCTCCATCCGGTTCAAGCTCCAAGTCCTTAGTGCTGCTGTCCCTGATCACATCAATTTGGAAATCAGAACCACCAATTTTGCCCAGTCACCTTACAGCACTTCAACTGTACCACGTCACCCAGCATTGAACCAAAAGGAGGATTCTTGCCCAATGGCCAAATTAGTTTCTTTTTATCTCCAACTGGCCAAATTCTTTGATTTTTGTTATTAATTTTTTATTAGTTCCGTTAAACCGTTGTTTACGAGCCTTTAAGAGCTCAGCTCTTAGTTCATAGTAAATCACCAGTTATCATAGATTCAATAAATGTTCAGTTTTGTACAAAGTGTTGTCTTTTTTTTGTTTCTTGTTCTTGTCTTTAGGATCTAAGAATAAAATCACTTGTTTTCTAGTCATATGTGAATAACATTGCTCATTAAATCAAGCCTTTTTTTTGGTTTGTGTTTGTTGGAATTAATCGCAAACTCCACCTCTATTTCTTTCAACATCAATCTTGCCCACCGGCCAAATTCTTTCATTTTTGGCCTGATTTTGTGGTCTAAGCTCCAGCTGTGAAAGTCTTTGAGTTTTGTGATTCTTTTATAGTATTAGCTCCATTAGAACATTTTTACGAGTCTATAAGAGCTCAGCTCTTAGTTCTGTGTAAATAACCATTTATCATTGATTCAATAAATGTTCAGTTTTTCGACAAAGTGTTGTATTTGTGTTCTTGTTCTTTTCTTTAGGATCTAATTGCAAAGTCACTTGTTTTTTTTATTCATATGTGGATAATATTTCTTATGAAATCAAGATTTTTTTGTTCCTATATGTTTGTTGGAATCAATCGCAAACTCCATCTCCACCTCCATCATTATCTATCTTCTACAACAAAGCTTCTTAACACATGACATCTTATGATCCACAAAATTTGGTGGATTTCAATCTTATACGATGTGGAAATCACAGCTACCAATGTTGGCAAGTCACCCCTATAGAAATCCAACCGTACCACCTCACCCAAAACTGAGCCAAAAGGAGGATTCTTGCCCAATGTCCAAATTTTTTCCTTTTTGACCTGATTTTGTCATCGAAGATCTACACTTAAATTCTTTGAGTTGTGTAATTCTTTTCTTTTATTAGACCGTTATTTACGAGTCTTTAAGAGCTCATCTCTTGTTCATTGTAAATCACCATTTATTATTGATTTAATAACACTACAAGAAAAATGCACATTGACAACACAACGATAACGTTAGTATATGCCTATTATAGTGTTTCGATGTTGGACGTGATAGAAGGAGATATAAAACACCCCCCCCCCCCTTCTACAATAACTTTAATTTGTCCTACAATAACAGTGTAGGTAGATATATCATACAAAAACAAGTCTAAACTATTGAGCATGGAAAAATGTAAATACACTAAACCAGAGCTTTAGAAGATGCTTCAAGCCTTCTTGTAAAACTCATTTCACTCCTCCTTTTCGACTTCCTTTGGATTTTTCATCTATTCACACTTCAAAGTTACAAAACAATAATCAAGTGAGCATGTTGAACATCAGAAAGGAAGTAGACAAAACACTCCGTTTAAATTACAAGGCTATTTTAAGATTCAAACCGCAAAAGCTTTGGGAGCTTCTGCAACAAAGCTTCTCGCCACATGATATCTTGTGATCTATAATCATATTTTACTAAGATTGCTTATGAAATCAAGCATTTTTGTTCGTATGTGTTTACTGGAATCAATCGCAAATTCCATCTCCATTTCTATCAACATCTATCTTCTACAACAAATCTTATCGACACATGATATCTGATGATCTATAAGATTTGTTGAATTTCAATCTTATATGATGTGAAAATACAAACCACCAATGTTGGCGAGTCATCCTTACAACATTTCAACCGTACTATCTCACTCAAAACCGAGCCAAAAGCAGAATTCTTGTCCAACGGCCAAACTCTTTCTTTTTTGGCCTGATATTTTCATCAAAGCTCCAATGGCCAAATTCTTTGAGTTTTGTGATTCTTTTCTTTTATTAGCTCCAGTATACCGTTGTTTACAAGTATATAAGAGCTCATCCCTTATTTCATTGTAAATCACTATTTATTATTGATTCAATAAATAATCAGTTTTTCTATAATGTATTGTCTCTGTGTTCTTGTTCTTGTCTTTAGGATTGAAGTTTAAAATCACTATTTCCTAGTTATATGTGGATAAGATTGCTTATGAAATTAAGCCTTTTTGTTCGTATGTGTTTGTTGGAATTAATCTCAAACTCCATCTCCATCTCTATCAACATCTAACACATGATATCTTGTGATCTATCATATATGATGTGGAAACAAGAACCACTAATGTTGGCAAGTCACCCTTACAGCACACTAACCGTACTACCTCACCAAAAACCAAAAACCAAAAACCAGAACCACTAATGTTGTCTTTAGTATCTAAGTGTAAAATCACTTGTTTTCTAGTCATATGTGGATTATATTGCTTATGCAATCAAGCGTTTTTGTTAATTTGTGTTTGTTGGAATCAATCGCAAACTCCATCTCCATATCTATTTACATCTATCGTATGTCATAAAGGTTCTCAACACAGGATAGCTTGTGATCCATAAAATTTGATAGATTTCAATCTTATATGATGTGGAAATCAGTACCTTCAATGCTGGCGAGTCACCCTTACATCACTCCAACCGTACCACTACACCTCACCCAAAACCAAGCCAAAAGGATAATTTTTTCCCAACGGCCAAATTCTTTCCTTTTTTCTTAATTTTGTCATCAAAGCTGCAACAGCCATATTCTTTTCTTTAATTAGCTCCATTAGACCGTTGTTTACGAGTCTATAAGAGCTTAGCTCTTTGTTCATTGTTAATCACCATTTATTATTGATACAATAAATGACAACTTTTTATACAAATTGTGGTCTATGTGTTCTTGTTCTTGTCATAAGGATCTAAGCGTAAAATCACTTGTCTTCTAATCATATGTGGGTAATGTTTATGAAACAAATACTTTTCGTTCATATGTGTTTGTTGGAATCAATCACAAACTCCATCTCCATCTCTATCAACATCTATTTTCCGTCATAAAGCTTCTCAACACATGATATCTTGTGATCCATAAGATTTGGTGGATATCAATCTTATATGATGTGAAAATCTGAATCACCAATGTTGGCGAGTCACCATTAAAGCACTCCAACCATACCACCTCACCCAAAATCGAGCCAAAAGGAGTCTTTTTTCCCAACGGTCAAAGTCTTTCCTTTTTGGCCTGATTTTATCATCAAATCTGCAACATCCTAATTATTTGAATTTTGTGATAATTTTCTTTAATTAGCTCCATTAGAGTGCTGTTTACGAGTTTATAAGAGGTCCGCTCTTAGTTCATTGTAAATCACCATTTATTATTAATTCAATAGATGATCAGTTTTGCTACGAAGTGTTGTCTTTGTGTTCTTGTGTTTGTCTTTAGGAGCTAAGTGTAAAATCACATGTTTTCTAGTCATATGTTAATAAGATTGCTTATGAAATCAAGCATTTTTGTTCGTATGTGTTGTTGGAATCAATCGCAAACTCCATCTCCATCTCTATCAACATCTATATTCTGCAACAAAGCTTCTCGACACATGATATCTTGTGATAAATAAGATTTGGTGACTTGTAATCAATAAGATTTGGTGAACTGCAATCTTACATGATGTGGAAATAAGAACCACCAATGTTGGGTAGTCATCCTTACAGCATTCCAACCGTACCACCTCACCCAAAACCGAGACAAATGGAGAATTATTTTCCAACGACCAAATTCTTTCCTTTTTGGCCTGATTTTGTCATCGAAGCTCCAACGACCAAATTCTTTGAGTTTTGTGATTTTTTTCTTTTATTAGCTCCATTAGACTGTTCTTTACGAGCTTACGAGTTTATAATCACTATTTATTAATGATTCAATAAATGATTAGCTTTTCTACAAATTGTTGTCTTTGTGTTCTTATTCTTGTCCCAAGGATCTAAGCGTAAAATTACCTTTTCTAGTCATATTTGGGTAGTATTACTTACAAATTCAAGACTTTTTGTTCATATGTGTTTGTTGGAATCAATTGTAAATTCCATCTCCATATCTATCAACATCTATCTTTCGTCAAAACGTTTCTCAACACATGATATCTTGTGATACATAAGATTTGGTGGACTTCAATCTTATATGATGTGGAAATCAGAACCACCAATGTTGGCAAATAACCCTTATAGCAGTCCAACCGTACCACCTCAACCCAAACCGACCCAAAAAGAGGATTCTTTCCTAACGGCCAAATTATTTCCTTTTTGACCAGAATTTATCATCAAAGCTGGAATGGCCTAATTATTTGAGTTTCGCTATTCTTTTCTTTTATTAGCTCCACTAGACCGTTGGTTACCAATATATAATAGCTTAGCTCTTAGTTCATTGCAAATCACCATTTATTATTAATTCAATAAATGATCAGTTTTTCTACAATGTGTTTTCTTTGTGTTCTTGTTCTTGTCTTTAGGATCTAAGTGTAAAATCACTTTTTCTAGTCATATATTGAAAAGATTGCTTATGAAATCAAGCCTTTTTGTTCGTATGTGTTTTTTGGAATCAATCGCAAACTCCTCCTCCATGTCTATCAACATCTACCTTCTACAACAAAGCTTCTCGACACATGATATCTTGTGATTAATAAGATTTGGTGAATTTCAATATTATATGATGTGGAAATAAGAACCACCAATGTTGGGTAGTCATCCTTACAGCATTCCAACCGTACCACCTCACCGATAAGGAGGATCTTTCCTTTTTGGCCTGATTTTGTCATCAAGGCTATAACGGCAAAAGTCTTTGAGTTTTTGTAATTCTTTTCTTTTATAGCTATATTAGACCCTTTTTACAACTCTATAAGAGCTCAGCGCATTGTTCATTTAAATACCCATTTATCCATTATTCAAAAAATATTTAGTACTTCTACAAAGTGTTGTCTTTGTGTTCTTGTTTTAGTCTTTAGGATCTAAGTGTAAACTAATTTGTTTCCTAGACATATGTTGATAATATTCCTTATGAAATCAAGCCTTTTTGTTTGTTTGTGTTTGGTGGTATCAATCGAAAACTCCATCAACATCTATAGTCTGCCATAAAGTTTCTCAACACATTAAATCTTGTGATCCATAAGATTTGGTAGATTTCAATCTTATATGATGTGGAAATCAGAACCACCAATGTTGGTGACTCATCCTTAGAGCATTCCAACCGTACCACCTCACCAAAAGCTTAGCCAAAAGGAGGATTCTTGCTCGACAACCATATTTCTTTTCCATTTTGGCCTGATTTTGTCATCAAAGCTCCAAAGGCCAAATACATTGAGTTTTGTAATTCTTTTCTTTCATTAGCTCCATTAGAGGGTTTTTACGGGTGTATAAAAGTTCATCTTTTAGTTCATTGTAAATCACCATTTATTATTGATTCAATAAATGATTAATTTTTCTACAAAGTGTTGTCTTTGTGCTCTCGTTCTTGTGTATAAGATCTAAGTGTAAAATCACTTGTTTTCTAGTCATATGTGGAAATTAATTCTTATGAAATCAAGCCATTTTGTTTGTTTGTGTTTGGTGGAATCAATCGCAAACTCCATCTCCATCTTTATCAACATCTATCGTCCGCCTATAAAACTTCTAAACACATGATATCTTGTGATCCATGAGATTTGGTGATTTTTAATCTTATATGATGTGGAAATCAGAACCACCAATGTTGGCGAGTCACCTTACCGCACTCCAACCGTACCACCTCACCCCAACCGAGCCAAAAGGAGAATTCTTTCCCAACATCCAAATTTTTTCCTTTCCGGCCTGATTTTGTCATCAGAGCTCCAACGACTAATTTCTTTGAGTTTTGTGATTCTTTTCTTTTATTAGCTCTACTAAACCGTTGGTTCCGAGTATATAATAGCTTAGCTCTTAGTTCATTATAAATCACCATTTATTATTGATTCAATAAATGATAAGTTTTTCTACAAAGTGTTGTCTTTGTTTTCTTGATCTTGTCTTTAGGATCTAAGTTTAAAGTAACTTGTTTTCTAGTCATATGTGGATAATATTGCTTATCAAATCAAGCCATTTTGTTTGTTATTGTTTGGTAGAATCAGTTGTATCTCCATCTCCATTAACATCTATCGTCCGCCATAAAGCTTCTTAACTCATGATATCTTGTGATCCATAAGATTTGGTGCATTTCAATCTTATATGATGTAGAAATCAGAACCACCAATGTTGGTGAGTTAACCTTACAGCACTCTAACTGTACCACCTCACCGAAAACAGAGCCAAAAGGAGGATTCTTTCCCAACGACCAAATTCTTTCTATTTTAGCCTAATATTGTTATCAAAGCTCCATCAACCAAATACTTTAAGTTTTGTGATTCTTTTCTTTCATTAGCTCCATTAGACCGTTTTTACGAGACTGTAAATCTCATATCTTAGTTCATTGTAAATCACCTTTTAATATTGATTCAATAAGTAATCAGTTTTCCTACAAAGTGGTCTTTGTGTTCTTGTTCTTGTCTTTAGGATCTAAGTGTAAAATCATTTGTTTTCAAGTGGTATGTTGATAAGATATATGAAATCAACATCTATCTTTTACAACAAAGCTTCTCAACACAAGATATCTTGTGATCCATAAGATTTTATGAATGTCAATCTTATATGATATGGAAATAAGAACCACCAAAGTTGGCGAGTCACCCTTACAGCACTCATGTCATACCACATCACCCAAAACCGAGAAAAAAGGAGGTTTCTGGCTAAACGACCAAATTCCTTCCTTTTTGGCTTGATTTTTTCATCAAAGCTCCAAAGGCCAAATTGAGTTTTGTGTTTCTTTCTTTGATTAACTCCATCTCCAGCTGCATCAACATCCATCTTCCGCAACAATGCTTCTCAACACATGATATCTTGTGATCCATAAGATTTGGTGAATATCAATAATATGATATGGAAACTAGAACCATCAATGTTGGTGAGTCATCCTTACAGCAGTCCAGCCGTACAACCTCACCCAAAATTGAACCAAAAAGAAGATTCTTGCTCAACGACTAAATCTTTTTTTCTTTTTTACCTGCTTTTGTAATCAAAGCTCTAACGGCCAAATTCTTTGAGTTTTGTGATTCTTTTTTTTACTAGCTCCGTAAGACCGTTATTGAAGAGTCTATAAGAGCTCCACTCTTAGTTCATTGTAAATCACCATTTATTATTAATTCAATAAATAATCAATTTTTCTACAATGTGTTGTCTTTGTGTTTTTGTTCTTGTCTTTCGGATCTAAGTGTAAAATCACTTGTTTTCTACTCATATGTTGATGAGATTTCTAATCAAATCAAGCAATTTTGTTTGTATGGGTTTTTTGGAATCAATCGCAAACTCCTCCTCCATCTCTATCAACATCTATCTTCTAAAACAAAGCTTCTCGACACATGATATCTTGTGATCAATAAGATTTGGTGAATTTCAATCTTATATGATGTGGAAATAAGAACCACCAATTTGGGATAGTCATGCTTACAGCATTCCAACCGTACCACCTCACCCAAAAGGAGGATTCTTTGCCTACAACCAAATTTTGTCCTTTTTGGCCTGATTTTGTCATCAAAGCTACAACGGCCAAAATCTTTGAGTTTTGTAATTCTTTTCTTTTATTAGCTCTATTATACCGTTGTTTACGACACTATAAGAGCTCAGCGTTTTGTTCATTTAAATACCCATTTATCATTGATTCAAAATTTGTTCAGTACTTTTACAAAGTGTAGTCTTTGTGTTCTTGTTTTAGTCTTTAAGATCTAAGTGCAAAATAATTTTTTCTCATATGTTGATAATATTTCTTATGAAATCAAGCATTTTTGTTTGTTTTTGTTTGGGTGGAATCAATCCCAAACTCTATCACCATCTATCGTCTGCCATAAAGCTTATCAACACATGAAATCTTGTGATCCATAAGATTTGGTGGATTTCAATCTTATATGATGTGGAAATCAGAACTACCATTGTTGACGACTCATCCTTACAGCAATTCAACCGTACAACCTCACCCAAAACTTAGCCAAACGGAGGCTTCTTGCTCAACAACCAGATTCTTTTCCTTTTTGGCCTCATTTTTTCAGCAAAGCTCCAAAGGCCAAATACTTTCAGTTTTGTGATTCTTTTCTTTCATTAGCTCCATTAGAGGGTTTTTACGGGTGTATAAAAGTTGAGCTCTTAGTTCATTGTAAATCACCATTAATTATTGATTCAATAAATGATTAGTTTTAAAAAAAAAGTGTTTTCTTTGTGCTCTCGTTCTTGTGTATAGGATCTAAGTGTAAAATCATTTGTTTTATAGTCATATGTGGATATTATTGCTTATGAAATCAAGCAATTTTGTTTGTTTGAGTTTGGTGGAATCAACCGCAAACTCCATCTCCATCTTTATCAACATCTATCGTCCGCCCATAAAGCTTCTCAACACATGATATATTGTGATCCATAAGATTTGGTGATTTTCAATCTTATATGATGTGGAAATCAGAACCACCAATGTTGGCAAGTCACCCTTACAACACTCCAACCGTACCACCTCACCCAAAACTGAACCAAAAGGGGAATTCTTTTCCAACATCCAAATTCTTTTCTTTTTTGCTTGATTTTATCATCAGAGCTCTAACAACCAAATTCTTTGAGTTTTTGGGATTCTTTTCTTTTATTAGCTCCACTAGACCGTTGGTTATGAATATATAATAGCTTAGCTCTTAGTTCATTGTAAATCACCATTTATTATTAATTCAATAAATGATAAGTTTTTCTACAATATGTTGTCTTTGTGTTCTTGTTCTTTTCTTTAGGATCTAAGTGTAAAATAAATTGTTTTCTAGTCATATGTGGATAATATTGCTTATGAAATCAAGCCATTTTGTTTGTTATTGTTTGGTAGAATCAGTCGTATGTCCATCTCCATCAACATCTATCGTCCGCCATAAAGCTTCTCAACACATGATATCTTGTGATCCATAAGATTTGGTGCATTTCAATCTTATATTATGTAGAAATCAAAACCACCAATGTTGGCGAGTCACCCTTACAACACTCCAACCATACCACCTCACAGAAAACCGAGCCAAAAGGAGGATTCTTTCCCAAATACATTAACTTTTGTGATTCAATTCTTTCATTAGCTCCATTAGACCGTTGTTTACGAGTCTGTAAAATCTCATCTCTTAGTTCATTGTAAATCACTTTTTAATATTGATTTAATAAATGATCAGTTTTCCTACAAAGTGTTATCTTTGCGTTCTTGTTCGTGTCTTTAGGATCTAATTGTAAAATCATTTGTTTTCTAGTGATATGTTGATAAGATATATGAAATCAACGCTTTTTGTTCGTATGTGTTGTTGGAATCAATAGCAAACTTCATCTCCATCTCTATCAACATCTATCCTTTGCAACAAAGTTTCTCAACACATGATATCTTGTGATCTATAAGATTTTATGAATTTCAATCTTATATGATGTGCAAATAAGAAACACCAATGTTGGCGACACACCGTTACATCATTAATGTAGTACCACCTCACCCAAAACCGAGCAAAAAAGAGGTTTCTTGCTCCACGACCAAATTCCTTCCTTTTTGGCTTGATTTTGTCATCAAAGCTCCAATGACCAAATTAAGTTTTGTGTTTCTTTTTTTTTTATTAACTCCATCTCCAGTGGCATCAACATCCATCTTCCGCAACAATGCTTCTCAACACATGATATCTTGTGATCCATAATTTTTTTTTTGAATTTCAGTATTATGATGTGGAAACCAGAACCATCAATGTTGGCGAGTCATCCTTACAGCACTCCATCTGTACCACCTCACCCAAAACTGAGCCAAAAGGAGGATTCTTGCTCAACGGCTAAATTATCTTTCTTTTATTAACTTTATTAGGAGTCTATAAGGGCTCAACTCTTTGTTCATTGTACAAAGTATTGCTTTGTGCTATTGTTCTTTTCTTTAGGATCTAAGTTTTCTAGTCATATTTTGATAATATTGCTTATGAAATCAAGCCTTTTTATTCACATGTGTTTGTTGGAAACAATCGCAAACTTCATCTCCATCTATATCAACATCTATTTTCCGCAACAAAGCTTCTCAACACATGATATATTTAAATCCATAAGATTTGGTGTATTTCAATCTTATATGATGTGGGAATCAAAACCACCAATGTTGTCGAGTCATCCTTACAACAGTCCGATCGTACCACCTCACCTAAAACTGAGTCAAAAGGAGAATTCTTTCCCAATGGGCAATTTCTATTTTCTTTTTGGCCTGATTTTGTCATCAAAGCTCCAACAGCCAAATTCTTTTATTAGCTCTATTAGACCATTGTTTAGGATTCTATAGTAGCTCAGCTCTTTGTTCATTGTAAATCACCTTTTACTATTGAATCTATAAATGATCAGTTTTTCTACAGAGTATTGCCTTTGTGTTATTGTTCTTTTCTTTATGATCAAAGTGTAAAATCACTTGTTTTCTCGTCATATTTTGATAAGATTTCTTATGAAATCAAGTCTTTTTATTCACATGTGTTTGTTGGAAACAATCGCAAACTTCATCTCCATCTATATCAATATCTATCTTTCGCCACAAAGCTTCTCAACACATGATATAATTAAATCCATAAGATTTGGTGAATTTCAATCTTATATGACGTGGGAATCAGAACCACCAATGTTGGCGAGTCATACAACACTCCAATCGTCACACCTCACCAAATACCGAGCCAAAATGAGGATTTTTGCTCAACAGAAAAATTGTTTCCTTTTTGGTCTTATTTTGTCATCAAACGTACAACGGCATAATTCTTTGAGTTTATTTGTAATTCTTTTCTTTTATTAGGTTTACTAGACTGTTGTTTACGAGTCTATAAGAGCTCAGTGCTTTGTTCATTGTATATACCCATTTATCATTGAATGTTAAATACTTCTACAAAGTGTTATCTTTGTGTTCTTGTTTTTGTCTTTAGGATGTAAGTGTAAAATAACTTGTTTTCTAGTCATATGTGGATAATATTGCTTATAAAATCAAACCTTTTTGTTTGTTTGTGTTTGGTACAATCAATCGCAAACACTATCAACATCTATCGTCTGCTATAAAGCTTCTCAACACATAAAATCTTGTGATCAATAAGATTTGGTTGATTTCAATCTTATATGATGTGGAAATTAGGACCACCAATGTTGGTGAGTCATCCTTATAGCACTCCAACTGTACCACCTCACCCAAACCCGAGACAAATGGAGGATTCTTTCTCAATGGCCATATTCTTTTTCTTTTAGGCCTCATTTTTTCATCAAAGCTCCAATGGCCAAATTCTTTGAGTTTTGTGATTCTTTTCTTTTAAAGGGTCCATGCACTACAAGAAAAAACCTAATTTCCTACAGTCAAAATCGTAAGAAAATGGTAGGAAACAACTATTTCCTACCGTTTTCCTAAAAAGTTTGTTCATATGAAATGTCCCGTAAGAAATTGAGAATCGTAGGATTTTTGTAGGAATTTTCCTACGAAATAAAGTTGGTAGGAAGTTTCGTAAAAAATTGTCGTAGGAAAGTGGAAGGAATTTTTTGACCGATTTCCTACGAATCTTTTGATAGGAAAATATTTCCTACGATATTCCTATGAGCTTAATAAAAAATAAATATTTTAATTTGTTTTCAATAGTTATATTTATTTCAAAAATAAAATAAAAATATTTAGAAAATAACTATTAATTATTAATCTGAATAATATATATATATATATATAATGAAATTGTTTTACAAAATAGATAAATTACAAGAAACTTCTAATTACAAAATATACAAATAGGAAACTATTAAGATCTAAACTTCCACCAATCTAGCAACGCTTCTCTTTCTTATCTCTTGGTAGCTTTCCTTTCTTCTTTTTCTTAGAGAACCTTGCAAGAACCTTTCTTCTTTTTTTATCTCTTGGCGATAGTTCATAGTCTCCTGTGTTCCTTGCAAGAACCTTCACATGACCACATGAGTTTTTGCAGCTTATCACCACTCCGGGAAATTTCTGAGTTTCCAAACTGTTTGCCCCAATGCTTATGAAACCCGTCAAATCAACCTGCAAATTTACATCCATTATCCGCAAAAAGAGACTGTAATTTCAGATTAAAAACATTTGAAAACTTAGTTATCGTCCTACATCTATATGTAAAGAAGCAACTGTAACAGCAAGCTCAAAACTTCAGGTCACGGCACCACAAACATTTGCATATATCTAACAGTAGATGATATATCATGGTTTTTACCCACTTTCAACCATGATATAAGTCCTTTCTCTGAGTCTTTTTACTAGTTTTAGAGTCTTTCAGGTTCTTTTCAAGATGTAGGCACATCTGGAGCTAGATTGGATTTATGGAAGCTTTTGAAGCATATTGGATCTGAAGCAGTTCGGAGAACTGAAGCTCAACATCGATCGACACCTGAGGAGCATCGATCGACACCATTCGTTTGGAAGAGACACGATTAAAGATCCCAATATCGATCGATACCATTTACAGTATCGGTCGATACCAGTAATCAGAACGCGCATCAAGACCCGAAGATAAACAAGAGGTTTTCCTTATTTTTCGGATAGACTCCTAAACATGTTTTAGGTATTTAATTAGGCTTTTCAGCCTCCAAAACTTACACTTGATTTTCGGGAGATAGAGTATTCTACAATTGAGTTTTTGGGAGAAGAACCTTGAACCCTCTTTGTATTCTTACTCTATTTTACTTTATGATATCTATTTATTTCATGATGTTTGTCTCATTCACCATGTCTGAGTAGATTCCCTGTTAGGTTTAGGGTTGTTTAAAGGTAATTGATGAATTATTAGATCTGATTTACTTGTTAGGGAATTTCTATAGAGCTTTTCACCTAGACTTGAGATTAATGCTTATTCTAGCCTCGCGAACTAGAATCTGATGTTAGGCTGATTAATTGACACGAAAGTGTGATTAGTTTCCTGAACTAGTGTTTGGTGAGCAAAAGACCTACTCGCAAAGAAATTTGGTTTAGGATTTTGTGAACAATTGAACTTGACCATTAATGCTTGTTTGAATTTATAGAATTTGCAAAGAAATTTGGAATTTCTAAGTTTAGAATAGATAGTCTCTGCAACGACAGTTGGTTTACTTTAAATATGGTTTCAAGTTCAAGAGCGGAGCTTAATTCATTCCTGACATTTGATTTGATTGACAATTCTGATTTGCCTGCAAACTTCCCTAAGCCTAGCGTCTTTTCCCATTGAATTACTACTTTGTTTTAATTGCCTATTACTTTAATTACATTCATTTCGCTTAGCTTAATTCATATTCTGGAATCTATTGAGTGAACATCTTGAGTCTTTGTGGTTCGACCCCTAGAATACTACAGCTACTGCTTAAATACTTTAGGGTATTATATTTGAGCATATCAAATTTTGGCGCCGTTGCCGGGGACTCTAATTTCACCATTAGATTACGGTTTAGAATTTCGACTAAGTTGTTGAGCATCGATCGATACTCGTTATTAATTTCTGTCACTTACGTGATTTGATTTCTGTGTTTCAGGTGTATGCAGCATCGAGAGACCAGAAGAAGCAAGAACAAGCAGTTGATCAATCTATCTAACAAAGAGCTAGCTAAATTAGAGCGCACGATCAGAAAGCAAAAGAAACAAGCTGAGAGAAACATCCGATTGTGCTCGCTCGTGATAAAGATGGGCTTGAAGAAAACCTATTCTCCCAAACAGCTCGTCGATCTTGCTGGAGACGACGACGATGAGAATCCTGGAATTGCCCCAGTATCGATCGACACACCCCACAATATCGATCGATACCACTCAACATTAATCGGTTGCAAAACCACAGGCATCGATCGACACCCCCCCCAGTGTCGATCGATACCAGTCCAAGAGCCAAACAGAAGCAAACTACAGGACAGGTCGGGAGAGTCTATGTACAAAAATCTTTTCCCTCGACCCCCTGCCAAGTCTAAGAAGGAGATAGAAGAGGCTAGACGCAGAGCAATGATAGAAAAGTTGGTTGTTGAACTCCCGTTCGTAGATGCTATCATGACTGCACCGGCTTTCAGAAGGTACATCAAGAGGATGGTGTCAAGCAATGTGAACCTTGAGGAAGGGGTACTGAGAATCACCCACGAAGTGCAGTGCAATTCTTCTCAACAAGATTCCAGAGAAATTACCAGACCCTGGAAGTTTTGTACTAGATTGCAAAATCTTCACTGAGAGGTTCGAACGTTCCCTTTGCGATATGGGTTCTAGTTTAAACCTCATGCCGTATTCAGTAGCTAAGAGAATGGGGATGACAGACTTCACACCTACTAGGATTCCCTGATTCTTGCTGACCGCTCTGTGCGATTTCTCGAAGGATTGCTTGAGGACGTTCCGATTACGATTGGGAACTGCTTGGTCCCAACTGATTTCATTGTCCTCGAGTATGATGCTGAACCAAGGGATCCACTGATTTTGGGCAGGCCTTTCCTAGCTACAGCTGGCGCCCTAATCGACTGCAAGAATGGGAGAATATCCCTCAACATTGGTGATCTGATTATGACCTTTAACATGGAAAAGATGATGAAGAAACCAACCATAGATGGCCAGACATTCTTCATCGAACACTTCAGTGAGTTATCAGATGAGTACTTCATGAGATTACATCTTGAGAACCCCTTGGAGAGAGTGTTGGTTGCTCAGCTAAGACAGAGATAGTCCCACTGAGGTTGCTGCTGTCTATGCACGATCCTTGACAAAAATGTTGAAGCATCGATCAATACTACAGAGAGCATCGATCGACACCACTTTTTCTTCCCAAAGAGCTGGTTGTTTCTCGTGCCAGATCCGATTCTTTAATTTGAGCGATTGGAGTGAGGAGAAGCTCCTAAGCTCGATCTTAAGCCACTCCCATCTAGTTTGAGGTATGTGTTTCTTGGCCCTAACTCTACATACCTAGTGAATGTAAATTCTTCTTTGAACAAGCAGAGGTCGCCTTACTGCTGAGCAAGCTGCGCAAGTATCGCAAAGCTCTCGGTTATTCTCTTGATGATATTTTTTGTATATCACCAGATCTGTCATGCATCGGATTCACTGGGGGACGAATCGAAAGCTTCGATCGAGCATCAGAGGAGGCTTAACCCGAATCTGAAAGAAGTGGTAAAGAAAGAGATCTTGAAACTTCTGGAAGTAGGAGTCATCTATGCCATATCTGACAGCAGTTGGGTCAGTCCAGTTCATGTTGTTCCTAAGAAAGGAGGATTTACAGTGGTAAAGAATGAGAAAGATGAGATGATTCCAACAAGAACAATCAACGGGCATCAAATGTGTATCGATTACAGGAAGCTAAATGCGACGACAAGGAAAGATCATTTCCCATTGCCATTCATTGATCAAATGCTGGAGAGGTTGGCAAGACACCCATACTATTGCTTCCTCGATTAATACTCAGGCTTTTTCCAGATCCCTATACATACATATGATCAGGAGAAGACGACGTTCACTTGTCCCTACGGCACGTTCGCATATAGGAGGATGCCGTTTGGGTTGTGTAATGCTCCAGCCACATTTCAGAGATGTATGATGTCCATTTTTTCAGATATGATCGAGGACTTCATGGAGGTCTTTATGGATGATTTTTCTATTTATGGATCTTCATTTAAGGGATGCCTGTACAACTTATGCAAGGTACTTCAGCGCTGCAAAGAGAAACATCTGGTTTTGAACTGGGAGAAGTGTCACTTTATGGTTCAAGACGGTATTGTTCTGGGACACAAGGTTTCTAAGGCTGGATTGAAGTTGATAAGGCTAAGATTCAGGTCATGACAAGCCTCCTGCCACCTACATCTGTGAAAGACATTCGGAGTTTCCTTGGTCAAGCCGGGTTATATCGCAGATTCATTCAAGATTTCTCAAAGTTAGCCCGTCCACTCACTGCTCTTCTATGTAAGGATGTCACCTTCGATTTTACACCAGAGTGTCTCGTCGCGTTCGAAAATATCAAGAAGGCGTTGGTTACTGCTCCTATTGTTCAGCCACCAGATTGGAACCTCCCTTTTGAGATCATGTGTGATGCGAGCGACTTTGCAATTGGATCAGTTCTGGGACAAAGGAAAGTCAAGAAACTTCATGTCATATATTACGCCAGCAGAACACTGGATGACGCTCAAAAGAACTACAGTACCACAAAAAAGGAATTACTTAATAATGTGTTCTCTTTAGAAAAATTAAGTTCATATCTGATAGAAAGAAAGGTAATAGTACATACAAACCATGCTGCTCTTAAGTACCTGTTGCAGAATAAGGATTTGAAACCTCTTTTGTCGATGGGTTCTATTGCTCCAAGGGTTCGACATCGAGATCAGAGATAAGAAAGGAGTGGAGAATGGAGTTGCAGACCATCTCTCACGAATGAAGATCAGTGATGACGTCCCCATTGATGATTCCCTGCCTGAGGAGAAAATCTACTTCATTGAGACTAGATGTCGACACAACTCTGACTCGATTTTGCCACTACAAAAGACAAGCATCGATCGACACTCCAGAAGCATCGATTGATACCCTCACGAATTGCTGCAATCAGTTCAAGATGCAAGCATCGATCGACACCCCTATGGTATCGATCGATACTGTCCATTTTTCACTACTGCTTCGTCTGTAGATCAGTCTGATACAAAGGAATCTTTGGCTGCCACTTCTCCTGCTGAACCTTGGTTTGCTGACATAGCCAATTACCTTGCTGCTGACTACGAACCAAAGCATCTCAAGAATTATGCCAAGAAGAAGTTTATGAGAGATGTGAGACGTTACTTTTGGGATGAACCATATCTGTACAAGCACTGTTCTGATGGGATTTACAGAAGGTGTATAGCTGAATCCGAGGTGCCAGAAATTCTGTTTCATTGCCATGGATCCGAGTATGCTGGGCATTTCGCCACATTCAAAATTGTTTCTAAGGTCCTGCAAGCTGGTTTCTGGTGGCCTACGCTGTTTAAGGACGATCACGCCTATATCTCACATTGTGATGTCTGTCAGAGAAGAGGGAAGATCAGCAAACGACACGAAATGTCACAGAATTTCATACTTGAAGTCGAAGTCTTTGACTGCTGGGGTATTGATTTTATGGGACCATTTCCTCCATCGCGACAGAACAAATACATATTGGTTGTCGTCGATTACGTCTCTAAGTGGGTAGAAGCAATTGCTAGTCCTACCAACGATTCTGCCGTGGTCCTGAAACTGTTCAAGACCATTATCTTCCCTCGTTTTGGAGTACCCAGAGTTGTCATAAGTGATGGTGGTACTCACTTCATCAACAAGATCTTCGAGAACCTACTGAGAAAGTATGGCGTACACCACCGCGTCGCCACACCATATCACCCTCAGACCAGTGGACAAGTAGAGGTCTCCAACAGACAGATCAAAGAGATTTTGGAGAAGACAGTTGGCACTACACGAAAGGATTGGGCGCTGAAACTCGACGACGCTCTTTGGGCTTACCGGACCGCGTTCAAGACACCACTTGGCACCACGCCATTCTATTTGCTGTATGGGAAAGCATGTCATCTTTCGGTTGAGATCGAGCACAAGGCAGCTTGGGCTACCAAACTGATGAATTTCGACATCAAATCTGCTGCTCAAAGGCGATTGGTTTAACTGAATGAATTGGATGAGATCAGACACTTCGCCTATGAGAACTCTAAACTGTAAAGGAGAGGACCAAAGTCTATCACGACAAGAAAATCCTTTCTCGCCACTTTGAACCAAACGACCAGGTACTCCTGTAAAACTCTCGTTTACAATTGTTTCCTGGGAAATTGCGTTCTCGTTGGTCAGGACCCTTCACAATCAAGAAAGTCCGCCCACACGGCGCAGTCGTGTTGCTGAATGCTGAAGGAAAGGAGTTCACTGTCAATGGACAGCGGGTGAAACATTACTGGGCAAAAGCCACCATCCCAGATGGCCACATAGTGCCTCTAGCTGAGCCGCCAGCTGCCTAACTACTCTCCATGTCAAGCTAACGACATTAAACAAGCGTTTGGTGGGAGGCAACCCACTGGTGAGTCTGTGCATAGGTTTTTGTTTTGATTTTTCGTTTTTGTTTTTGTCTTGTGTCTTCACGTGAACCAGGTCCAGACCACGAGCATCGATCGACACCATTGGAGTATCGATCGATACCGTGACCAAAGAAGAAATGTGCTGTTACGATGCGAGTATCGATCGATACCACTTACTTTATCGATCGATACCCAGTATCCAGGTAACTCATCTATAAAACCCTCGAGTTTTCTTCTTCATTATCTCATCTCCCCCATCGATCGACGCCGCTCTCTCTCTCTCTCTCACTCTTTCACCAATTCTTCAATTCTTCATCATTCTCTTCGATTCTAAACTCTATTCCACTCGGATTTTTGCCCACATTGTCATTCCATTACTCATTCCTTCGATCTACAAGGTAATGTACTCGATTTCCATCGTTTTAGACTCAATGGAAGATTCGGTTTTGGTTTGTTCTTATTATGGAGTTTTTTGTTCCATGCCGTGTCTTCTTTCACTCTAGGGGAATGGAATTGCTATGATAGGAATAGAATGGACATGAAAGGGATGGAGTAAAATGAGAAATTCGTTTTTAGGTTGATAGAGTTGGATTGCGATGCCTCTGTGAAGAAACTTCTGTGATTATGTCCCGAGTATCGATCGATACCCTCTTGGTATCGGTCGATACATGTGCCTATCTATTACGTATGCTGAATTGCATTCTGTTTTCATTTTGATTCTTCTCAGATGGCTCTCCGCAAGAAGGCACGACAGGATGACGCCTCCGGTTTCAATCCTCCACGCCGCGAGTTCAGTCTTCAGGACGAGGTGGAAGCGTTATGTGGATCGTTCTGGCATGCCGGAGTGATCACAGCTTGTCTGACCAGAGATCGCTACAGGGTCCTGAAAGGTGGTTTCACAGACAACAATGGTCCTCAGAGCTTCATTGAGGTCCACATTAGTGACCTGAGGGCTGCGCCAAGACGTCCGCCATGTCCTTCTGCCCCTGTTTCTATTGCTAGGCCTCCCTGGCCTAAGTTGGAGGGGAAGAGGATCATTTCGCGACGTGATTGGGCAGGTTTTCCTAAGGAGGAAACCAAGAGCGAGGCCTGCATCTATAGGCCCATAGCCGAAGAGTGGGACGACTACGACACTCTGTTTTACAACAAGTGGCTGCGCGTTATCATCCTCCCTACACGCTTCATTGATCTTCACGCTATGCGCCATCTGGGTATAGACGTGGAGCTCTCAGACATGCTGGAGAAGATTGGTCTGGGGACGTTGTACTCACGGCAGTATGACCTTTATCCTGACCTCGTTTGCCAGTTCCTCGCCACAGCTCGGGTCTACTACAGAGACAAGGTTCACCGCAATGCTCTAGAGGGCACTTTGACCTTTCTGATTCGTGGGATCCGCTACAGGCTGCCAATCCATGATCTCTGCGACATCTACGGTTTCGACCGCGATCTTCAGCAGGTAGCTCTGCCTCCTCAATTTCATGATGTGCAGGCTTTCTGGCGACACATTGGTCTTGAAGCCTACCACTCCAAGACCACAACACAGATAGACGTCCGCCATCCGACTTTGCGTTGCATTGTTCGCATTCTGAGCACCACTCTACTCTGCAAGATGGAGCCGAACAAGCTGAGGATCTCAGAGATGATCTTACTGTACAAGGCAGTTGGCGAACTCATTCTTGGGGATAGGTATGAGTGGCCCGAGTTGAACCTCGCAGTCAACATAAGCGCTCTCTTTGCCCACCATTTGGTCTCTCTGAAGACCAAACCCTTCTCTGGCCGCAACTACGCCACAGCGCGGAAGACCGAGTCAGTCGGCAGCCTCCTCACTCCTATCTTCGAGCATTTTGGCATCTCCACTTCAGCGTGTTCGATTGTCACAGCTCGTTCTCTGATGGATGAGCAGCATATGCATCACATGCGTTGGCTGAAGCCAACTCGTCGCTGGTGCCTACCCACGACAGACGGAGAGCTCTTTGTGCAGCTCCCCAACCGCACTCTGACCCGCATCGGCGATGACCCTTCTCAGCTGCATTTCGATCCAGATCCGAGTCTGCTCTCAGTTGCTCCGTCCACGCGTGTCCGCGCTCCACACCATCTCCCATCCACTCCTGTCGTCGGTGATATATCATGGTTTCTACCCGTTTTTAGCCATGATATATGTCTTGTTTTCAGAGTCCTTCTAGTGTTTTTGTAGTCTTTTTGAGTCTTTTCAGGTTTTGGCACGTTTGGAGTATAATTGGAGATATTGGAGCATTCTGGAGTTTGTTTTTGGCATTCGTTGAATAACTTACCACCGTTGGATTGAGCTCAAATTTGGATACAAGATAGATCAATGGATTAGCTTTGATTTGGAATTGGTTTGAGGCCATTCTAACGGTGCGATCAAAAGTTATGACAGTTTTCGTGAAGACAGTCCAGTCTGGCGAAGCACAGAGTCCTGGTATCGACCGACACCAACCTGGTATCGATCGATACCGACTGCAGAAAAGGAAACACGTGACTTTACAAGTCTGAAGAGTCTGCAACTTGGGCCAAAAGATTCTATTATTTACAATTAAGCCCAGAACGTGTTTTAGCATTATATTTAGGGTTTTTAGCCACTTTTTGGCAGACTAGATTTTATTCATTATTCGNGATTTCGAGGGGAAAAAGCAGAATGGTAATGCTGATGGGTTGCAGATCGCTGAGGTACATGCCAAGCTGGATTCAGTTCACAGTCTGTTATTGGGTAAGAAGCAAAAGGCAGTGCACTTTGCTGAAGAGGTAAAGAACATCAAAGAGGGTGAAGCAGAGGATGTCAACTACATAGGTGGTAATGGATTTCAGAATTCGTACAACCGCGGCTTCAATAACAACTCTCAGAGAGAAGGGTTTCAATCTGGCTTCAAGTCTGCAAACTTTGGAGCAAACTGCTATGCAAAGAAGCCATTTCAGAACAGTGAGTACACTCGCACCTATGGGAATTCGTCTTACCAGACTCCACCTCCCAAGACTCAGGAAAGCAAAGTTGAGACTATGCTTGAACAGATTCTTGAGGGGTAGCAGAAGATGACTGTCGACTTTAACGGGAAGATGGATGCCTTATACACTGATCTGAACGGGAAAATTGAGGCCTTGAACATACATCATAAGAAATTGGAAACCCAGATTGCTCAGACGGTAGAAACTGTTAAGAGACAGGATGGTTTCCTACCGGGAAAGACGGTGAATCCCAGAGAGCACGTTAATGCCATTACTGTGAGAAGTGGAAGAGAGCTCACTCCAAGCTTGAAGAACACCTACTCTCCCGAGCAGCTCATCGATCTTGTTGCAGATGACAACGACGAGATTCCTGAAATTGCCCCAGTATCGATCGATACTCCTCCAGTATCGATCGATACCCCTCAACATCGATCGTTGCCTGTTCAAAGTTCTACAGGATTGGTTACAAAACCACAAGCATCGATCGATACCCCCTCGGTATCGATCGATACCAGTCCAGAAGTCGTTCAGAAGCAGGCTTCGGGACATGTTGAAAGAGTCCACGTGCCCAAGCTACCTTTCCCTCGACCTTCTAGGAGGACAAAGAAAGAAGTGGAAGACTGCCGATGCCAAGCAATGCTAGAAAAGTTGATTGTTCAACTTCCTGTTGTCGATGCTATCAAGACTTCACCAGCTCTCAGGAGATATGCTAAGAGGATGGTTACCAATGGTGTGAGTCCTGAGGAAGCAGCTATGCTCACAAAGGACATCAGTGAAATCCTCTTGAAAAGGACAGTCTCAAGGAAAGAGAGGAAGGTGGAAATCTCTGAACATGTCAGTGCCATGATTCAGAGTAGGATTCCAGAGAAGCTACCTGATCCAGGAAGCTTTGTACTAGACTGCTCCATCTCCACTAAAAGGTTCCCTCATTCTCTCTGTGATCTTGGTTCTAGCATCAACCTGATGCCTCTCATTGTTGCTGAAAACCTTGGGATGACCGATTTTATTCCAACAAAGATCTCTCTCATCTTAGCTGATAGATCCAAAAGGTTTCTAGAAGGTCTTTTAGAGGATGTTCCACTAATGATCGAAGGCTGTATGATTCCCACAGACTTTGTGACTTTGGAATATGTTGACGAACCTCAAGATCCTCTTATTTTGGGAAGATCATTTTTGGCAACAGCTGGTGCCATCATTGATGTGAGAAAGGGACAGATAAAGCTTGATTTGGGTGATGAAGTCATGAGTTTTAACATGGATGAGCTGAGGAGGAGATCTACCATTGATGGACAGACCTTTTCTGTAGAGATATCCATTGATGAGGACCCAAACACAGAGCTTTCACAAGACATTACTGCTGGATATGTCAAAGTGTTGGATGATACTTAGCAAATGAGCAAGCTGGTTGTTCAAGAAGATTTGGCTGAGAGCTCTGAAAAGAGTGATGTACTTAAGGATTAGAGTGAGGAGTGTCTTTTCAGTACTACTAGGCTCGAGGAAGAGGCTCCAATTAATGCCACACTGCTGGAAAATTATGTCTTTACAATGGAGGCAAGGATTGCAGAGCTAAACTAAATAAAAAGTGGTGCAATTCGAGTTTCAGATCTTGCGTCGGTCGATGCAGCATTATGCCCACCATCTGATTCCAAGCAAAAACTACCACCTCTCACACGCCAGACACCTCGGCGAAAGCAAAGGTACGCACCTTCTTTTTCCAATTCCAAACCACCTAATATCATCAATCATATGTTTCCATCTACTTCACACTTAAGCAAGTTGCGAGATTCTCGTCGAGCGCTTGTTGTTTCTTTTGATGACTGTGCAGGAAAACGAAGTATCCCACCCAATCTTCCATCCCGCCCTGAGGTTGTTCCTCACTTCCTTGGTAGACCACATGCAGATAATGCTTACACACCACCTTGGATGAGACGTTTGTCACGGATGCATTCACTATCTCTCTGCAAACCACCCGACGCCTGAGCCCCGACATGGTCAAGCTAATGACATTAAACAAGCGCTTAGTGGGAGGCAACCCACTGGTGAGTCTGTATATAAGTTTTAAATTCAATTTTATTTTTGATTTTGTGTCTTGTGTCTGCACGAGAAACAGGTCCAGACGAGTAGCATCGATCGACACCAGTCAGTATCGATCGATACCACATCTATGGAAAAGGAGCCTCTGCCGACAAACACCTGGTATCGATCGATACCAGGCTGTATCGATCGATATTGACCCTCACATGAGCGGTAACTTCTTTGCGTTTCATTCGCAGCCTGTTTCTTTGATTTCTTTTGCCAACTCTAGACTAGATAACACTGGGGACAGTGTTGTTTAGGTCTGGGGGAGGTAGTCGCTGACATTGTGTTTGTTTTTCTTAGAGTCAGTCGTTTTTGAGTCAAATTTTTGTTTTATTGAGTCAAAACCAGTTGGAGATTATGATCTTTTTCTTGAATATATTGTTCTGACCTTGCTTTTGAGTGACCAGTGTTACAGAATCAGTTCTAGATCGTCTAATGAAAAATCCAAAGACTGACCAGTTGACTAGAAGACACCCATGTCTCCAGCAAAGTCCTTCCAAAGCCTGAGCCAAATTATTGCACTTCATCGTTGTGGTTAGTGTTTATAGAGCTTGATTCATCATTCATATCTGACAAAGGAACCCATGTGTTTGAAAATTATGGTATACCTCTCCCTTGACACACGTTGATACAGAAGATGCATGAAAGATGAGATGATTTCCACCGAGTAGAGGGCTAGGAACATTTCCAGTGATCCCACTTTTCTACTTGGATAAGGAATGATCACACACAGGTCTGAAGCGAGGGATAGGAACATTTCCCGAGACCCCGTTATTCGCCTAAGACCTTTGATACTTTGAGAGGGGAAAACCAGGGATTTGGTGGCAAACACCATCAATACTCGCGTCTCAAACCTTGATTTGTATATGCGAAGCTAAATCCAAAATCAAGAGAATAATACAAGAGATAAGTCTGGGGGAGAGTAAAATAATACCAAAGTATAAAACTTGGGCATAAGGAGAGATAGATTGCTCAGAAAAGGTAGAAAAAAAATGTCAGAAGACAGAGATGGTATTCCTACGGGAAAGAAAGGTGAAAGTCCAGAAGAGAACAGTTAATCAAGCCCAATTACTGTAGAGAAGTGGAAGAAGCAAGCATAATCAAAGTTGAGATCACTATCTCCCGAGCAGATATAGTCTTAGTTGCAGATTGACAACGACGAGATTCCTAGAAATTAGCCCAGATATCGATGATAATAAAATAACAGTAATCAGAAATCGCTATAAAATCTCAAACATAAGATAGTAAAAATAGATAGTTCAAAAAAAGGTAAAGATTTCTAAAACCGGATTGGTGTACCAAAAACAACAAGCATACCCGATCTCGAATACAAAAAAAAAAAACCGCTCGGTCAAATCAAGATCCGTACCACGTCACCCCGTCGTTCCGAAAACAGACCGGCTTAGGAAGCTGTTTTGCACGCGTCCACGTGCCCCAAAGCAATCCTTTCACCGACCCATTCTAAGGAAGGCCAAGACAGAAGATGGAAGAACTGAAGATGGCAAAGACTGCTCAGAAAAGTTAGATTTGTTCAACTAATCCTGTTGTCGATGAGCTATAAAGAATTCACCAAAGCTCTCAGGAAGAATATGTAAGGGATGGTATATAATGGGTGTGAGTCTGAGGAAAAAACAGCTAATTGCTACAAAGAGCCTCGTGAATCCTCTGAAAAGGAAGTCTTAGGAAAAGAGAGGAAAGGTGGAAAAAATCTCATGACATGTAGTGCCCAATGATTCAGAGTAGGATTCAGAGAAGCTCCATGAATCCAAAGAAGCTTATGATACTAAAGACTAGGCTCATCTCCACATAAAGGTCTCCAAATCAATTCTCCTCATGTGATCTTGGATATCTTAAAAACGCATCAACATAGATAGACTCTCAGTGTGCTAAAAAGAAAACATTAAAGGATGAAAAGATTTATATATTCCAACAAAGATTCTCTCTCATCTTGCTGATAGAGTCCAAAAAGGTTACTAGACAAGGTCTTTATAGAGGATGTTTCAAATCTATGATCGAATAACAGAGGCTGTAATGATTCATACAGACTTTGTTGACTTTGGAATATGATTAGACACAAGAATCAAGTCTCTTATTTTGGGAAGATGCATCCTTTGGCAAAGCTGGTAGCCATATTGATGTGAGAACAGGGACAGATAAAGCTTGATTTGGGTGAATAGAGTAATGAGTTTTTACCATGGATGAGCTGAGAGAGGGAGATCTAACATTGATCGGAACAAGAAAACTTAATTTTCTGATCGAGATAATACTCTGATCGAGGACCAAACAAATACAGAGCTTATTCACAAGCATTACTGCTGGGATTATGTGAAAAGTGTTGGATGGAATATTAGAAATGGAGCAAGCTGGTTGATTCAAGAAGATTTGGTGAGACGTCTGTAAAAGAGATGATCAGTACTTAAGATAGAAGTGAGGAGTGTCTTTTCAGTCACTACTGACATAGGGCTCGAGGACAGAGGCTGCCAATTAATGCCACACTGCTAGCGGCATAAAATTAATGGTCCTTTAACAAAACTAGGAGGCAACAGGATTGCGAGCTAAACTATAATAAAAGTGGTCAAATTCGAGTTTCAGATCTTGCGTAGGTAGTGCAAGCATTATGCCCCATAACTGATATCAAGCAAACTACCAAAACCATCTCACACTGCCAGAACGACAATAGGCGAAGAAAAGGTGCACCTGTCTTTCCATTCAAACCACTAATATCATCAATTCATATGTTTCCATCTAACTTACACTTACGCGTTGCGAGATTCTCGTCGAGCGCTTGTTGTTCTTTGATGATGTGCAGGAAAACGAGTTCACCACAACAATCTTTCCATCCCAGCCCGTCGAGGTTGTTTCTCACTTACTTGGTAAAATAGCACATGAAAGTCATCGCTTACACACCACATTGATCTGGGAATCGTTTGTACACGGATGCATTCATATCTCTCTGCAACCACCCGACGCCTGACCCACGAATGGTAAGCTAATGACATTAAACAAAGCGTTAGTGGGAGCAACTCCACTGGTGAGTCCTTGTATATAAGATTTAATAAATATCATTTTATTTTTATAATTTTGTGTATTGTTGTTGCACGAGAAAACAGGTCCAGACGAGTAGCATCGATGACACCACAGTCAGATATCAGAACTCGATAACTAACAGTTATGGCAAAGGAGCTCCTGCGACAAACACCTGTATCAGTGATAACAGCGCTGTAAATCGATCGAAAAATATTAGACCCTAAAAACACATGAGCGGTACGTTCTTTGCGTTTCATTCGCAGCCTGTTTCTTTGATTCTCTTCTTGCAAACTCTAGACTAGATAACCGTGGGACAAGTGTTTGTTTAGAGTCTGGGGGAGGTAGTCGCTGATTACGTGTTTGTTTTCTCAGAGGTCAGTACGTTTTTTTGAGCTCAAAAATTTTTTGTTTTATTTCGAGTCAAAAGCCAAAGTTGAGTACGATTATGATATAGTTCTCTGAATATTGTATTGATTCTGACCTTGCTCTTTAGATGTAGTACACAGTGTATCAAACACGAATCGTGCTAGATCGTCTAATGAAAAATCCCAAAGACTTGACCATTGACTAAGAAGACCCACCAGTGTTCCAGGCAAAGTCCTTGCAAAGCCTGAAGCCAAAATCTAATTGCACTTCATCGGTTGTGAGTTAGTTGTTCTCAACGTAGTCTTGATTCATCATTTCAATACATTGACAAAGGAACGCCATGTGTTTTTGAAAATTATCGATTATAACCATCCTCACCTATGACACACGTTGATACGAGAATGCACAACTGCGACCAAAGATATTCCGACCTGGTAAAGACGGGCTAGACTTTCCAAGATAGATCCCATCTCTAATCTACTCTGGAGATAATGGATAGATCACCACACAGGATCTGAAGGCGACAGGAGACTAGGACAACACGTTACCCGAGACCGACCTAAGACAACGATAACGCTAAGACTATCGAAACTCACTTGAGCAGGGACAAAACAGGCAGATATGTCACTCTGATGGCAAACACCATCAATAACCTTACGTCATCTAAACCGTAACTTGATTTGTATATGCGAACGCCTAATCCAAAAATCAGGACAACAGAATAACATCTACAACGAGGAAAAGCTCTATAATTCGAACGAATTAAGAAATTCTACCAAATTATAAAACTTGGGTGGTCTCCTTTGTCAAGATCTGTAATGGAGACAAGAAACTCTAGAAGGTTCATTTGAACATTGATCATACAGCGATAGAACACTAAAGCCCGATAAAGGTTGGATTTGGATGATGTTGTGAAAATACATGTGTGTAGTCTGGGAAGCTAGCGATTGACTACGGAGACCAGAATACTCGGTAGTGGTATTAGATTTGGAAAGCTGGTTTGGAAGATATATTGGACAAGCTTTGGAAAAGGATCATTGCGACATGTTTCAAGAACAGCGTGAGAGAAGTCTGCCGTGTTTTTCAAACCTCTTTCTCTAAGTTTAGCTATTCTAGTTATGCATTGAGGCAGCAACAAAGACGCTCGAACAGTCTGGGGGAAGTTTGATATATCAATGGATTTTATTACCACAGTTGTTTAGAGCTCAATGAATATAATGTTCTAGATTTTCAGAGTCAATCTTAGTTGTTCTTTGTAAGTTTTGCACTCTTCTTCTCGGTTTTTGGCCAGTTTGAGCAAAATTGGGAGATTTCTATTCATTATTCTTAGGAGATCTTTAGGAGAGGGATTGGTTCCGAGGTTTTGTGGGGACAATTCTCGTCACACTGTTATACTTCTGAATTTATTTTATGCAATATCTTATTATTCAGATGTTTGCTCAAATTCATCACCATGTTCTGAAGTAGAATTACTGTTTGGATTAGGGTTACTTAAAAGGTATTTGATTAGGATTATTATTAAGATCTGAATTAATTGCTTAGGGAAACTAATTAAATAGAGCTTTTCCCTAGACTGAGATTAATGCTAGATTCTAGCAATCAGCGAAACTAGAATCTCGATCAGTTAGTGAAAATTGCTTAATTAGCACGAAAGTGGTGACTTCAGTACTTCCTGAAACTAACGTGTTGTGGGTGAGCAAAAGTGAAGCCTATTCGCAAAGAAATATTGGTTTTAGGGATGTTTTGGAAAATATGAACCTTAAATTAATAGTTGTTTAATTCATAGGAATTAATGAAAGAATTTGGAAATTCTAATAGGTTTAAGGCATAGATATGTCTTTCGACAACGACCAGTTTGGCTTTACTTTACATTCTGTGTTTTCCAAGTTCGAGAGCGGACTTAATTTATTCCTGACAATCTGATACTGATTTGATAATTTGATTTGCCTGCAAGTTCTCCTAGCACGCTAACCGTTATTCCTCCACTGAACTTACGTACCTTGGTTTTAATTGATCTTTCTTTAAAATGGCATTGTTAATAATCCATATATATATGATTGCTTGAATTGCCTAAAATATTAAAAGCTGTAAGAATATAATACCTTCAGCCTATTAATTTGTAAGTTCATATCTGAGATACGCTAAGGACAAGATGACCTTCTAAAATATCAGACTATTAGCGAAAAGCTAGATACTAGAACGGTCGATCTTAGCATATCAGTTTCGCAACATCGACAAAGGACATAGCATGAAGCTAGACAAATCTTCGAGAGAAGAAATCATAGAGCCGCCAGTATACATGGCATACTGCGTCTGCTCTCTGCTAGCGCCTGTCATTCTCAACTACACCACATCTGCATGAGCCCGCGCAATATCTTCAACTATACTGTCGTGATGATGGTGTATACGACCAATAGACTGACGTGTTTCTGGGTTTCACGTTTTCTATTCTTTTATTTATTAATAAGTTATTATCTTTATCATTTTGATCTTCTTGTTAAGTAACTAAAAATATAGAACTTATGGCTATCTTTTGATTCTGTTGGCTTCTAATCATGATCTAGTGATCTAACAGTTCTTCTCTAAACATTTGGCTTCCTAGAAAAACGGTTAACGATACATACCAATTTCACAATTACCCAAGGTTTCGACCACTTTAAGCAAAGTAAAATCTACTGTTCTGATGATTAATATATTCTATCAATGAACATATACAGTGAATTAATACAAGGGACAGTGTTGTTAATCTGGGGGAAAGTGGTACTATAGACATTGTGTTAATTGTTTTTTAGAGTCAGTTATTTGAGTCAAAATTTTTGTTTTATTGAGTCAAACCTGACAGGAGATTAATGAACTTGTGCTTGATTACTGTTTGACTTTGTTTTTAAGTAACCATTGTCACAGAATCAGCTCTAAGATCGAATATGAAAAATCCAAGACTACAAAGCTGACTAGGAAACACCATGTCTCCAGCAAATTTCTTCTAAATCCTGAGCCAAATTTTGCACTTCACATCCTGAGGTTGGTATTCTGACACTTGATTCATCATTCAATATCTGCAAAGGAACCATGCGTTTGAAAATTATGGTATACTCTCCTTTACACACATCGATGCATGAAAGATGAAATGATTTCCGCCGAGTAGAAGGGGTAGGAAACACTTCCTGTGACCCTATTTTTCTAACTTGGATAAGGAATGATCACCAAAAGTCTGAAGAGAGGGGTTGGAACAATTCCCGAGACCGTTATTCGCCTAAAATTTTGATAATTTGAGGGGAGAACTGGGGATTCGGTGGCAAACACCATCAATACTCGTGTCTCAAACTTGATTTGTATATGCAAAGCTAAAAAAAAATATAAAATTAAGAGAAACATAAAAAGAGATAAGTCTGGGGGAGAGGAAAACAATACAAAAGTGTGTAATTTGGGTGGTTCCTTGTCCGATATCGCATATGAAGAGAATCTAGAAGGTTCCTGAATGTCAACACAGTGATGAAACGGCAATGGAAGATTTATTATGATTTGATGGCTGGCGAAATAATGTGTGGGATACTGGGAAGCTATAAATTGTCTACGGAGAAGTACCATTGGCGGTCAGATCTGA